>VYXB01004616.1:2441970-2519771 GCA_013397135.1 Pachyramphus minor
CGGGCGGTCGAGGAGCCCCGCGGGCGCCGGGATGCGCCGAGCCCGCTGCCCGGAGCGCGGGGGCCGGGCTGGAACGCGAGTGTCGAATTGGTACAGTCCCGTGGGTGCCTGCGCTTCTGCCAGGGAGTGGGAATTCCTCGTTAAAGCGAGAGATTCTGGAGTTTAGACTAGCGCTGCCCGGAGCGCGTCCCAGCTCGTTCTCGTGTCCTACAGCTGCTTGTCACTGCTGGGCTGCTGTTTGCTCGTGGGGTTGGTTGGTTGGTTTGTTCGTTTTTTAAAGATACGCTGGAAATCTTACGGACCGGTTTTCAGTTTTGCCGTTGTTCCATTTGGATACGTAGTAGTTATATTTTACGGTTTTGCTAAGAAACTTGGTGAAAGAGAACGTGGTTTAAGTATTAGCCAGGAGAACTGTGGATTGTTTGATCCATATATGGAGAGGCTGGAAAAAGCTGTTCCCTGCTTCCATAGTCTGCAGATCAGGGCATGGTGTCGTGGTGAGGTTTATTCTGCGCCCACGGAGTCGGCAGAATGTCAACTCAGTTGAGCTGCAATAGTGAAGATTTGGTTTTTGAACATAGAGGTGTTGTTATTATCACAGCTTACCTTGAAATACTGATTTATTTAGTTTTTTGTAGCTAGAGTAGAATGTGAACACCTCTTTTTTTTCCTTCTTAAACACTGTATTGAAGCCTTGTGAGAAGGAACCATTGTCATGTTCTGTATTTGTGTGGAGACATGGTCGTCAAATATAATTTTAAAAAATCAAATATAATATTAAATATATATATTAAAATACTCATAGTTAGTAGGCAGCATTCTTCTGAATGAAACATTGCTCTAGAACAAAAGTATGTGCCTGACCAGTAAGTCTCTCAAAACTTTTTTATGTTTTTATGTGTTTATGTAAAATCGGCTCATTCCTATAACAGCTCACAACACTGAAAACTTGCTCTGTGATATCAAACCAGTGGTTGTGCAGATACTTGCAAGTGAAGCAGTTTGTTACTAAAATAAACACAGGCATAAGGGCATTCAGGATTAGGGCCAAGTTTGAATAAAGGGGAAGCAGTGCTTGCAAATATTGTTAGCAAAAGCAGAAACTGCAGTTGGGAGTTACATGTTTAAGTGTATCATTTGGATGAGTTTCAGTGAGCATTTACAATCTGTGACCTCTGACAGCACATTGGCTACTGCAGAGACAGGATCGACTTGAGTAGTGTGGTAGGTGGCAAGCAAGCAAGCAGCACTGCTGGAGTGGGCTGAGGTTCGTGGTTATTGATGTTTCTGCAGTAAGCTCTTGCAGATGGCTTGTTATCGAGATACCCGGATGTATGTTGAAAACAAAGTTGAGTTTGCTGCTTCTGGGACCGAAGGGCAGTCTGAGGCGGATGCCAGATGTGTCACTTGTGTGTACTTTTAGGCACAGTGCACTTCTTAGGAGCACACTGTTTTGGGAATCGTGGGCTGTCTCAGTCAGTGCGGAAGAGCCCATATTTCTACAGCAGAGCAGGAAGTAGCAGATATTTTTGTTCATGGAAATACAGCTCTTAGATGCTCCATCTCTGTCACCAGAACAGGGACCACTCTTTGGACGAAAGCAAGGACTTTGGGATAGTTGTCATGGTCAGGAGAATGCCTGCCTGAGAAATCCTCAATCCAAACAGATTTCTTGGAAATGTAGGAATCTGCATGTGCCCAATGCAGATTAGTTTCCTAACCTTTTGGTTAATTTTTATTGAAATGGCAGTGAAAGTGTGTAAGGGAGAGCTTTTACAATGGTATGCTTACATTTCCAGGCTGTGGGTGGGGGAAGGAATATGGTTGCTGGCAAATCACTGAATCTTTGAGATCTGTGTTCATGTCTTCCTCAGATTCTGTTAACTGACCAACTTAGGCCCCAGTGTAGCAAAGCACTTCAGTGGAGGTGTGCACAGGCTTCAAAATGGTCATGGTTAATTTTGTTAATTCTTTGAAACATGTTAATTCTTCAAATCACAAACAGTGATTATATTGCATTTTTGTTAAACAAGCAAACCTTACTCTTTAGAAAAATTGCCAAATGATGAATCTTTCATCAAATAAAATGGTGGTGTTTCAGATCTTATCAAGGATCTCTTCTGCCATTAAAGTACAAACCTAGAAAGAGAGTCAAAGGGAAGGTATTCAAATAACAGTCGTTTTCATGTCTTCCTCTCAATCAGTGAACTTGGTTGGATTTACAGAGCTGCTCCTTGAGTCCTCCAGAGAGGTGTCCATGTTTTAGCAGCATCCATTATTGGTGTGTAAATAATTCTTTGCTTGGAATAATGTTCAGGCAGTAACAAATAGCTGCTCCCACCTGAAATTTCCAGTTATAGAGGGCTTTGCATGAAAACAAGTTGTCTGTTTTATGAGAGCCTAGTTACCTCCATTCAGCCTTAGCGGTTGAGCATACCCTGTCTGGGTTGTCCTTCTGTTTTTAATTTGGATGTATTTGCAGCTTTCCTTCCTAGTACAGTGTTCCCAGCTCCCTTGCCGGGATGTGCAGCTGCAGTGCGCTGCAGCCTGCCAGGGTATGGCACTGCTGCTGAGTGGAGATCGGATGTGCTCTGACAGGGGGCTCCAGTGTGAGGGGCTCTTTCAATGCACAATTAAATGTTTGACTGCTCCTTCAAAGAAACTATGTCAAGTTTTGGGAACAGTCAGTAGAATTTGTTTAGTAGTTTTATGAAATGTTAGTTGTATAAAAACTTTTCTAAATTTCTTCTTTCTCCTTCCTTCTTTTCATGATGGTGTGTTTTGTTTTATTTCCCTGCAAATTAGGTGATACTTCTGTCTTAATTGTCAGATAAAGCTGGTAAGGACAGCCCTTTCTGCAGGTTTTTGTGCAAGAGATATTTATGTAGGCCTTTATTTATATAGAAATCTAGAAGTAAATCTGTGTGGGGTTTTTGTAGACATTTAAGAAGTGCGTTACACCAAAGGTAGGGCTTATTTTTTTGTTGGCATAACTAAACTGGAGAAATACTGTGTAGTACCTTTTCAAACCAATTGTACCTGAACTTGGCAGAAAAAAGCAGCCATTTCTGTGGAAGTATGCATGACCTTTCAGCAGAGCTATCTCACTGCCATTTATCTAAATTACATGGTGTTAAAAACACAGCCAAACAAGCTTGACTCTTTATTAGTTATGTGCACATTCTGCTTTGACAGGCTGAAATCTAATTTTATGATCATATCAACTTATCTTTTGTCCTTTCGAATGAGGTCTAATGCAAGTGTTATATGACAGCAAACAGTGTTTGTCTGTCAAAAGCAAAATGATATTCTAAACATTTGTCTTTCCCTCTCTTTTTGTCTGTCTTTCTGGGAACAGATTTAATAGAAAGTGTTTACATAGCCTCGAGAAGCAGGAAGGAGCCCAAGTGCCCCCAGGCCAGCGAGGTCCCGGAGCACAGGCCACAGGTGAACAGCATTACTGTTTCTAAGAAACGCAGCTGGCTGCAGCAGAGCGCACACCGGCGACCTCCCCCTCCTCTGGAAGAAGAAAATGCTTGTAAGGAAGTGCATGGGGCTGTTATCCCAGTACCGAAATCCCCCATCCTGCTGCCTGAACCTGCAGTGCCATGGGCTCCTTCCACATCACCAGTGGGGCGGGAGCGCCCCGTGCGAGGCTGTGCCGTGCCAAGCACCGCGAGCCCCGCCACGGCGAGGAGCACTGCCTTGGACTTGGGTGAGGACAATGATGCAGATGACGAGGGGGAAATATGGTACAACCCCATCCCTGAAGATGATGAACCTGACTTGCCAGGGGTCCACGCTTCTGCTGTGAATAGCCTTGTTGCTGTGGGCTCCCCATCAGTTCGGTACAAACCCTACCCTGGAGGTGACTCTGGGATGGTCACAAGTCCCCATGAGGGTCCCACACGCTCCCTGGAGAGCACGGGGAGCAGTTGGACAGTGCAGCCTGGTGAAGGGAGTCAGGCTGATGCCGCACATCCCGGGGACCATGTGCAGCAGCACCGGCAAAAGTTGGCCTGCAAGGCTCCCAGTATGCCAGCAGCAGAGGACAATCCTGCCTTTAAGTGCCCTTCAACAGGTAAGAGTGTTCAGGAATGTAAGTTTTATGACCTTTATTGTCTTTTAGAGGAATAATAAGCCCCTGTTACCTCTCTTCACTTGCTTTTCCTTTTACATTATCAAGCAAATTTCCGGTGGAAATGCATGTCAGGTTCATTGAAAATGACTAGGGTTGTAAGGCTGATAGCTCTGAAATGTAGAGCTGCACGGTTGTTTTTCAGTCAGTTTGTTCATGGCATGTCCAGGTGTGTTGGCCTCTGTACACTTTGGCCCCCACCTCATGGAAGACATAGGTTTTACAAAGCCAGCTTGATGAAGCCTGGTAATGTGAGGACACACTGGGTTTCCTTTGTCAGCTGGTGTCCAGCCCTGGCCTTGGATTCCAGCTTCAAAACTACTTAATGTCTGCACAAGTTTCTTAGACTGGCTGTCTGGGACTTTTTAATAAAGACTTTTTGGAAGACCATATAAATGCTATTCATCACGTCTCTTTCTGTAATTACTGTCTTGTTGACTGTCTCAAGCTAATCTAATAGACTGGAGGAGAGTGCTTTTCACTTTCAGAAGCCAGCCTCTTTGTTCCTTGTTATCTTTGGCTGAATGTTTGATAGTCTCATTTCCATAATTCCATGAGTGTGTGAATTCAGCATCTTATTAAAGATTTTTCCCAGTTTATTAAAAAACCTCAAACAAATATAAAACCACACCAAGGAAAAGTAAGCAGAAAAAAACTCCCAACCCTTTCCAAAAAGGTATTATTTTTAATTACTTACGTGCCTTATGTTATCTCGACCTTAACTCTAGTATCCTGTTCAAAGTTAGAAACAGCTTAAAGTTCAGGAGACAGGGAATTCCAGGTCCCCCTCTTTGGAGAAAGTTCACACTTTCTTAGCACTGACATTTAAGAGCCTGTATTTTTACCTGGCTCATCGATCATCAGTGAGGGCCTGAAACATTGGCATGGGAGCCCAGGTGTGCATTGCCCTCTGGAGGAGCCCTGCAAGTGGGTTGTCTCCATCCAGCCTTGCCATCCTGGCAGCCTCTGGCCCTGTGTCCCTGTGTGTGCTGCTGTGACTGGATTCCCGGTACAGAGATTACTTCTGGGAATAGGGTTTGTTTTCAAAGGCACCAGAGCAACCACTGTAAACAGAGGAATCAAAAAACACTTGGTCTTTTGGGGGCTCACATTTTGTTCTTTTTATGGAAATGCTGCAGATACAAGCATATTTGTAGTTGCAAAGTGTGTTAAAGTTCTTGGGCATTTATTTAGAAATAGCTCGCCTTGTAAGCTGCATTAAATACTTAGACCTGTTTTATTTGCTTGCCAGACATGAAATATCATGTTCTTTGGTAAATTTTTGTCTTTGTTGGGGCTCTAGATGCCTTGTAGAAGTCAGTAAATATGGTTATTTAGGAAGGCCATGTGCATCCTACAAACTGTTTGCCTCCCATTTAGGTGGTTAATCTCTCAGTACATGGGTGACTATTTCTTTTTTTAAGAAATAAATTTCTTTAAGAGGAAAAAATGCCGAAGTTGTTTTCATACCGAAGAAGCATTTATTTCTGAAAGCAAAATTGTCCATTTCAAGTGTCTCATGAAACCAGGAGAGAAGTTATGAATTTCACCTGATTTGTTTGTTATGCATTGAGTTAATTAAGGCACTTCAAACGCAGCTCTCCTTTTGCATGTATTGGATGGTGATCACATTGAATAGATTAATTGATGATGAAGTAGATCCCTGCTGCTCAGTAATTGGCTTTATTATGGAGAAGGGGCTTAGTTCTTCTTTTTAATCCGGTTAAGGTATCTACAGTTATTTTCAGTCAAATTTATAATGACAGCTCATCCATACAAAATTACTGCATGAAGGGCAACATGGCCAATTTAACTTTATTTGTGTTAGGACCTTGTTTGAATTATACAACTGGTATGAAATGGATGTCTGTATTCACAGAGAGCTGGGTACATTAGGCAGTAACTCCTGACAAATAAGCAATTACTGCTTCTGGGAAAAGTCTGTTTACCATTCTTATTGGTATGATTTTATATATGTCAATATTGGTTAGCATTAGAGTCTAAATATTTTGGAAAGTATAGACAGAAAAAAGTGGGGCAGTACAAAACCCAGCAAAATATAGATATTTGTTCATTTTATTTTGTTTGCTGTTTTATTTGGACAATGGAATCAATTTTACCTTTATAACCTTAAACATTGCTGCCTTACTTGGACTTCCAATGTTGTAGAGAAAAAATGGTAATGGATTTTTTTTTTTTGTTATTTCTAAAGACTTCTTATTAGAAAGAAGCTTAAGAAAAAGTAAATTATAGAATTCACTTATCGAGAGTCTTTCTAAACAGAACAGCAAATAGGTAGTTCCTGTATATGTTACCAATAAAATGGGTCATAGTTGTAGAAGTGCTAACTTGTCCCATAGTCTTAATTTACACTGCTAGTTCCTGGTGTTAAGCTGGCTACTTTCTACAGAAAATGCCATTTATGTTAACAGGATTTGTCAGGTAATTCCTTAGTGAATAATTCTGGCTTTTTTGGTTTTTAAAAAGAAACTGATTAGAAATAAGTTGCCCTTACAGCAGAGCTTGGGAAAATAAATCTTGTATTTTATTTATAATATTCAAAAAGTAAGAGTAAGAAGGTAACTTGGTTCCAAATTAGTAATGTAGAAACATAGCACCAGCTTGTTCTCTTGGGTCTGTGGGAGACGACTTTAAGTGGAAAGAACCCTGGAGGCTGTTTTTAATTATGTGTCTCCCTGCACAGTCAAAATGGTTATGATTGGAAAACAGGAATATTTTTGTTATAAATACAGTATGAGAATTTCTATATCTGGGGTTTTTGCATTGTAAAATGCTAAAGTAAATTTTCTTTACAACTCTTTAGGATTTAACTCTTAACTGTATATTTTTATAGTTGTGTGTAACACCTGAAAATTTTTGAAGAAAAACACCCCTTTGTAGTGTTGACTCCTGTGATAGATTTACATTGTGGAGCTCTGAACCGTGCCTTCTGAAGAATTTGTAATATTTTTGGTTTTGGGGAGGGTTACTGTTGGGATTAGCATCCACCTAATCAGTGGAATCATCTCATGTGTATATGTATCTCAGAGACATCCTGGTAGGAATTGTGCATTGTAGGTTACCAGGACCTGTACTATACATTTGCTGCTGAAAATGTACTTGTGGAGCAGTCTGGATGGAAAATCGTGGTAAGAATCTCTGTCAACAACTTTTTTTCAATGTTATGGCAAGTGAAGATTTATTCCGTGTTCCCACTTAAACCTGATACGTGCCAACTGGAGCTTGACTTAAATAGTATTAAAACTACAGCGCGCTTTCTCCACTTAGACTGTGATCACTATCCTGGTTTCCATGCACATCTTTTGGGGGCCAACACAGGCAAATATTTTGCATATTTACATGTTGCAAGCAAGCTTCGAGCAATATGTGTAGAGTATACTGGGCAGCAAATACTGTCTACAAGTCTCCTACCATGTACTGCAAACAATTTTAATTTTTTTCCAGATGGAAGATGCTTTGTGATTTAACTGTGTTGCAAGTACAAGGAGCTTTGGTCTCATGAGGCAGAAAAGCATTCATGTCAAATATTTTCATGGTGTTTGAGATATCAAAATGGTTAGGTGTGCGGCAGAAAGGTCCCTCTGCTCCCTCTTTCTCCTACAGAGATGAAGACAGATTTTCAGTGGGTTTTTTGGGAGTTTGTGCACATGCTTTTGAAGGTCAAGGGCTTATTCATGCGTTTGCCTTTGATCCATGGGCTGACAATACTATAAAGACCTGCTGGTGAGAGAGGCAAAAGGAGGTGGCAGCTGTGGAGTGGAAATGGTTAAATTAAAATGGTTACTGCCTTTTTCATTTTCTGATTTTTCCTGGGTAAGTGTTTTTATCCTCTGACAGGGGAAGCAGGGGCAAAGCTGCTTTTCGTGCCATGAAAGACGCAGTGAGGAGAGGAAACCTTTGTGAGAGCAGCCTGAACAGACAGTGCTTGGCATCAGCTGTGGTGCTGCCGCGAGTGTCTTGGTGTGGCTCCAGTGCTGGAGTAGAGCCGACTGTGGCTTATGAGCATTGCAAGATCATTAGTGTTTAAAATATCTGCAACAAACTCGTGCTTATTTGTAGATACTGAACTCTTTAAGTCTGGTCAGGGATCTAAAGTGTTTGTTCCCCTCTGTACGGAGGTACCTCTGTGAAGAATGCTTCAAAGGATCACCACTGTGATGGAGAGCAGGCTATGGTCAGGCCCTTCATCTCTCGGAGTGCATGATAGGCTGTCATCACTTCCTATTTTAATTAATGCACTATTTAAAGCAATTTATTTTGTATTTTTTGCTCCCATAAAAGTGATCCTGGGATTGATGGGTTCATCACAGCCTAATTAGTGTCACTGTGTATAGTATTTGAAGACAACAAACTAGCTTTACTGAGTTCTTAGAGATTTTATTTTTTATTTTTTTAATAATTTCTCGATTCCTTGACCCTAAAGCGTTATGTGAGATAGAACTCAGAAAACGCATTGGTCAAATAATTTATATAGGGGTAAAACTTTTTTTTTACAGGTTAAAACCAGAGATTCTTCCATTTGTATATAGGTAGTTAGGATCTTACATAGAAATAATTGCTTTCTATCTCTGTTTTTAAAAGTTCTTTCTATTTTTTTAAATTTTCTTTTACCCAGTTGCTGAAGTAGATAGAGGTTATGCTTTCCTTGTATCTTAACTGAAGTTGCTTGAATTTGATATAGCATGAATACCATTTACAGTTCTGCTCTGAAATTTTATATCAGAACAGGTCTAGAAATGCATTTGAGGAAGTTAACAGCCTTTGACATAAGTAGAGCTGTCTGTTTGTGTCAGTTGAGGATCCAGATCAGCATTTCTTGTGGAATCTACCACAGAAAAACAATAGCCCTATTTCATTCACCCATTGTTTGCTGTGGAGAACAATTTTTACACGTTTGGGCTTTTCTGTTTAGATTTGCTCCTTTTTCACTTTTAATATATTTTCCCATGTAGTCTTTGGATTTATTTTAGGAAAAAAAATAATAAAAAAGCATGAAAAATGTAGGCAGAATGGACACTTTAGTTTTGAAAGTTATAACCACTTAGTCTAAACTATTTTTTTTTGTTTTTTCACTTTTCAAAATGAAATGGCCCTGATCTTCAATGCTAGTGCCATTATTCTAGAGATGCTTTCAGTGTTAGATGTAGCGTATTTATTATGTCTGGAGAATGGTAGGAAAAATTAAACTACCACTCAGGTTTATTTTGGTGGGAACTCAGCATATCCATTAGTTATGAGAGTGGCTGTTTGATACTTCAGTAGCTTGCTGTAATAAACAACTGATAGCTTTCTGACTTATTCATTCACCTCAACTTGCTATCCCAAAAATAAATTACATGTTTTTTGAGGAACATTGAAATGACTCAGAAACCCCACTTTAAGCAATGAGGAATGTGACATGTATAACAGGGTAGTCAAATGTGCCTGTAAAACAGCATGTGTTGCTGGCAGTTGGTGTGACAGTGATATATGTGCCCAAGCACATGTAAACAGCATTAAGCAGGGTCAGACAAGCATTTTTACTGTGCTAAATCACTGCACATGTCTGGCAGGGGCTGTGTCGTAAGTGCTTAAGAGAGTCTGACCCTCTCTTCCCTTGGAGCAGTGTTGTGTAGGGGTATGGTCTGTCAGTGCCAGCCTGCTCACCCGAGGGGACAATAGTGATTGTCCTGTGGACACCTGGATGGATGGGGTTGGAGAAGGGGGCCTGGGTTTGTGAAGCCCTATGGGCTCTTTGCTCAGCACTATGGCTGTGTGAAAGCAAAGCCATGACCAGAGAGACACAAAGTCAAAGGTGGCCTTACTCCTCAAGCTGAACACACAGCTGATGGAAGCAGTTGCTTAGGGTGTCAAATCATTTTGACTCAGATTGTGTTGTCCTCCAAAAGCTTTTTTTTTCTCCCCTGTTACTCATACTGATAAAGCATGCAGAAGGCATAAGTTAATTGCATTACAGACAGTATCTGATAGAACAGCCCAGGTTGGAGAGGGCATGAGACAGACGATCATCTGACCCACCCTTTGGTGGAAGGGGGAGCCTAGATGAGACTACCTAGCAGCCTGTGCAGTTGCACCTTGAAAATCTGCAGTGGTGGGGACTCTACCACCTCCCTGGCAGGATTGTTCCAGGAATTGCGTGTTTGCACTGTAAAAGATAAATTATATACACACACATACATATAGTCAGCTGCATGTATAAAACCATTCCCACACTGCCTTGGTACAGGAGGTGCCTCATATGTTTCATCTTCCACCACCGTTTTGTAGTGATATTTTTATTGTCTAACTGCTGAGATGGGATATGCAGTGGCAGAGCAATTGGGGACAGGGACAGTGGAGAGCATGATTGCAGCACAGTCTTGTAACCTGGTCAGGGAAAGAGGTGCAGCTCAGTTCCTCTGTCACCCTTGTGAGAAAGCTATGTCAAATGGGTAGGCTGTGAAGTGCACTGTTACTGGATTGTGCTACAACTCCTTCTGCAGCCTGTTCAGAATTGTCATGTACACTCTGTTAAAATTGCATGCATACCTCAGCACATTGCTGGCTTTAGTGGAACAACATGTGGCTCAGTGCTGATGGGAATACCATCCTGCATAATACTCGACTGTTAAGTTTCTTCCAGCCACATATTTCACTTTAACTATTTGGTGCTGAACGCAGCAGAAGTTGGACACATAAAAGTTGTAGTGTTAGATTGATTCTTTGGTTTTAATGAGCTGGGGGGGAAGTTTAATTTGCTGGCCTGCTTTTCCAAGCCTGTGCCAGAGGCTTTTGACAGAAAGGGAAGATTAATGTTAGAGGCTGCAGCGTGGCACTGATGGCTGCAGAGCACTCCAGACCAACCTACCAGTGGGACTGTGCAGTGATTTGCAGTACAAGGGAGGGCTTTGTGCACTTTTATCAAACACCACATTTCTAACTCGCTGCTTGCCAGAAAAGCACAGCAGGCGTGCTAGAAATAGCCCTTCCTCTGCAAGGGAACTACTTCCATGAGATGCAGGACTAAGTGAATTCTCCTCTGTTCCTCTGGAAAACAGATTCTATGCATTATTCTTCATAGCTGAAACTTTCTTTTATAAAGATACGCTTTTAAGCAACTGTCTGCAAAAGTTATTTCAAGCAACGCCTTCTGTTGGGACTAGAACTAGTTTCCCTTTCCCTGGCTAGCAAGGGGGGATGATGGATGAATAAAGGTGTACGAGTCTCTCTGAGTTGCCTGTGCTAATTGCATCACACAGGGTTAGTGTGCTGAGGGGCTCTATAGCACCTCAGCCTGCACAGGCAAGTCCTGTTGGGAGCTGCTAAAATTTGAAAAGTGATAGGGGAGTGGGATGCCTATTGCTAGCAAGAGCCACTCTTGGTTTCTTGAGGGATAGAGAAGTGACTAAGGGAAAGTACTCACAGAATTTTATTAATATCTATCATTCTGACCTCAGTTTCCCTCTTGCATACTTCCTTAACTTGGGTAAATTGATTGCCTTTCCTACAGTCATTACTGCCTCATGCTGGTGAAAGTGAGAATGGCTTGAGCAAAACTTGGTATTTGCATTTCCTTGAGCATTGGAGCATGAGGTGAACCACAGGTTCCTGTCTGTGTGCAGTACTGGCTTATGTCTGAGTGTATTCCTTAATTAGCTGTCTTTTACTGCTAAATTGAGGGAGTCTTTTTTTCCTTTTGCCCTCTTTAGCATCAGTGCCTGCTGCTTTTTTTCGTATTGTCTTTTTGTTGTTGTTGTTTGTCTGTGTGATTGATTGTTCTTTTGGTTTTGTTCTTGGGGGGGGGGATGTTGGTACCCTGAAAGTTCAGTGATTGCCCTTGAGAACATCTCTTGGGAACTTTCTAACATTAAGCCCTGTTGTGGGGTGGTAGTGCCAGGAAAGATGGAAGGTTGCTGGCAGGCAGTGAAATGAGGCAGTGCAGGATGCAGCTTTTGTAGGGAATAAATATCCTGGTTGTGTTCTTCCTCTTCTGTCCTGCTGCAGAAAGAAGGAGCTGAGAGAAATGGAAGAAAAGGTGTAAGATTGCCTGCATCTACACAGGAGAGATTTAGGGCTCTTTGCGGCAATAGATGGACATGTTCAAGAGCTATATTTTTTCCTAGAGACAAATGTCTTTCCTCTAGGCCTAAGAGAAGTGGCAGTGCTGATGTGTTGGCTGTCTAGCCAATTACTTTGTAGACAAGGGTACCTTTGCCAGTTTTTGGTGTTTTCCCACTTAAGTCTGGTTTTGTTGCACCTGTGCTGCAGGAATGCAGCCGTGTGTGCTGGTATGGGGGATGCAGCACAAATGCATCAAGCTGAATGCAGTGGGTAAGATCACTCATTTGTTTAGATGTAGTTTCTGTCCCTTTCATCTCCATAAAGTAGAACAAATCTGGCTTTTGATGATAAATTGCAAAATTTGGCTGAACGAGTCAGTAGAGCACAGCTTTCTGAATGCTTCTGAGCATCTGACTGAATGAGTGATGGTTGTCTGAATGAATTGTGCTTATCAAGTTATGACAAATCAACGTTTTCCCCTAGTTCAGGATTTATTTTTTAATTATCAAGAAGTACAGTTACTGAGCAGTTTGAAAATGATTATTCTTTCTCTTTTCTTCCAAAGGTTTTGGATCTGCTCTTGCACCCAAGGCTGACATACCTTCCACAGAGGTTTCTCCTCCAAGTCCTAGTCCTCTGAAAAAAAGCGGATCAATCAACTGGCCTTTTCCTGATAGAATTAAATCTCCCAGGACTGTGAGGAAGCTTTCCATGAAAATGAAAAAGCTGCCAGAGCTGAGCAGGAAGCTGAGTGTCAAGGGAACTTCAAGCCATAGTAGTTCAGATAATCCTTCTTCCCTGCCGAAAGGTAGCTGCCAGGATACAAGCCATACAGTGTCTTTGCCATCTTCTGGAAACTCAGCCACAGCTGCCAGCAGGAATGTGATAAGTCGTTACCATCTCGACAGCAGTGTGTCATCGCAACACACCTTCAAAAAGAAAAGCTCAAGGAGCTCCAAATCCTTCAACAAAGGCGGTTACCTCAGTGATGGCGACTCTCCCGAACTTATAACAAAATCAGGTAAACACAGGCATGAAACCAAGTGTGGGAAAGGAAAGGAGAGCCTTCCAACTAACAGTGGTAAAACTGAAATAGATATTGATGCCTTCAGACACTACAACTTTTCTGATCAGCCCAAGTGCTCTCAGTACATCTCTGGACTCATGAGCATTCACTTTTATGGTGCTGAAGACTTAAAACCACCACGAATAGACTCAAAAGATGTCTTTTGTGCAATACAGGTTGACTCAGTAAACAAAGCAAGAACTGCCCTGCTTACGTGTAGGACAACATTTCTAGATATGGACCACACATTCAACATAGAGATTGAAAATGCTCAGCACTTAAAGCTAGTGGTGTTCAGCTGGGAACCCACCCCACGGAAAAATCGAGTGTGTTGTCATGGAACCATAGCTCTTCCCACTCTCTTTCGAGTCACAAAAACACATCAGCTGGCTGTCAAACTGGAACCAAGGGGGCTTATTTATGTCAAGCTGTCACTCATGGAGCAGTGGGAGAACTCTCTCGATGGCCTTGATGTAGCTCGGGAGCCTGTGATGTTTGGGGTAGATGCTCGAAAAGTTGTAGAGAAGGAAAATGCAGGCTTGATGGTGCCACTTCTGTTGCATAAATGCATTCTGGAGATTGAAAAGAGAGGCTGTCAGGTACTGTGCATATTTTAATCTCTTTTGCCAATATTTCTTTGTTGAGATAGCTGTTGTTGCAGTTTGAGCAGTAAGTGGAAATGGGGCAATTAAAAACACCTTTACATGTCAGGGGGTTTTTTTTGCTGCTTCTTTGTGATGAACACTGGCCATTGTAATGTGGGACGAATAACAGGACTATGTGCAATCAGTGCTTCCAGCTTGGCCTTTGTAGAGAAGAAGTATGCTTGCTCATAGGAGCTGCTCTCAGCAGTGCTTTAGAATTAGGGATAGTGAAATGAAACTGCAGCCCCCAGTGTGTAGACTCACCCTCAAAGAGATGAGTTGAGAACTTGAAAATGCTTGATTTCTGAGACATGGATCAATATAGGAACATATGTCTAAAAGCAAAAATGATATGGTATATTGTTCCCTCCTACCCAAAACTGAAACACAGTGTGCAGTGACACAGTGATGAGGAACAGGTCTTTCGTCAAAACTTTACTTACCTGTGTACAGTCTGAGGCCAACCAAAGACCCATCTCTGCCATCATTTTGTACACAGCATTAAGATGAGGAAGGAGACCCTGAGGGGCTGAATTAATTATTTTGCCACACCACTGCTCCTTCAGGTTGTTCTCAAAGTTAAGACTGCTGTAAAGCAGTAGTGCCCAGTGTCTTTTCATCCCAGTATAGTTTTACTGGTTGATGTAACCTAACAGACAAAAATATGCATGAGAAATGAGGTATGGAAACAAATCACCAGTTAATGGATGCTACACAAGAAGTCTATTAGGAAGGACTATGCATAGTCCTAAAGTCAGATGTTCCCTTTGGCAATTAATTTGCAACTGGTGGGAGGACTCTGGCATGCTGTTTCAGAGCATGTGTGAGCCCTTGGTGTCTCTTACACCTGCTCTCACTCAGGTGAAATTGAGAAGTAGTCACACCTACCACTGTTACTATTTTAAATTGCTGACAGGTTGGATATGCATCCAGGTGTGATGAGATTAACTCTGCTGTTTATGATCTAGGTCATAAACTGTATAGAGAAATGGTCCTTCTGTGTGGCTCTTTTGCTGAAAGTCACTGCTGATAATAACTGTATGATTCTTATAATTCTTCTCCTAACATTATGCAAAACAGTGGAAAAGATGAGTTTTATTATTTCCAATGTATGTGTCCCATGGTTTCTGCATTTTATTTTGGGCTTATTAGCACCTAGTCATGCAAATGATATTGGGTAATCAAGGCAACACTGGTAATGAAGCGATTGGGATCTGAGTTATCTGAATGTACCTGGTGCTTTTGAGCATGAAATCTATTTTGTATTTACACAGGGAGAACCAAAAATGCAAAATATACTGTTAACTTCTTCTTTTAACCACATACTTGGCTGACATTTTTGACTTTCCTACAGACTGCAGACTGCTGTCATGGTGTGTTATCTCCGCCTGAATTTCAGTTGTGGCATTAGAAAACTTTAAAAGTTTAAAAGAAATTGTCTTAGGCATCTACTAGATCAAATTCAGTCTTGAGAAAGGGGGAGTACAACTTCCATTGGGTAACTTTCCATTTATTTTAAAAGGAATTAATATATGACCAGACAGATACTCTTGATTGCAGACGTACATTCACATAATCTTAAGCCAGTATAGTCTAAGTCAGGTGGGGGTATTTTTTGGTTTGGTTTTGGTTTTTTTTTTTGTCTTGAGCCTATGGTACTTTTGGACTAGCCATTTACTGCTCAGTACAAGCGCCTATAAAGTTAATTAAAATAAAATCAGTATTTTTAAGTTTTAGTTTCTAAAGAACATAGGAGTGCTTTGTGTTGATGAAAATTGAAAATACTTATAAAATGGAAAATCTGAATGCATGAAGGTACATGATTTAACTGGTCATTCAGCTCAAGAGTGGTGTGAGTTTCATGCTTATCACCTTAAGCATGTTAAATAACCCCTTTTGCTTTGCCGAAAACTCTGAATATAATTTGAAACACGTAGAATGCAGCATATTGTCGTCTTTAAAACAACATTTTATAGGTGTAATAATAGAGTATTCATAATTTTCTTGAAACTGGTTATGGGTATGAAATTTTTTGGTTTTTACTACATAACTTAATACTGTAGGAAAAATGCTTTGTTTATTTTGGTTTTGTGTTGGTTTTTTAATTGTTTTATAACATTTCTCATTTTTAGTAAGGAGTCAGTTATATGACTTTTTTTCTGCTACGGATTAATTTTGGTATAACTGCAGTTTTGTCTACAGAAGGCTCTAAACACTGCTCACTTATTTCTGCTGTAGTTCCAATTCTAGCTTGTATAATTAAACAATTAGGAAGAATAGGGGTGATCCGAATGAGTAGGGCAAGAAGCGAGTACAGGTTTCATCTGTATTTCTCTCTTTCCTGAGTTTGCGTAAAAGCAAAGCATTAAACAATTCTAATTTAAAGCTCTTGTTCCATCAGTAAAACACTTCTCAGTATTTTCACTGTTGTGAAAACATTTGTGTTATTCACTTACTGCTTAACAGCGTCTCTTGTGAAGTGTCCCATACTGTGTATATTGACGGTTTCCGCTGTTTGGGTTTCCCTAATGTGCATTTCCAAACAGTTGCTTTTGTTGTGCTCTCTGGATGAGACACCACACGGTGTCAATTATTAGTCCCCTCTGCAGGCAAGTGACTGATGCGGGGCTCTTGGTTTTCTTCCAGGTGGTGGGTCTGTACCGGCTCTGTGGCTCAGCAGCGGTTAAGAAAGAGCTTCGAGAGGCTTTTGAGAGGGACAGCAAGGCTGTTACTCTTTGTGAAAGCCAGTACCCAGATATTAATGTCATAACAGGTAATATATTTACTTGCTTTTCTTCTAATACAGGGTTGTGCCATGTTCTCAATGTACCTTTTAAAACATGAACTCGTTTTCTGTTGTAATTTAATGAGCTGTTCACTGCTGCTTTGTACTGCTGAAAGCTGTGTGGGAATGAGCGCAGTAACTGTGGGCAAGGTTAAGTATGAATGAAGCAGCAGTGGTTTGCAGGGAGGAGAACATGGAAGTAACTGCTTTCAATAACTGCTCTACCAGTTACAGAGGGAAGTGGTAATCTGAAAGGAGCTGAGGTCTCAGAGCTGGTTAAACCTCTGCCATTGGTTTGTATTGGGGCAGATCTGGAAAAACTTCCTTGTGATCAGGCACCTCCACTGTGCTGGTGGCTCCACACCATGTGACCCGAGGACCATCTTGGATTAGTTGTTCTCCCCTTAATGTTGGAGATCAAGGAGTTAGGGAAACAGATTTTCCATCTCGTGCAGGCTAATTAGAACTGCAGGAAAGTGCATTTGATCCCTGCTTTTTTTTAAAACCTTATTAAGGAGCAGCTTTCTCCTGCACCCTGGAGTGGCCCCTTTACTTGCTGTTATGCAGCAAACTCCAGGCAGAGGTAAGACGAGCTGGAAGTGCAGGAGCAGAAGGTCCTCGGAAGCCTCTCTGCATCTCTGTCAGCTCCTTACGTGGGTCTCTTCACAGGAGTTGCACTGCAGAACTGAAGTAAGTTGTTAAGATTTTTTGGTTTGCTTAAAGGTGGAACAGTTTTATAACTATTGATACTTGTTATGTAAGCTAAAGTTGATCTAATTTCAGGCATCGCTGAGTAAGCCAGTTGCTCCAGCAAATTAGTCAGAAGCATTCATTGCCTGTGTATCAAGGGATGGAAAATGTAACAACAGTACTTGGGTTATAAATTTTCTATGCCAAAGACCTTTCTTGAAAACTCAGTGTACAGCGGTATGGCAGTTATACCCTGTTTGGTGATTTATATAATTTCATTGTATTGGGAATTAATTTTGTTCATTATTTTATAATATACAGTGTGTCAGAAGATATTACTGGGTGACATTTACTGAGTTACATAAACCTTTTGGTTCAGAGTATGCAGCTAGTCAGTTCACCTGAGTTGCCTTGGCTGATTTCACTGTTGGATTCAGTGTTGATCACAAGTACCAGCATTCCCAGCATCAGAAACTTGTATTTATAGATTCATAGAATTGTTTAGGTTGAAAAAGACCTTTAAGATCATTAAGTCCAACCATTAACCCACCACTGTTTCACTCTGACAGTGTATAGCCTTTATGAGCTAGGTGTGTGGTAAAGGTGTAGTATAAATGATCTTTTAAACTGGATAATTTTCTTCTCTTTGCAAATAAATTAATGAGAAAAAGTGGTGAGAACTTCTAAGATCAGCTTATTCCATGAAATTATTGAAGTCCTATTTGCTCGACTTTTGTAAATCACTTCAAAAGGGGGAATTGCTTTCTACCAAACAGCAAAAGCTGTCTGATGTTGACTTGTAAGCAGACAAATGGCAAACTGCAGTTTGGCTAATATAAACTTTGGGGTACTGGGAAATTTTGTTGGGGGGTTTTTTGGTGTTTTTTGGGGGGGGGTGTTAGTTTTTTATTTTAGAATACTAAAAATGGCATTGCACTCCCATGCTACAAATAATCATTAAAATAAGACAGTATTTGTAGAAACGGTTAGGAGTATTGTGGGGAAAGGGTATAGGAATTTAATACTCATCCATATAGAAAAGGACCTGTAAAATTTCCTAAGCATTTTGATTTTCCTGAGTACATTGTACACTCAGAACCAACCAGAACTGGCTGAAACTGAAGTCTGAACTACAGGAGAGCTCAGTGCTAATGCAAAGCCCTGGAAGGGCAGCAGCACAGTGTGACAGATCTTTCCATCACGAGTTTGTGCTGTGGTGGTCAAATTGAAAGATTGAAGTACACTTTGCTGTATACATTGCTGCAAGCCTCATTGTTGAGGGTGAACTTCTGGTGACCATGCAGGTGCTACTGAAGGATAATTTTTTGCATCCAGAGTTTGTATTGCAAGAGTGAAAAGAGTACAGTTTTGGTGTCTGCCTTACAGAAAGACTACTGGATATGCTTTTGTATGCATTCTATTGCAATAGTTTACTAACATGCTGCTTTCCTTACAAGGGAAAAACAGTTTTTTAAGAAATTACATTTTAAAAAATGGATTTTTTTCCCTGGTAGCCTTGCAGATGTGCTGAATGATTGCTTGCAGTGCCTGTGTTAGTATGGCTCCTGTTGGGGGTGGGGAGCAGGGAAGGAAGGAGTGTTTGTACCCATAGCTTCCACTGACCAAAATGCAGCCCACTCTAATTATGGCCAACTGTCTGGTCTGGATTCATAGGCAACCTGCAATTTTTGCTGACAACTGAGTTACCCACTGTGCTAGGAATACAAGAGTCCACAAAATTTACTGCATATGCTTAGGGAGTTGGGTTGAGGGGGAATGTTTCCCCTGATTATTTAATGCTGAGGCTGATGCACATGATTCATACTTCTATCAGCCAAAACATGTGTTCCATAAAATATGAATCCTCAGCATAAATCTTGACTGATTTGAAAAGAAGTGCTGCCTTATGTCCTTTTTGAAATTTGAGTAGCACTCCTTTCCAAAGAGATTAATTTTTTTTTTTTTGACAGCTCTCCAAAGACTAAAGAATGAACATTTAATGACTAAATCTTGACTGAGAAATGCTCCTGGGATTGGCACAGGCTTACACACAATTAAGTGTGCTCGTGGCTCAAACTGAAGCGTGCAGCCAGTTTTTGGGACTGACCAGTAGTCATGTTGTTACATCGTGTCTGTTCACATCCACGTGAATTCATATCTCTGCATAAAGCATGCAATACTGTTAACAGTTCAGTGGGTCAGAAAAATGAGGAATTAATGAAGTGGATGGCAATTCCTTCTCTCTGTCTAAATTTGTTGTGTGTGGTTGTGTCAAGAGGAATGTGCTAGTGGGTTGGCAGCAGTGGGAAGCATAGACTCGTGGAAAAAAATAACAGCAGTCTCTTACAGGGCTAATTTAGATGAGAGAACAGCAAAAGAGTTTAGAAAGGTCAAGGGGCATTCATGGCTCCCAAACCATCCTGTTATTCAGGGCTGAACAGGAGAAAGTCCTTTGGCAGGGGGTAGTCCTGTGATTGTGGATGCTATTATAGGAATTCCTGATAAATAATTATTAATAGACAGTTGTGTTTCAACAGTATAAGCTGATTTGATTACAACATGCCATTTCCTAATGTAAGCTGATTTTGATTTCAGCCTCTCCCTCCAAAAAAACCAAAGCGGAAACAGAGATCTTGGTAAAAGTCAGCATCTCTTGCTGGTGTTTTGCTTATGAAAAAAGGAAGACATCCCAAACTGTGTTGTACAGCATTACCATCTGCCACATTTGTCTCATAAATATTTTAACCAGCTAATCCATATATGGAAATGAGCCTCTAAATCCAGGGAAGAATTAGTATTTGGTGTGGAGGGAGGAATATGAGTAAGTTACTAAACAAAAACTAGCCACTCAAGTGGAGAAGTCCTGAAAGTGACATATTCATTCTAAAACAAGCAGAAAACCCCACCAAACCACCAGAGGAAATTCTTTTTCAGGAAAATATGTGGATGGTTGTTCACATATTT
Source organism: Pachyramphus minor (assembly GCA_013397135.1). Taxonomy (NCBI): domain Eukaryota; kingdom Metazoa; phylum Chordata; class Aves; order Passeriformes; family Tyrannidae; genus Pachyramphus; species Pachyramphus minor. The sequence continues at coordinate 2,462,319 of VYXB01004616.1, forward strand.
TCTGATCCTGATAGGATGTTCCCGTTTTAAGGATGGAGTGAGCTTTTGGGAGCTGTGTGGAGGTCTGCAGAGACAGAAGTTTTGCCTGGCTGCCCTGTGCCTGTGCTGCAGAGGGAGGTGGTCTGGCAGCCCCAGGGGGAGATGCTGCTTCAGGTAGTGTTGCTCCTGCAGTGCCCACTCAACAGCTGCACTACTGCTAGGTGCAGTATTCTTTTTAAGTAAAAATATTTGTACAGGTAGAAGTCAGCTCTTACTTACATTCTGCATGGCAGTGAAGGGCAAAATGTTAACTTTCATTCCTTGTATTTTTTCAGAAACAAAGCCCACTCCTGTACAGTTCATTTTACAGCTTGGTTATACAGGCTGACATAATAAAAACTGTTGCTTTGTTAAATAGCACAGTGTGATGGTAATTATTGTGATGTGAGATTTTACAAGGCTATGAGGAGTGCCTGGTAAAAAATATTCTGTCTTTCCAACTTTGCCTATTTGGAGGACAGGCTGCTTTGTTCACTACAGTACTTGCTTTTGAACAGTTTTGGTTTTTTTTAACCCACCATTTCAACTTAACAAAGTATTTAAATTCAGTTGAGATATAGCTGAAATGAGTAGATATTTGTGGCACAGAATGCATTTTTTTTAAGGAAAATAAAAGCTGATGGGAAGCAGGCTTGTTTCCTTCAATTTTCTTTGTTGGTTGTAGTGGATACTTTGCTCCTGGACAGCATCTTGTTATGCCTTTTCCAGAGGCTGCTATTAGAAGTCTTAATATTTTGGGTTTTTTAATTATTAGTCTTACAATCACTGACACCCCTCTCAAAATGAGCCAGCCTCCAAAGCCAGCTTACAAGAATGAAAACACTCCATTCCTTTTTGTTTGTTTGCTCTGTGGAAAGAATAGGGGTTAATGAGGCACTTGCCTGGTTGTTGCATCCCCTAGGAACAGCCTTTCCTCCAGCATATCTCCAGCTTCGGAAACAGTGCAGTATATCTCTGCCACGGGGAGGGCTCGGTGCCTGGGTGTTTTAGCCAGTATCTCCTGTGGATGTGAATTATATTTGTCACAGCAGAAGCAAGTGGTGTGCTGGGGGGTGCAGGGTACCCAGAGGCAGCAGGGAGTTGGTGTTTCCCCTGTCATGAGGGCGTCTGGTTGGTTTGTGCTTTGGTAGGTGAGAAGGTGCTGTGTGCTTCACTGCATGTGCCACTGGCACTGGGATGTTTGCTCATAATTTTATAGCCGAAAATAAACAGAAAAACTAACTGCTGGGTGTATAGAAAAGATGAGGGGTCATCAAACTGAAGACTTTGGTGTTTGTAGGAGCTCTTTTACTTGGATGGGAGATGGATCGATAAGAGCCCTTTCCTTGCCTCTCACTCACCCTGAAAATGAAGGAGACCTAGAGAGATACTCACCCTGTTCCCAGTGTCCCCACTCCTGCACACATAGCAGCCCCTGTGCCCCAGCCCCTCTTTGCTGTGCTCTCTTGCTGTTGTCCTTCCATCCCATGTTCCCGAGTGCAAGGCTTGTCACTGATGTGGAGGACGTTCTTGTGGGATGGGTGAAGCTGACATGCCTTAGTGCTCCCAAAAATTGCTGTAAAGTGAATTTGCAGCTTGTTAAAGGCATCTGTTCTTGTGTCTCTTGTGAAGGTGTCCTAAAGGATTATCTGCGAGAGCTGCCCTCTCCCCTGATAACCAAGCAGCTCTATGAAGCAGTGTTGGATGCCATGGTGAAAAATCCCTTGAAAATGACAGCAAATGGTTGTGAGAATGACCCAAGTGACTCGGAGCACACAGCAGCCCTTCTGGATTGCCTGCCAGATGTTGAGAAGGTGAGCAGTGTTAGCAAGTTCAGGTGAATTGCATGCTTGAGGAAAATAAAGGAACATTTTCACACTGGATATAAAATGTCTCAGAATATGTACGCCTGTTTATCTGACTTAATGGTTGGCTTGGATATGTGATGCTCTGTGTGTCTTTGAAAATACTTCCGTGATGTGTTAAATTGGAGGGTCTACATTGCTGAATTTATTCTAGTTTTCATTTGTCTCTGTAAAACTGAATGTAAGGCTGTGATCACTACTTTTACATTGTTAGATCAGTGATTATTCCTGTGTGAAGTCCTGCTCCACTTCTGTGGAGCTCTCTGTTGTAATTACATTATGTAATTACAAATGCATTTCTCTTTCCTGCATATGGACAATAAAGCCTTTGCTTCCCATGCTGTGCAGTGTAAAAGTGCTGTGCACTGTTACCGGCCAAATTCACCTCTGTAGAAAACCACAGTTAGCCCTTTTCAGGGGAGGGGACTGAGCAAGTGGCCTGCACAGTGTCTGGATGTTCCCTGGAAGCTTGTTCAGATACTGACATTGTATCGAGGGTTTCTTTATTTTGTAATGTTGGATCATCTGTAATACTTCTGCAGCTTCTCCTCTCTCCATGATGCACCTTTTTTACTGTGAGAAAACTCATCTGTATAAAACTGAGTTCGGGTAGGAAATAAGCTGAATTTTACCAGAAAGTCTGTCTTGATTGGTGTGTTCTGTGACAGTCAAATACAGCTTTTCTAATTGAGCACTTAGGTGCTCTGTTGATGGGTGTTGGAAGTAACACCAGAACTATCAGCCTTGATCTTTTCCCTCCAGAGCAGTGACATTAAGATATCAGCACCACCTTCCTCTAGTGTTTTGTTTCCTGAGCAGTATTTTGTTTCTTTAGGCTACCCTGAAGATGCTGTTGGATCACCTGAAACTGGTGGCTTCTTACCATGAAGTAAATAAGATGACGTGCCAGAATTTAGCTGTATGTTTTGGCCCTGTGTTACTGAGCCAGAGGCAGGAGACAACCAACCATAACAACAGAGTCTTCACAGACTCAGAAGAGCTTGCTAGTGCCTTGGACTTCAAAAAGCACATAGAGGTTCTTCACTATTTACTCCAGTTGTGGCCAGGTACTGATCAAGGGAAAAACTCAAACCATTGCTGGATGTTTTTACTATGTGACAGTGTACGTTAATTCACAGGGGGACTGAGCAGCATTGGAATTATTAAAACGTGAGGTACTGTGGCATCACCTATTAATCTAAACAAATTGTGATAGTTTCATAATCAACTCTTTCTATTTGGTCACTTTGTTTAATGGGAATTTTGTTTGTGCAATTGCCTTCTTACCAGATGGCAGAGTTTGCATATGATATAAGAAATGATGAAGACTTTATGTGAGTAAAGACAGTAGAAAAAACAAACCCAGTGATGTTAAGGTTTCCACATCTGAGTTAGGGAGTTTGGGGATTTATTTTTTTTTCTTCTGCTCTCCTGCTACGACTTGAGGGATTACTTTATTTCTGCCCTTGTAATTTGGCAGAGTTGAGAATATCCTTATAGTAAGAGCTGTGCAACTTCTTTTTGCAGAGCGTTGCATAAGGAAAAATGTTTTTAAAACAAAATACAACAAAACCCAAACCAAAACACCCTAAGTACCTTCTGAGTCCCACTTCAAAACTTAAGAGGTCATAGAATATATTAGAATAGAGTATCCTGATTTGGAAGGGACCCACAAGGATAATTGAAGACCAGCTTCTCGTTCTCTTCAACCATGCAAGTAATGCTTTGTATGCTCTTGCACAATTTGGGGTCAATTCTCAGTAAGAAGGGAGGTGAAATTCTAGTATTCCTAATAAATTAATAAAGTAAAAATGAAGGTAACTATTTCTGCTAATATCTGCCTTTCAAATGGGAATTGATTGCACAGTGTTCATGTTTCCACTGGTATTCAGAGAGGCATAAGCCAATGGAAATAGGGTGATATCTGGAGCCCTGGGTTTCAGCCCATGGTGAATTCTTGTGTATTTCTGCTGAGCCACAGCCTTTTCTTGCACAAGCACTGCCTGGAGTTGGGAGCAGATGAAGGTATTGCAGCTTTTCAGTTAAACAGGGAGAGTTTGAGGGTAATACTGTGAAACAATTTAGCACTGAATCTGAGGGGTTTAGTCTATGTCAGTCGGGGCGTGGTGGTACCATGTCAGCAGCCCCTGCACCTGCCTTTGTCATCTAGCAATGGGGAGGGTAAGCTTAGGGAAAAAAGTCAGTGTAGACAACTAATGTACCAGAGAAATGTACTGGAGAAAGACCCAACAAGTATAGATTCAGCGTTGTTGTCTAATATCCCCTCTCCCCCATAAGTCTAATTTATGATAGATTGCTTGCATTAGACATTACGAGTAACTCAGCTGAGCATTGTGAGCTGCCTGCAGCAGCTCACTACAGGTGCTGAAACAGTGTCATCAGCTGGCAGCTGGAAGAGCTGCTAGTGGACAGTATAAGTGGCAGTGCTTTTTACATTTTTACCATACTCTGCTGACCTGTTGGTGGTTGTGCCCTGGAGTCACCTCCTGTGACAGCTGACTTGTGGCTGCAACACGCTGACCACGCACTGGGTCAGCAGCGTCAGGAGGCTCCCGGCTGTTGGCTCCACTCACTGCAGCCTCGTGGAAACCTTGTCTGCCTGAGAGCAAGAGGAGAGTTAGTTTGGCACATGGGGCTGTTCTGTAATGGGTTTGAGGCGACTGAGGATGCTGTTGCTGCCTTGCCAGCTGCAGATGGGCAGCCCCAAAGTTACTGACCACCAGAAATGAAAAGAAGCTTCCCGTCAGGCCAGTGAGTCTGTGCAGGAGAGATGGAGACATAGGTGGAGGAGGAGGGAGACCAAGAGGTATTTGGACAGTAAATACTGTGTAGGAGGTTATCAGGAAACCCTGGGGATGGCTTATGGCATGGCTGCTGTGGGATACAAAAGCAAGTGGATGTAGCTCTGCCCATAGGAGTGTGCATTGCTGTAACAAGGTAAGAGTAGGGTAAGTAGTAGAGTTTTCCTTCACTTTGAAGAAAAAGCCAAATGCTATTCCTTGTCTTGCAAGAAGTGTGCCAAATGTTGTGCTAAAAGGGAGGTAAAACATGAATGCAGAAGACTTGAGCAGGTGAACACCACACAGTGTAAACAGAACACTTGGACTGAACAGAAGGATCACAGTCTGGTCCCTTATATTTAATCTTCTGTAGATTGAGACAGCTTGATAATCAACATGTTGTGCAATACTTCAATTTCCGTATATTTCCAACTGAAAACAAATAGTCCTTGTTTGGTTAGACCATGTAACACTGGCAAGTTATTGTTAACCCATGGCCCTTTGTCTTAATGGAGCACAGTTTAAACAGAAGGGCTGTTGTTATAGTAAAAGTGGGGGAAAAAGCAGTGAGAGTTATTGCGTGTTGCTGTGCAAGACATAAAGTAAGACTAAAATCCCCTGGAGAGAACTGTAATGTGGACCCAGAAAGAGGATTGGGCACAGTTCAGGACTAAGCCTTTGTGCTTTTGTGTGAGGAGTCTGACATGGAGGGGGGACAGATTGTGGACTGCATAGGTTTGCATGCACGGCCTTTTGGGGGAATAGAAAATTTCTGCTGCTCATTACAAGAAGCTCAGATACCTACAGGCACAGGTCAGTAAAAATAGTTGTGCTGTTTACTGTAGGAAGCGGGTAACGGTGGAGGAGCCTGTTAGTAACTTATGCTGTCTAATGGTGAGCTCAGGTAACATTGCCCTCCAACCTCTGTGAGTGTACATCTGCTATGGGGTTGTGGCTGCTTAGAAAAATTAATGCAAACGAGCTGCTTTAATAGTGCAGAAAATTAGGGCAAAAGAGAAGCAGAAGAGTTTGGCTCTTGGTGTGTTTTCAGCTTCTGTAGGTGTTTCTCAGTGATGGTATTTTTGTGGTGTTTTAACGTCTTTTGCTGTGCCTGCTTTCTATTATCCTTTAGCCTGGACAAAGCGTGTGAGCTTTGTGTGAGCTGAGCTGTTTGCTTTCCTTTGACCCAGAGCCGGATGGTGATTAACTCACACAGTGAATTTAATTGGAGTTCTGGGAGTTTCTACTTTTAGATAGGCTTCTCTGCTGCAATTTGAATCTGGCATAAACCTTCAAAACTGAGCTTTTACAGTAGTTTTTCTAATGATTTTACATCAAACAGTGGAAAAAAATGTAATAATGGAGTGTGTTGGCTGTAAGCTTGCATGCATTCATGCATGCTGTTAGCATGTGATGTCGAGGGAGGACAGTGGGCATCTGTCATGGATTTTTCTTGTTGCAGCATGGATTCAGTCCTGACTGGTTTAACTTCTCTCTTGTAGTTCATCACTCCCCTGCCAAAGAACCAGCACATCTGAATGCATTTCCTGAGCACCCATCCTCCCTGAATTACCTGAGACCCAAGAGGCAGAGACCTCAGATGCTGAATCTGAGCAGTACCGAGGTGTCTGGGGTACTCAGACCAAGGCCAGCAGGTCTAGACAGCCCATCGAGCAACCGCTATGCTGGGGACTGGAGTAGTTGTGGGGAGAACTACTTCTTAAACCCCAAGGACTGCCTGAGTGAAGCAGACTATGACGACGTCCCTTCAGAAGACACGGAGAGCGGGGATGACAGCAGCAAAGCCGAGGAGTTGGATGCCCCGGAAGGACGCCCGCAGCCCGTCCCTGGAGAGCACACCTTCCAGAGCTACCTGACAGTGCAAGCGATAGACTCTGCGGTGGATCACAGGGCAAACCTCAAGGACCTGCAGGAAAGTATTGATACTCTGATAGGAAACCTGGAAAGGGAACTCAATAAAAACAAACTAAATATGAGTTACTAAGTCCTGTCCTGCACGATGTCTCCTCATCGTGCCTCCATGCCCCTCCTTGGGATTCCCCAGCTGTGTGAGGAGTAATGGTTCCCCTAAACACCTTGTAGTAAGGCCATGGCACATTTTAAGCCATTCCGTAATGTTTCTGCTTTTTTGTTAGAAGGCATTGTCCTGATTTCTGTTTTGGGGACAAGCTTAGAGACCGTGAGGTGATTCCACATAGTGGCATTTCTCCCTAAAAACACTATGCACTTAGGTGGTCTGGGCAATACCTGGTAGAAGATAAAGCAGCATCTCTGTTGTCAGTGGCAGCAGAACTCCTGATTCCTGAAATCCTGGTTCCGGTACAGATATTCCTCTTGGAAGAGGATGAATGCTGCTTGGCCTGAGTTTTGCAGCATGGACTTCAGATAGACTTGTGTTACTATATATGCAATGGCTGCTATGAAAAATGCTTTCTTTAATATTTATATATAAAGTTTTAATTGTACAAATATTAACGTATTACTGTATTAACACTTTTCAAAAATTATTTAAACAAGCAAAAAAATAAATATTTTTCTAACCTTGTTTGTATATATCTATGTATAAATGTGCATGTGTCTGTAGCCAGCTTTGGAAATGTCCCTGTTTCTGGGAAGACATGTTCAGTGATGCCAGGATGAGGTTACACAGTGTTTATTTATGCACAGAAACATGGCCAGGGAGAAGGCGGGGTGAATGATTAATGTAAATGACCTTGTGTATTGCAGGGACATCAGTTTGCAGGTGTTGACTATTAACTCTCTCACACACACACCCCACCCTTTCTCTGTTTTTTTTTCTTCATTGTTTGTTTCTTCCTCAAAAAATATTTTTGGTTTGTCCTTGTAACCTGTTACTTTATTATTGATATTTCAGTACATTTCTTCTTTTCTCCAGAGTTCAGTGTAATTTTTTTGTGGCAGCCTTGTCTGGCTGCTGGTAGTTAGATGTGTTAGAGCCCTCTGTAAAGGTCTGTGGCTCTGGAGATGCAAGACTCAAGTTCTGCACAAAGGCAGTTACTTTTTTTTCTCTGAGTCTTTTTTTGTTGTTGTTGCTGGGTTTTGTTTTTTTTTAAATTGGTCTCCCAAAAATGGAAACCAGAGTTGTCACATGAGGTGGAATGAGTCAAGGGATGTCACTCCTGGGCAGTTTGAGTGGGATTGCAGTTCTCTGGGACCTTATTAGATTCCGCTGTCACCATCTGCTCAGATCGTCTTTATCTTTAGTCATTTATGGTGAGCAATTAAACATTTCACGTTAAGGAGACACATTCTTGATGTATTAAAACCAGTTACCAAATAGTTACCAAATTGCATACAGATGTTTTGATAGTCCCTGTAACCAAAAGGAGATTCAGAGCCATTCCTTGTCCTCTATAGGTCACATACACACTCCCAAGGAAGGGGGGATTTGGGTGAGTCGGGATGAGAAAGTTTTGTTGTTTTGAGAGGTCAAACACTGAGCTGCTGTCAGCTGGCAGGGTAGAAATTAATTCTGCATCTTTTCGGTACAATTTTTGGCATCCTGCCATGGCTTTCCATTCACCCTGTGGGTAAGTGCTTTTCTGCTAACCTGTACTTCTTTATACTGCTTAATTAGGAGTTATTTATTTACAGTAGCAAGGAATTAAGAATTGTTATGGCAAACTTCACCCCTCTTTTCTAAGGAATTATTTTAGCATGGTTCCAATGGTTTATTCAATCTCATTAATTTATTTTTTATAAGTGTTAAAAGATGGAAAACAATTATTGCAATATAATGATAATGTATGAAAATGTAAATTTAACCTGAGGCATTTATCAATAAATCAATGTATTTTTTTAAACTTTTATACCTACAGAATGTGCATACTTTTTAAACTATAAATTTAAATTCTAAATAAAAATTGAATTAAGAACAAAATTTTCTATGCCTAGTTAGTGATTATTTAAACCTGTCTAAGCTGATGCCATCCCTCTGCACTGGCGGCACATGTGAATTAATGCCATAAAGACATTTAGCTTTTTGTGAGATGTTCTGTTGTCATTTCTAGATTGACCCAACACTTGAGTTAGATAATTAAAAAAAACCTGGCAAACCACTACTCAATTAGCAAGCACTACTTGAAAGATTTCAAGTTTTTTGATAAATGATATATTAAGCTTTCATTATCTGTAATAATCCAAATGTGTAAGTAGTCACCTCTTGAATAAGTGTAAGATTTTTCTTCAGGAAGGGTCTGTAACCCAGGGCAGCAGTGTACTGCTCTGTCAACTTGAATATTTTAACATTACAACAGCAGAAATGAATGACTTAATAAATTGTAATAATGTTAATCTAATCAGGTACTTGAAATACAGTAATGCGTTGGTATTATTTAAATGAAACATCTGTTGTTAATTTAGTGACAACAACTTGTAGAGCATGTTTTATGTCATAGAAATCCTCTTTCAATGGGACATTTCCCTAGTGGTATTTTTGTTATATGTTATCCCTTATATGTATTCTTATTGATACTATTATATTTCATATTACTTATATAATTTGGTCAAGGTGCATTCTTTTTATGATTGTTACAGATTCTTAAGGAACAGGATTAGAATGGAAATTACCCTAATCTAGAAACATGAAGATTAAAACAACCTGTTTTAATCAAACCAGTAATGATTTTTTTTTTTTTTTATACAAAAGAGCAGCCTCAGGCTGTGTGTGGTTCACAGGGCAGAGCTCCTCTTGAGCCCCGTGGGCACAGCCAGGAGCCTCCCCTGCTGTACTGACCTCAGATGTTGTCTGCTCGGTCTAACTGTGTTTGACATCAGGAACAGCTCCTGTTCACGGGCAGGTAGAAGAGGTTATAAACAGAGGGCAGAGCCTGTGGTGGAATTCAGAGAGCAAATGTCCTTGGAGTACATGGACTTCCTTCAGGTGTGACCTCTGCTTCCCAGGTAAAGGAAATGGATGCGGGTGTTCTTGCAGAAACAGTTCCAAGACTGGCACCAAAATCACATGTAAATGGTTATACCAAAGCATTACACAGAAGTGCTGGGCTGGGTCATAACCAAGAATTGTAGTTTGTAGTCCCCAGGGAAAAGCAAAAATGCACAGGTAGGTCTGTACAGTTCTTTGCTGCCAAGTGTTAAGGGTGTGATACACTTAGGTGGATTCAGGAATGGACTGGGCCCATTCATAGAGTTTTAATCCTTTCCTGTTTGTTTAAACAGGATTTTCCAAACACTGCTGGGGCTGTGTTTGTGATTTGACCCAGCTGACACTGGGTCACTTCTCCCACTTTTTCAGCTTCCCAAAGTGGCTTATTACAGGAGTGTGCAAGTGATAGGTAGGGATGGTGTGGGGTGTGGTGTAGTGGGGTTGGCTTAAGCTACTGGGTACCTACATTCTCAGGAATCTCAGGATTTTACATCTGTCTTTTCCAAGGGTGTAACATGTGTTTGTTAAAGCACCAGACAAGAAATGTACCTGCAGCTATTCAGATGTGTTCTAAAAATAGAGGGAGACATCCCTAACAGATATTCAGGATTTTTATGCAATAAATCTGTAAATCTGATAAGCCAGAGACACATCTGGTATTTCTACTGTCAGATCTTACCCCTTTACCTTCTTCCCCAGCCCAAGGTGTATTGGGCTGTCTTAACAGAAAAAGTGTATTTTGATATAAGAAGCTGTTGTCTCGCATTCTGGAGCTAGCAACAGCTGTAAGATGGTTATTTGGGGTGGGGGGAGGGCTGATATTACACTTTCCTGTAACTATGATACATTTGTTCTAAAATGTCATCCTACATAACGAATTCTCTATTTTTTTCTTTTTTAATTTACCTCTTGACTTTTTTAGAACCATGCAGGGAAGCCTTAACACCAAAGTTTTCTGAGCAAAATTGGAACAGTAGGACATGAGATGATACAAAGCTGACCCTACAGGTGTTTGAATGTCTAGAATTGTGAGGATAAAGGAATAGAGAGGATAAAGGATCATAATGGGATGTGTAATCTCAGGGCTCTAGCGTTACATGGGAACAGAGATGAGGAGGAAACTCACTGTCAGGAAGATTACTCCCTTTCCATTGGGGGATTCCTGCAGTTACCCAAACTACTTTGCTGTAGGGAGGGAGAGGAGCTGATAAGTAGAGCCCTGACCCCCTGCCTCCTTGGTCTCACTGTTAGGAAAACCCAGCTGAAATCCCTCTGTTTTCTGAAATATTTTCTTAATCAAAACTTTCAAGAGTGCCTCTGTGGAGGGGAACAAGGCTCCCATTGAGGCTGCTGCCGTTGAGGCTTCTGGGGGATAGTGACAGAGCTGCACTAGAGGGGAAATGTCTTAATTTCCCAGATAAGCCATGACCGTAAGGTTGACTTAAACGTATATGTAGTTTGCAGCCCTGTTAATAAAAAAAATCTGTGGAAGATGATCTGAAGAGGTGTACTAATCAAGTCCAGGTCTGATAACAGAGACATGAGCTTTTTAATTAGTCAGTTGTGTGATATTTGCATATCTGTATAGAGCAGGCTGTTGGTTAAATATTGATTTAGCAGAGCAGCAATGTCCTCTTCCTGTTTGCACTCTGACTGCAAACACTGTGCTGCAGGTGGTAGGGGCATGCTTGTTGAGTTTTCCCTGGTTTTAATTTAGAGGTAGTTCAATATGAAGGACAAGGAATATCACTATATTTAAACTTCAAATTAACAAACAAGACCATTTTTCAGAGTCCTATCTAGTGCTACCAAACCTCTCTTAAATCTGACCAAAGTTCAATCTCAAAGTGGTAGAAGTGCATGACGGGGAGATCCTGGCTGTAGAAAATTGAAGTGGCATATTTTTAACACTACCTAAAACCAATTTGCAGTGTTTATTTTGGGACACAGGAGCCTCACACTGATTCTGTTGTGTATTTGGCTGTGCTTTACTCTGATGAAGCAGAGCACTGGGGCTGGCTATCACTTGTCAGTTGAAGATGCTCTCTGCAAATCCCCTGTGTGTCAGTTGTCTTTTGTGCTTTAGTGTCTACTGTGACCACATGGACATTTGTTTGACAGGAGTCTGTGACCCTCAAACATTTTGGTGAGTCATGGAAAGAGTGAACTCACCCGGATAGAGTTTAATCTGTCCTCCTCTGATAGATTTAATTTCTGCTTGACAGGCTCTGCTCAGTTACATGGTGTCTGACCTGGCAATTGAAACCGCATAGCCACCAGCAGAACTGCTTGCCAAGGACTTGTCTCTGTGGATGGAGGATGAGTGTTAATATTTATGAGCTGTTACTCATTTACACTGGTAAATATTAAAACTTCTGTATAACACCATTTGATCTCTCTGAGGAATAATTGTCTTTTGACAGAAATGCACAGCCACAGTGTGCTTGGTAAAAGCTGTTTGTTCTAAATAATACTGATTCCTTTGAGGGAACAATATATTTTAATGGATTTGGTTTCCTGTTTGTAAGCATTTGCCAGGATTAAGTAACAATTCTTTTGTAATTCTGATGACAGCAAGTAAAAGTGGTTCAGAGTCACAGAATTGACTAGGTTGGGAAAGACCTCTGAGTGTTCCTGACAAACAGAACTTTCAAAACTATTAATTAAACAGAATATTCATTTTAACTGTTTTAATGAAAAATAGTGGGGGAAGTGTGCCCAAAACAATGGTACTTTAACCACACTGTGAGTACCCAAACGGATGAAGATAAGAAACAACAATCTCTAACGGCAAGATTCTTTATTTCCAAAGCTAAACAGGTTCTGCTGAAATAGAGGTCTTCAAATAAAAAGCACAGTGGTTCTAAAGGTGATAATGGGGTCTATATATCCAGTGAGGGAAGTATTTCTTGTCTCTAAATCCAGTATTATCTGCTTCTCCAGGTCCATAAACACAGTTTTCTTGCTCCTCCATCTCTTGTTTTCTGTAGAGTAGTTATACTCTGCAGGAAAAACACAGTCCACACCATAATGTTAAGCTTTGAAACCTGTATGCGACCCCATTGCTTTCCAATGGGTTATATCAGTGCTGTCACAAATTAATGAAAATAGGCATCACCTGGGGTTACAGCAATCAACCAAAAAGAAATGGCAGTTTAGTTAGTTAGTATTGTTACACCATTTACCAAAGAATGGACAGGCAAAATTCTTCTGTAAGTAGAGAACAGGAGGTTGGAGTCATCCCTGCTTGAAGGAGCAATCTTTATAGGGAAGTTGGCAAAAATGTAACTTTCTGAGTGAGTAACTGATGCAAAATGAAAAGCAAACTTATAGCTGTTAAATATCCATAGGCTCTAATGTTCTTGCAGAGGTTTCACTTGACCAAGAACTGCACTTACATAAACTAGTCCCATTTTTTCCATTCTTAAGAACTGTAAATGTGAAATAAAGAGCTGCTAAGCTATTCTAATTACATCCATCCTGATTTTTAGAAAATACTAGGGGAAATCTTGTCTAGCAAAACAGATGCATTTTAAAGACGCAAAGAAACAGAAAATGTTCTTAATTCCAAATACAACATACTGTTTTCTCTCTCTGTGCCTCCAGCTCCATTTCAGTGCTGTTTTGGCTTGAAACTTTTGATACTCTTGAAACTCTTGTTCACAGTACTTCAGGTATTTGACTTCTCTTTCAAAGAAATCAAGTACATTGACATGCTGTTAACACAATGACAAACAAGAGTCATTACATGGCCAAGGACACAGATCTATGGCTGATGATCTGAACAGTATTATTAGTTTATCTTATTGAGAATATATCTCTGTTTCAATAATTTGCAGCAAAACAATATAAAACAATATAAAAAACTTCAGACACAAAGAAAACAAACTACCATACTTCAGTATACCTTACTATGGACTCTCTGGCATTGTTTTAATGCATGAAATCAGGCGTCATTTTATGGATGTGGCAAAAAATGCTGAAGTTTTTATGTAGCAAGGTTGGAGCAGTGGAATTCTACTAAATGTCGCTGAGATTTCCTTTAGTTGACTCCTATCTGAGCTCTATGGAAAGCCAGCTTTGCTACAGGTGATCTTTGGACAATATGGCCATTCTGATTTCAAATTAATTGCCATCATTTGAAGGCAACTTTTTCCAGGCAGGCTTGTTTCTGTGTTGGGATGAAGTGTCAGAGGTTAATAAAAATTCTTACCAACCTCATTACTCGCAGGATGACTTAGTGTTTGACAGATTTCCAAAACATGCAGTACTCCAAGATTGTCAGAAACAGCTAAAAAATTCTGCTCTGCTAAAAGATATTTGACAAAAAACATATAAACAATCCAAATTCCAACAGCAACGTGAACCTCCACCCAAATACAAGCTACAGAGGGTTCATTTTTGTTCTGGTCATTTTGGCTTATTGTTCACTGCAGCAAAAAAGGCAGCTTTATTGCTCTGTTATTTTATTAACAAATGAAATTCCCTTTAAAGTTTATTTTTTATCAGATTTTTTCTTTCTTAATGTTTTTGGTTGCTTTTATGCTGTGATAGTACACTTAGAACTGATGTGTATGCATTTTTGTATGTACAGTGTTAAATTAGTGGAAGTATGTACTTATGTAAGAGAGTTAGTAATAAGATTTATGTGCCTTGGAGTCCCGGGCCAGTTTGCAAACAGGGTAGCACAATAAAGTGCAATCACCATCAACATACGTGAGGCAGTCCAGGGGCTGATGAAAGTGATGACTGATTTGGAGATGTTCTGGAAATGAGATGGCTCATGAGTTTTCTTCAATAAGTCCCAAATATCTATATTTCCGTCATCTCTGCCAATGAAGAAAACTCCTGGTCTTGCTAAGGACCATTGTCCTGCAGTGTATCTTCCTGCAGAGCAGCTTGACTGAAGGATTGGTCCATTCTTAATTTTTTATGAAAACAAATCAAAGATAGATCCAACAATCAAACAGTGCTATCAATTCACTCCTTCAGATCTCCTCTCACTGGAGAATGCTCACAATATAAAACTTTTGTCAATGGCAAAATTTGTACCACCTTCTGCAGATGAAGAGAATTATGGGGAAGTAAAAAACCTGGTATGTCACTTCCAGTCTATTAAGGTAATCTGTCTATCTGCTGTTAAAACCTGTGGTCTTGAGATTTTGTCAGGTGCAGCTAACCTGGACTCCTACATGAGGGGAACTGTAAATAACTCCACATTTTTGGCTTCACATGATGAAAAAACTTTGTCCTAAAATACAAGTACTTTAGACTTGTTTAGCACATGTTTCCTTTATTCTTTGGTTTCCCCTGCAGCAGAAATAAATAGCTGAGAAGCTACAGTTTTTACAAGGTTGGAATTGAAGGTCTTTTTTATAGAAGCTTCTTTTATACCTGATTTGCTTCTAAACTATGAAGCTTTGTAACTTACAAACATTTCTGAAAATACAGACTCAGAGTCTGTTATAGTTCTGTCTTGTATATCTGTGAGTTATGTTACAGCTGTGTTAAAGTCACTTACTGCAACCCCTTCTTTCCAAATGGCAAAATTCTGGCCTCCAATGCTTAGGAAGGTGTCTTTAAAAAATGGAGATCTCTGGAGAGTGTTGATAGTTTCAGTGTGAAGGCTGTATTTCTGAGTCTGCTGCTGACCTAATGGATGAAAAAGGCAGGGCAGTTGCTTGTAACTTGTGCCTTAGTGATCAAGAAACAAGAGTGCAGGACCCCACACAGGCTTTGAAGATACTAGCTTCACTTTATTGCTCACAAGGTACAGGAATTGGAATTAGTGCAAATCTAGTTATTTCCATGATTTGAGACAATAGGTGCATAGTGATGCACTGTGAGACTGGAGAGGGTTGTACTGTTCTGTCACTCCAGCTAAACTGCTTGCACTTTTGAGGGTGTCCTCCTAAATCCCACTCTCATCAATGAGATAAACTTTAGAGCTGATGATCAAGAACCTTAAAAAGACAGAGTACAGATGCAAATATTTTAAAGCTACTGATATAGTAAGGTTTAAACAGGTATTGAGAAACTTGAACTTACTAACTGGTTTTGCTGTATGAATATCAGTTTTCATTTTCCAGTCAGAAAAAACAATTACTCCATCCTGTAATGCCAGAAAAAACAAGTAAATGCTAATGTTAGAGCTTAGTAGCTTTTATCAAAGTGACTTGTTTCTAACTTTAATTATAACCATCATTAAATATGTTTTCAGTTATATATTGCCAAAACAGCTTTACTTACCATGATGTACGTAAACAGTCCTTCCTGCAGAATTAGGTGCCTGGTTTTTATAGTTCATGTTTTTGCCCAGTATTTGGGGAAAAGGGCCAATTTTTCATTTCCATATGAACTCAAAACTGGGAAAGATTTTTGAATTTTAGATGCATAGGGTAGGTAGAGGGCTGTGAATATCTGGGACTTCCTAAAGTAAAATTAAGTTGGGGGGAAACTGTAGTATAAGTGTTTACACCTGACATTTGGGAAAAACCGAAAAACACTACTAAACTTATGCATTCTGGAATAAGGAAATACTGTTTGGTTCCTAATAAACTCAACATATTTTGGAAATGTCTTCTAATTCTGCCCTTGAAGTAAGGGTTCATAGATTCCACATATTGGAAGTTTATTGGGTTTTTTTTAAGCATGTAGCTAAAACGTTAAAATGCAAGTAAAAGAAAGATCTTTTTAGTTACACCTGAAGAAAACATGCAAGCCCATACATTTGTGAAAACCCTGTTATTTAATTGTTCAGTCTTTCAGATATCTCAGATTAACATTTTCCTTGGTGATATATTATTTTCACTTACTTCATTTCCAACAAAAAAGTTGGTGGATATATTCTCTAGCACTTCTAGATTTTTGCTTGAAGAACTACTCATCTCTGTATATGGGCTCTCTTTGGCAGGTGTTTTTATTGCACTGAGAGATTTTGCCTTCCCTGGGAAACAAGATGGTTACATCTATTTGTTAAACACTGGAATTTATCAGACCAAGCAAATCCTTTGACTTGTAAAGGTAGTTCACAGATAATGGGAATTTCAAGAGGAGAGATGAAGAAAGACTGAAAGGTAAAACAGAAGTTTTATAGGTTAACTGTTTCCTGGTGAAATCTCCCCTTTGCAGCAGCTGCTCTGGTCAGTCCTTCCCATACCCAGACAACTACTTAGGGTAGCACCACACTGTTCTTCTCCAGTTTTACACAGCATTAGTATCTCCATGGGAACTGCCCTTACCCATCACCCGTAGGTGCTGCAACCAGGAGCTAACATCTCTGCTCCAGGGAATGGATTATGTCTAGAAACAGTTTTCAATAATGGCTGAAAAGGACATACTGTTTGAAGCATGAAGAGATTGTGTGTTGGACTTGCATGGGCTTTTGAGTGAAACTGGGTAGAGTTACTGTGTGTACAGAGCTGCTCTGTTTGGATTCAATCCATGTGCATATCTTTGTAGTCAGTACATGTAGGTTGCACTTTGAACACTAGTATAGTTAAGAAACCTTTCTCCCCAGATGTGTTTAGCTATACAACATTTTGTTCCTCAGCTTTTATTATGTATACACTGAAATACAAGCTTATTAAAAACATTTTTCCTAATAAGGTGTAATAAAAATATTACCTGAGGTTTTGTAACGATAATGCAGTTCCCTTAAGATAATTCTGATGGGACCATACTCTGTGTTGGTATCCCTTTCATGCAGACTTATCTGTTCAGAAAAAAGTGCATATGCTAAAACATTTTGTCAGGTCTTTGAGGTGCAAGTCTAAATTATTTTCTGCTGTAATGGAACAGGTCTTTTCAGTTTGCAGTGTGTTTGTAATAACACACAAACAGTATTTCCTGCCTTATGTACAAGCATGGAGAAAATATTCTTTGTGTTATCCTTTTCCTGTAAGAATTTTGCTTTGTTTCCAGCAAAAAACCCCAACCCAGCTCCAGTGGTGATGCTTGTTCAACAACTGTACCAGCTGCAGCTATTCTGAGCAGCACAGATCAGCACACCTAAAATTATTTTTTTTGTTGTTTTAAACTTAATGCTATTTTCAGCCTCACTTTTTTCACAAACTGCTATGACCATTTTCATGAGACTGAATGTTGGTTTGCTAGTAATTATTGTTTGACCATGTTTCACCATTTGGGACCCACTGAGACAGATATCAGAGCTGTTGAAAAAGCTGACAGGAACTTACATTAGTTACACAACTACTTTTGCACCTACTGCAGTTTTTTTAGAAGCAGTCATGATGTTTCTCATGAATTAGCTTTTAAAAATGCATTTTATTGAAATTTCAAAGGAATGTTGAAGTATTTAATTTCATAATCTGAAGGAAAAACACAAGGAAATAAATTCGCTGGAAAAATTAGAGGTGGGAAGCAAAATACAACATTCCTATGGAGTTCTGGCCTTATTTACATTTTGGCTTGATCCCTATGTTCTATATTTGTGTACACTACCTTTATGAGAGGTTTCCAGGAGAGATCTAAATGCTTAGAAGTATCTGGAACACCAGATAAAGGTTTTTGATGATGTTCAATGGCTGGAATATCCCAAAATAATATTGAGCTGCAAAATAATTGTATAATGTTATTCCCTGATTTCCTTTTTAAATCAGATGCAGTTTTCCACATATTTTAAAGTTTGGAGTTTTTTTAACCTTTCATCTTCAAATCTTACGTAGCAATAGAGGCTTTGAGAAGCAGACAAATGCTAGATACTTAATTGCTTCTTTTGTAAATGATAAAATATATTTTTTAATTCCCCATTTCATCGGTTAATTATACCAAAGTAGTTAAGTATTGTTCAAATAGTTTGCTTATGGACAGTTACTGGATCAACTTACTGGCACTACCTGAGTGAAATTCCTGGAGGCTGAGAGAACTTGATAGAACTGTGAAGCAGGTAATCTAGTAATCCAAATCAAAGAGCAGTCTCAATTTTTGTGTGTACAAATTTATTTGCTGACATTCAAGGCAAATGGTCCCACTCACTTGCATCTGTCATCTCATTGGAGTTTTCAGCCCTCTGATTGTTCCTTTTGCTCTACTCTGGACATTCATTCAGATATTTGATATAGCCAATGATAACTTTTCTCATTGCTGACATCTCCTTCCCTTTTCTAACAGGAGTTGCTCAGCGACCCATACTCTTCAAGCATGACATTACAGTGACTTCCCTGATATTATTTTGGGTAAATAATTTCAATTTGGAACTCTTGTATGTGAGTAGTTAAAATAATTTCTTCTATGTGTATTACTTGCATTACATTGCAAACTTATTAACAACAGTATTTTCAATCTTTCTTCTAATTTAATTCTTCAAAGTCCTCTCAGTTATTTGATTAGGAAAAGTAACTCTGCATCATTATCAAATTTTGCTTTCTTTGACCCTCCCTTTGATGTAACTAACAAGTACATGACTGAGCCCAGCCATGCAGTGTTGAAGCCTTTTGACATCATGAAAGCTAAACATTTACTTCCATTTTTTTGCATTCTGTCCCGTTACCAGTCTTTCACTCAGGATAATATTTGGTTATAACCATCATGACTATTCAGTTCCCAAAAGAGGAGATTCATACAGAATAATTTTGCCAGCTAAGTCTCCAAGTTTAAATACAGTTTACAGTATTTTTGTGGACTTAGAATCTTTTAACAGTTTTTTGTGCATGTCACACAATCAAATGTAAGTGTAGGGGTGTGGCTCTCCAGGCTAATGCATGTATGATCAACACTCTTCTTAAGGTGGTCTGCACAGAATATGGATGTGTACATGCAAGGTTTTTCAGTTAATAAGTTTTTCATGCCATTACTGTAAAGGACAAGAATGCAAAGTGCTTTTCTTCTGCATACAAAATTTCAGCTATTCAGGATATGCTGATAAGAATCCAGAAGTGTGCTAGTTAAATCATGGATTATGCTCCATAAAGCTTTCCAAAGGAAACTGGAAGACATCTTGTAGCGCATATATTTATATACCAATCAGGGGAGCAGGTTACAAGCTGCAGGCAATTTTCACCTCTGTTTTGGTTGTCCTGAAAATAACAGTAATAATTATTACAGGGGAAGAAGAAGATGAGGGACAAAAATCACACTCTGCCACGTAAGTACTTCAACACATAAAACAGGTTACTAGAAATTAAGTTCCTGTTTCAGCTTGGGTAATGTTTGAAAATCAGGACTTATTAATTTGCAGTTACAAAGTCAAGCTATTTTACAAATGTACTTCAAGTGAACTAGTATCAGCTTTGCCTGCTACACACCTAAAATTCTAAATTAACTCAGCAGGATAAATACTTACTGGCACAACTGCAAGTCAGGCCCTCCTTAGTTTGCCATGTTTGTAACTTCTTTTATGCAGATTAACCAAAGAGCTAATCATTGAGGAATTTATTTCCAACAGTTCAGTGATAGTGGGAGTGGTATCTGTTTGCCAAGTTTACACCATGGGTCATCTATCTTAAATTATCACTTGGCTCAACCACACTGTGGGATGGTAGTGGTGCCTTCAAATGTTAATTATTAATAGTTTAGTTTGTATGTGTGGGGTTTTGCAGGTTTTATACTACTTATCATTTACCAAGTAGCTATTGGCTTATTCCAAATTAATTTTAATTATTCAGAAAAATAAAAGAAAGGTGTCAGGAGTAACAAGTGATTATAGGCTGAACCCTGATCAAATATAATTTCCAGTATATGAAAAACATATATTTTGGCTAAAACTGTACTTATCAACCATGTAGCAAAATTTCAGCTACACTTTTTTTTATTTTTTATGGCAATTTAGGCCTACTCAAATTTTCATTCATGAATTTGTCTACCTGGAGTCATAACAGTAGTCTTGCAACCAGGCAAAGTTGAATTAGGTTCTGGATATAATTTTGAATAATTTTTTATTAATATGTAATTATAAAACTCCTGATTTTAGGAACTGTGCCATAAGAACTGCTCTGCCATGCAAAGGCTGATACATATTCCATGTTTATATAACAAAAAGTATGTCCCAGTGCATGTTGCTAAATCCTGACAAAGTGATTCCTTTGTCAGTGTTATTTATTAAGCAGGGTTTCCTGTATCTGTTATCCCAGATGAACATGTAAACAGCTTTCTCAGTCTAAACCTTAACTAAAAAACCCCACCCAAACAACAAAAACCACAACAATGCCTGCTATCCAATCCCTTTCCACATGTTTTACATCTGGTACTGATTAGTATCCATGGGTATTACTGTAGCATAAAATAATAATGAACAGTTGTATCAGCTTTCTTTTCATGACATTTTCCTCACTTTTCTGGTAATGTCGCTAAGGACTGCAGTATCCTTAAAAAGTCTTAAGAATTTGTATAAACCTTTTAAAGATTTCAGTTTTCTTCCTCTTGGTCTGCTTTTCCACTGTCATTATTTGATCACTGCATTTGACTACATTTGCATTTCAAATTAATTTAGCAACCATTTACAATACTTTGATCGTAATTGAGCATCCAGTACTCCTGTAATAGTGCTGGACCCTTCAACTACAAAGACCCTAAGTACTATGGAGCTTTAAAACCATCACAGAAAATGAAAATTTTGAATACACAGGCAGTACCTTGAAGAAATACCCATTCTTGGGTGCCCAGACATTTAGGTAACTGAAGTTATTTCTTAGAATTTTTGGTGGTAGGCTAGATTGTTCATAGTAGAAATTTAAAACATTTTAGATGTGGAAGGCTTATTAAAATTTTGAATTATAATTTTCAGTAAAGTTAGAGAAATTTTTTTCTAGTATGAGCAGATTAATGTCAGACTGAGAACCCAACACAGTTGTAAAACACAACAAACAGGACAAGAGGCACCAGATTGTTAATCTTTACTAAATGCCTTGGGAAATAATGAAGGCTATTAAAAATAATTGATGCTTTAATATTTTCTCCTGCGTTTACACAAGGATTTCTTAGTACATTAGGAAAATAATAAAAAGAGGAAAAGGGAATTTTTAAACTCACCTCAAAATGACCTGGCAGCCACTGTATATCTGTTACTGGTTTTTTATGACTATACTCTATGGAAGAGACTGCACAGTATTTCACTAGAGGTGGCTCTGCGCTACTCTGCTGGACTGGCGGAAGTGATGGCTAGAAATGTTTTAGAAAGAGGTGTCAGTGTATTTACAAATAGTACATCTATCAAACAAAAAAAGGTTACTTTGCATTCTGTTAATGCTGCTTCACATATTTCAGATCAGTTTGTAACTTTCAAGGGGTCTAATACCTTCCTCTAGGAAAAAAAAAAAAAAAAGTAAAGTATCAAAACAGTTCTTTGGAAGCTCCAAAAACAATTCCAGCATACCTCTACAGGCACACACACATCCACTAACTAGTTTCTCCTCTGCTCTTAGGTCTCTCTTCTGCTTATCCTGTTTATAGTCTTCTTCCACTGAAATATTCTTCTCTTCCAAGCTACCTCATCTCTATCCATAAACATCTAAAATACTTTTCAGTATTGCATTCCGTAACAAACACTCTCTGTATTCGATAGGCTTCGTAAGGCAAGAGTGGAGAGTATGTTGGTGCCCATTAAAGAACAGAAGCCTAAGTCACGCAAAATGCAGTAAAGCTATTAAGGTGTTCTAATCAGGTAGAAATTACATTGTGATAATGGTTTTATTTCATGAACTCATCAGGTTTCTTATCCTTTCTAGTCTCTCATTGCAAAGATTATCTACTCCTCTCTTTTGAGTCAGGATAAGGATACCTTCACCCGTTTTTCCTCCACTGCAATATATTTACAATGGAAGCATTTAGCATATTAATAGCTGTTATCTCAATTTCATAGAATCATAGAATGTTAAGGGGTTGGAATGGGCCTTATAGATCATCTAGTCCCAGCAATCCCTGCCATGGGCAGGGACAACTCCCACTAGACCAGTTTGCTCAAGCCTTATCCAGCCTGGCTTTGAACACTGCCAGAGTTGGGGCATCCACAATGTCCCTGGACAACCTGTTCCAGTGTCTCACTACCCTCACATTAAAAATTTCTTCCTAGTACCTAACCTAAATTTTCTCTCTTTCAATTTGTATTAATTTCTCCTTGTCCCATCACAATGAGTCCCTCTCCAGTTTCCCTGCAGGCCCCCTTCTGATACTGGAAGGTAGCTATGAGATCTCCACACAACTTTCTCTTCTCCAGGCTGAACAGCCCCAACTTTCTCAGCTTGTCTTTATAGGGCAAGTGCTTCAGTCCTCATCAACTTCATGGCCCTTCTTTGGACTTGCTCCAACAGCTCCATGTCCTTCTTATGTTGGGGACACCAGAGCTGGATGCAGTACTCCAGGTGGAGTCTCACAAGAGCAGAGTAGAGGAGAATCACCTCCTTCAATCCACTGGCCACACACCTTCTGATGCAGCCCAGGATCCTGTTGGCTTTCTGGGCTGTGAGCTAGCTCATGTTGAGTTTTTAATCAACCATCATCCCTAAGTCCTTCTCTCCAGGGCTGCCCTCAATCACTTCTCTGCCCAACTTGTAGGTTTGCCTGAGGTTGCCACAACCCAGGTGTAGGACCTTGCACTTCACTTTGTTGAACTTCGTGAGGTTTGGATCAGCCCACATGTCAAGCCCATCAAGGTCCCTCTGGATGACCCATCCCTTCCCTGCAGCACATTGACTGCACCACACAAGTTGGTGTCATCAGCACCAAACTTGTCGAGGGTGCCCTCGATCCCACTGTCCATGTCCCTGACAAAGATGTTGAACAGGACTGGCCCCAGTACTAACCCCTGAGGGATACCACTCCTCACTGGTCTCCACATGGACAAGGAGCTGTTGACCACAATTCTGCATGTGGCCAACCAGTCAGTTCTTTATCCGCCAAGTGGTCCATCCACCAAATTCATGTCTCTTCAGAGACAAAAGGTCACGTGGAACAGTGTCAAATGCTTTGCATAAGTCCAGTCAGTTCCTCTGCCCCTGTCCACCAGTGCTGTAGCCCCATCGCAGAAGGTCACCAAATTTGTTAGGCATAATTTCCCCTTTGTAAAGCCACGTTGACTGTTACCAATCACTTCTTTGTTTAACATGTGCTTTAGCATAGTTTCCAGGAGAATCTGCTCCATGATCTTGCCTGGCGCAGAGGTGAGACTGACTGGTCGGTAGTACCCCTTTTTAAAAATGGTGGCTATATTTCCCTTTTTCCAGTCATGAGGGGCTTCTCCTGACTGCTGTGATTTTTCAAAAATGATGGATAGTGGACTTACCTTAGTCACTTCTGCTGCTGCTGTTGCCTCACTGTCTGAGTCAACAACTTCATCAGCAACAGGTTTTTCTTTTTGCAGTTTTTCTCCATGTTGAGAAACATCCCACAGTACAACCTACAATGAGAAATGAGTATATTACAAATTGTTTCATCTTGTACATTAATATGCATTTTTTCCCAAATCATGGAGGTTCAGAGAAAAATAAGAAATTCTCTCTCAGCACTAGAATTTATAAAGTCTTTAAAGTATTTTCTCTATAGTCTGATGCAATCAAATGAAAGGCTACACTTGCCTCAAAAAAAAAAGTCTTTTCAACTTGACCTATTTATCAGTACTACAAAGAAGCATCATACAATAATGGTTCAGCTATGGAAGAATCAGGCATAGCTTTAGACCAGGATAAGAACAACTTCTGAGAGTCTGTGACATCTGTCTTCTATCCCTATGTATTACTATGTATGTTGAGTACATCTCTTCACTCTTATTTTCATACTGTAAGAAAATACAGAAATATCCAATTTTATTTTTAAACAGTGAATTAACACCTGTCCATTGATGCAGCCAGCAGCAATGATATTTGGATCACTTGGACTGAACTGAAAGCAGTAAATGTCTTCAGGACACTCCAGTATTAACTAGAAAGAAGAAAAACAAGGTAGTTGAGAAATATAGTCACACTGTTTGTTTTTCTCATATTATTTATACACTTAGCATATTTAAAAGTCTTGGTTAAATACCTGGGGGCGGACAGGGTCAGAAAAACTCCAGAGAAGTATTACTGATTGGTGCAGCCGTGATTTATTAGAAAGTTTAAGTTGCTCTTCATAAGAAAGCTGCTGTCTTGCTGACACTGCTATAATCCCTGTGTGAGAGAGAAATTTAATTTTCTCAAAAGAGATAATTCAAGTTTCAACACATTGTTAATTATTCTAAGTGACTTATATTTATACCTTCTGAATATAGTGCAAAAAGAAGCAAAAAAAAACCCCCAAACCAAAACAAACCAACCATGTTTTTTTTCTTTCAGATCAGCTTTGAAGAAACTATTTTTGTCACTTAAGATTAAATTATTTAACAATGAGTCATAGAACCCAAGTATTCGGCTTTTTTTTTGCTGCTGCTCCTCAATAGTGTAATACTGCACCTGAAATGATGTGACAGGCCTATAGTCCTGGCCACCCATCCTGAAACCAAATCTTTTGTAGCCCAATTAATTTTCTACACAGGCTTTAGTGTTGGCCAGTAGTGCAGCTGGGGCATTTACATAGAACTTCAGTGTGCCTTTAAGTCTGGCTGTGTAGAGCAATAACCCACAGCAGGGAACAGGAGTTGACATTCAGTATGTCTTGTGATGCTCCCTGGCACTCATCAGAGCCATGTCCCATTGCGGCTGTAGCATTCCTCACAAGTGTGCTACAAGAGCCAGCCACGGGGAGAAGGGCAGCGGTATGCAGAGCCATCTGAAGCATCTGGCACCGTTGCAGCCCTGCTTGAGTGAGCCTCATAAGGGAGAAATTTCTCTTTCCTATTATCTCCACTCATACATTAGTGTGAAGGACTTTGCATGGGCTGTCTCCTGTCTGAATTCTACAAAGAATTTGTCTTTCTCGTTTTTCATTTCATCTCAAATCAGCAATTCTGACAGGCATACTAAATTAGTTTTGATTTGTTTTTAAATTTGAAAGCTGATTAATTTTATGAAAGATGCATAATTTTCAGTTGTCATATAATACCCGCCACTGAAGACTCAAATCAGTGTTGTAACTGCTTTACCAGAAGCGGTTGGATGCCAGCAAATGCAGCTAATGGTTCTGTCCTTGAGGTACTGCTGGTTGGTAAATGATTGGTGTGCTTTAAGGTAAACATCTGGCTTGCCATCAGAACTGCTTTTGTCTTCTGCTAGGGCCTTCCAGTCATCAAAAAAAGCATTCATAATTTCATTTTGCTGCAATGCAATTTCCACTCTGTTTTGTGGAAAGAACAATTAATGCTTCAATAATCCAGACGTGACTACTCAGTAATAGAATCACAAAAATTTCTGTAAAGAGGCAGCTTTTGTTTTATACAAAATTGTGACCACAGTAGTTAAGAACTTAATTCCTCAGTGATGCATTGCTGCAAGGAAACCCTCTTACGTTTAAAGCGAAATAGCTATTGTACCAAGAATTTAGTTCTGTGTGGATCAAATAGAGTCCAATTCTTGTGCAAAAAGTGTCAGTAAGTGGGACTTGTCCCATGACTGAGGACATAGTCATGGGTAGGACAGCACATTTCCTCACTGCATAACCCTCTGCTTGAGTGAGCAGTGTTTGAAAGATCAGCTTTGCAGTTTATTTGAAAACATGCATTACTATGAACTTTAGCAGTTCTAATATCTATTTAAAACAACAATTTAATCTATTTTAAAGAACAATATTTACATGGCATAGACTTCATGTAAATTTTCATAGAAACAAATATGAAATTAATATTTGTTAGTATTACAATAATAAACAAGGGGAAAAAGTATATAGAAACAAAAAGTAAAATTGGTATTTGACCAGACCAATGATTCACTCAGACAAGAGTACTTGCTTGTATTCTGTATTATTTCAGGTAGCCTTTAAGGGTATTGCTGCAGTAATTTTACCTTAAGCATACTGATGTAAGAAATTCTTTCAGCTTCTCAGATGACAGACTCTCTGCTTTCTCTTCCTCTGACAACTGCCTAGGACAATACTGCGTGGCTGCATTTTTTGGATAGGTCCTAACCCATTGGAATAAATTTGAATGTAAGTATAGAAACCATTTCAGAGACAGAAACCCATGTAGTGTGTGAAATTAAAAACTAAATGGATTATTGTTTTCTAGAAACTCTTTGGAAAAGAGTGGAAGAAGGAAGATACAAACAGAGCATCCAATTCTGTTCTATTAATTAATCAGTTTGCAACTAACTCCAGAATTTTAGTTGAGAAACAGTGCATAGCTTAATAATAAACTGGTAAATATTTTCTCATACTTACCATTTTGTCTGAGTACTAGTTTCTCTTACTTTTGGAACTATTTGCAGCCCCACATCTTTTTCAAGCATTTTAATACTGAAAGTTTTGTCTTCATAGGACGTGCATTCAACATAACCATCTGTTCCATCTGAAGCATTCTTATCAGTAAATGCAATTGGTGCACCAAACTTCCTGCGTACTCGAGAAATCTTGAACTTAATCTGGAAAAGATGTATTTGCACGGTTAGTAGAAGAGAATGTTTTTTGTGAAACTGTAAAAGCATTCTGTAAAATGGCAGTATTCATATCATTATAGAATTAGTTCTATTGATGATTTCTGTGCTGAGTTGAGTTAACTTATATTTCTGCATTTTGAAATTCTGAAGTGCTCTTATAAATAACCTACATATGTAATAGAACACAGGTTTGTATTTCTAAACCAAGAAGTTGCCGTAACGTTTTTGGATAACTGCTAGTAGAATAAGAGAAATTCTAATTCATGCAATATCAAAATCAGATGTTTAATTGAAGGATTAATTTGCAGAAAGCCTAATGTAATACTGAATTAGGCTTCCAAGACCTAACTTCTCAGCCCTTCCCTCGTAGGGGAATTCTCAATTCGGGCGAGGTATTTCAGCCTTCCTTGTACTACCTAGGGAGAGAAAAGCACTCTGAAGAAGATCCACAAAAATTTGAGTGAGGAATTTCCTTATAGTGAAAATCTAGGAAGAAGGGTTGTGGCTTGACTTCTACAACAAAGAGAAGTAGGCACTTGATTTCAGGCAGTAGAAGGGTATTGCTTTGTCTTGGATTCATAGCACTTGCATGAATCTACATAGCAATGTAGAATACAGAACACTTGGACTGTGAATGTGTTAAATTTGGTGACTGTGAATTAGCTTTAGAAAAATCAGACATCTTTTTAAGTATAAGCAAGATGTCCAGTTGCTGAGAACTATCAAAACTTAGCTAGTCTCTCCTAAGCAAGGATTTAGGTGTTGAGTAAAAATTACTGATGGACAGTCAGATGCTTGGAGATGCCCCACACATCATAAGTTAGGTGACAGCTGTGAGTGGATCTACTTTTTGGACATATAATTTTCTCAGTATAATCTGTAGATGTAATTAATCAAATCTGTCCTTCTGTAAAGTCAGCTTGTAATAGTTGTAGTCAGTAACACTTAAAAGTGTTGCATGCTACTTAAATGCCATCCATGGAATGAAACGGAGTTCACTGAGCTTCAAGGATACAGAGCAGTAACTCAATTTGTAATCTGACCACATTGTAAATTAAACAAAAAGCAGCAGAGGTGCCAATGACCAAACAGGATCAGGACTTTTGAACTTACACCTTCAAAAGCAGTTATGTTCCATGCAGTCTCACATGCCTTAGTTGCAGGATTTAAAGAGAACAGAGTCTAAAAAAAAAGTTTCTGCAGCACTTTCAGTTTTTGTTAAAAGTGAAGTTATTTCTCTATTTCTCTCTCTTTGTTGGTTTTCTTGAAAGACCTCAAGCAAAACTAGGATCACAACTTCCAGTTTCCTCACTTTTTCTTTTTAAGGAACTTAAAATATATTTGGGGGTTTTATATTTATTTGATTGACTAACATCTCTCGATTCTGACCTTTGTAACATTGTCTTTAACATATTCTTCTTCAACTTCCTTTTCGCTGCCAAGGGAAACCCAGGGTCTGGGGACAAGAGGCTTAAAAGGATCCAGAGTTTCCTCTATATCTTCTTCTTTTTCTGCAGTTTCTGGAGGCTGTGACATCAAATGGTGAGAAATGTTACTTTTCCAAAAATTTGTTACTGAAATGTAAGTATGAACTAGAAGCCCAGTTTTCAGTCTTCATTCACACATTCTTTACTTTTATCTCAATGCAGTGAGTCTGGCTATACTATGTCCCTGGGCAGGACTGGGTTAGGTACCATTCATTTTTGCATTAGACTTTTCCAATAAATGTTACATGTTTAATATTTAACTACTAAACAGAGACTGTTGTCTTGAAAGCAAATCAGTTTTATACAAAAATAATTTATACTGATTTTCTACAGCAGGCTCTCCTGCCTGGAACTGCAGTTTAATTTTCTTCATTACTACTTTTCCTGATTTCCTGATGCTGGATGACAAACTCATGTTGAAAAATTATATAATAATCCTATAAGCCTTCTCCTATAGTGCAGTGCACAAGGGAAATGTTTTATGAATCTAGAGCTATTTAGAAATCAAGAACATTTTTATATATGATTTGAAGACTAGATATCCCTACATATTGTGAAAAATAAGTATAATATTTATTTGAAGATACTCAATATATTGTCCTTTATTTTTAGGTCTGAGATATCTGAGTCTTGGCAAGAAAATTAATGCTTAAGATAAAAATGCAGCAATGGGGGTAATACTGGCCCTCTGAAGTAAAACACAAAAAATTAATTCAGCCCTACTCAGTATAAAAGATATTTTTACAGTGATACACATATTTTTCCATGCTCAGATTACCCATTATAAAAACATCAGATGCTTATGATTACAATATCATTCCTGAAGTATATGTTTGAGACTAGATTCTGAAATACTCTTAGATAGAACAATGCTGTGGTATACTTGGATTTTACCTTTAGAAGGTTTTCCTTGGCTTCCTCAGAAGCAACAATGTAAAAGTTCTGTCCATACTGGAACTTTGCATCAAAAACTAGCAAAAGTTCTTCCCCTGGATATTCCTATTTTAATTAAAACAATTAGTGGAAAACTGAAAACAAATAGCATTCAAAACAAACATGAGGCTGTGACTGGAACAGCTACCACTAGTGTAAATTTAGTATCTTAGGTTAATTTTGTGGTCTTAACAGAGAATTCCATGTGCTAATTGAAAAGAACAGATGGATTTTATTTTGTAACAAAAATAAGTCTGGGACAAAACTAATCTTTCATATGGAGAACTAAACAGAGAAGAAACTGTTTTAATGATTCTCAATAAATAGGCCATGAATTAGGGGAAGTCAAGTATGTGAAGCTCTGCCAGTTCACAGAATCAAAACTAGTAGTATTTATGCTACTTTTAGCATATTTTCAATCTAAAGTTAGCAAAAAAAAAAGTTCATGGAGAGCCATGAGAAACTTTGAGTTGACAGTGGTCCATGACCTAGAGCATTCAGCATTAGTGTATTTACACAGTCAAACAAGGGCAGACCTTTTCCCTTAAAGAATATACACTCTGAGAGCATCAAGTCTTAAAGTGAGAATGAAACAAGCTACATACTTGGACAACTTTTCTGACAGGATAGAAATCAGAAGTGTTAGCTCTTGTTTCCAGGTCCTGAATGATGTCCATTTTTTTAATAATTTTGAAACTATTTTCTTCTGTGACATCATCATCAACTCGGCAATTAAAAATTTCTTGGGTCTTTGTAGTCAAAACTAAAGGAAAGATTTCTGGGTGGCCTATGAAAGAAAGCAAAATTGCTTGATAAACCATTTAGAGTGTTGTTTAAGCACACACATATACTTTGATAAGTCTATGTCTTTACTGTTTCTCGCAGAATGCTTTTGAATCACTCAGCTTCATTCTCAGTATTTTGGAAGGCAGCATACAAATTATGTTACATTTTATTAATCTTTTAAAATACACAACATTTCATACTTAATGAATATGATTTTCCTGGTATGAGTGTTTTGGTTTTTTAATTCTTGATCAAGAGGTGATCAAGAACTTTAGTAAAAAGTCATTAATGGACTGGTTTAAATACATTAAGGACACAAATGCATGGCTCTGATTTAGGAAAACCCTTCGATAAATATAATGTAGTCCTTCCCTGTAGTGCAGTCCCACATTAAGCCAGTGTTTAATCTAGATGAGGCTTCTATACTCTCCCAAACAAGGATGCTTTTCTGATTTTGGACTTTCATCTTGCTCTCATTGAGTTCAGAGAGCAGTAGAATCTATTTCTTGAAAAGCAAGCAGAACTAAAGCAAGGTCACTTAAGATTAAAGCCAGATATTTCTTTTCAGCTTTGCTGGAAAATAGGTAGCTGTTGTTTTCTACACACATGACCTCTGTTAGGTTCATTCATATTAATTTGGAACAAGATATTTTTTTATCCTAGCTCTAGCACTGATATCTTCATTGGTTTTAGTGAAGCTGGGCACAGTTAGGTAACCTGTCAACTGTGCTTGGCAAACACTCACTCCAAAGATAATATACAGTGCTTCCTGTTAAGTGTGTGTCAGCTGCATGTACATAAGGTAATGTATGTAATGCTGGTCTTTCTCATGTTCCGTGTTCTATCTTCCAGCTGACATTACAGCTGTGATCAAGATCACTCCAGGCCCAGCTAGTTGAATGCTGCTGCCAGGAGATTCCTCCTTTGCAGTACTGCCCTGCTGGCAGACTCATGCTGCTGCTGTACGAGTGTTCATGAAGGCTGCTGTACTTCTGCCTGAGAAGGCCCGCAGATGGTCATCTTTTTGGTGAACTGGAAACTGTAAAGGACTTAGGGACACGTGTACTATATGCTCTTTTTATGTGCTAAAATGGGCTGGCTCTTGTGACAATAGCTGATACTTTCTATCATCTTTGTTTCATTCTTTTTTTCCTAGTCTAGTTACTTAGTATTTTATCTTAATTCCCAGCACCCATGGTGTTTTACCTCTGTGTATGCCTTAAAGAGAAGTTGATCTACCTAAATGATGATTATGACCAGCTGTGTCAGCACGTTTTGAGAAGTCATCTCTAACCTAAGCCAACAAGGACTGACAAAATGATAAATCCTCCTTAATCTCTGTCATTTGGGAAGCTAAATCTCTGCATAATCCTATCGCATAATGCATAATGTTGGTGAATCTGACATTTATCCTTTAAAATCTTTCAATACTGCTACTCCACTGCATCTGCTCCGCTATAGTCATCACTAAAATTAATTACATGCATGATGTTTCTGGTACATGCTACACTGTGCCAAGTATGGATTACTTAGTGTTCACTAGTCATTTTGTAGCACACACAATCTGTTTGTAGCAAGCACAGTCCATTTGTTCATTTTCCTAACAAGCTGTAATCAATATTCTATGACTTTCCTTTTTGATATCTTGGAGATTTCCAGGATTTCTCTGTGGATGCTTCCAAAAAATACAAAAAAATGCAAAATCATAAAGATGTTGTTTGGGAAAGGCCTTAAGAGTCATCTGATCCAAACTCACTGTTGCTAATACCAGACCTCAAAAATCCTAACCAAGTGTAATGGTTGCTTATTCAAGAAGCTTGTGTGATGTTAGTTTTTTTTAAAATGCTGAATTGTCTATACAGCCTTGTGCACAAATGCTAATGCTAAAAAAAAATCTTTTTAAATAGATGTAGGTTTCAGTGTCAAATGAAACAATACAAGCATGCATTAAAGTTGAGTAGAAATAGAACAGACATCACTACAAGAGGAAGCAGAGTAAAACAGATAGTCTATTTTTTTTTTCAGTTCTCTTTTGGTGTAAGTCCAAGTTAAAAAGAGAGTAATGAACAAAATTAAAATACGTGTACTTTTTAGTCCAAGGAACTAACATTCTATATTAGAGAATATTATTTTGAACAGAATCTGTAATATAAGGAGTTGATACTGGAGTTCTTACTGTTGTAAACATTTTTATTTAATACTCCTTTCCAGTAAAAGGTGTGTAACATCTGATCATAGGCTTCACATTGTTTTTCTAATAATAAATTGTACTTGTATCATTTGTAAGTCAGCAGCTCTTAGTGTTATGAGAACTCCACAAAGGGCCAAGAAACTCTAAGGAGAAGCAAAGAACACTTACAGATCTTATGCTAAGATACCATGCATGCAATTTAAATCCTGCATAGAAACTGCTTACACTAGTGTTACTATCTTGCTTTTAGCAACAGGTTTCTAGCAGTAGTTTACCTATTAGAGCTCTAACCTTATTTGCCAGTAGGTGGAGGTACAATTCTGTCTTACTGACTGGGTAGCTCCTGGAACACTGAAAGTACGTTTTTTTAAAGGAATGCTTTAGTCATCTGAGGGATCACTTTTTGTGCATTTTTATCAACTGCAGCTTAGCTGTTTCGGTGATGTTAATCAGAGTGCAGTTTTCACTTCCACCCATGGGCTCATAGGATTATGTAAGAAAACAAGGGATTTACAATTTCTTTTAAAATTAACTAGTTTGTGTATCCTTGTTTGCCACATTGTTTTAGCTGTTAACCATAAAAGCTGTACTGTTACAAGCCAATTAATAAGAAAAACCTTTGGGCGGTTCCTCTAAACCATATATAAATTTTACATTGACATCAATTTAAGTTATATCTGAGGAATAATTGCACAAATTAGGTCAGAAGTAAAATCCTACCAGATTGTGTTTAAGAAAAAAGAATATATTTACATTCAAATAATATTTTTAGCTCTTAACTATGGCCATGCTTAAAACTGAACTTTTCTTGCACATAAGCCAAAAGAAATGCTTCATATTGTGACTTTTAAGTGGTGATTTTTTTCCCCTGCAAAACTAAAGATGCTAATCAATGTCTATTGGCATCTATGATGAAAAACCACAAGTGATATGCTCAAATCATCTTCTCACCAAATTTAATAATGATTTGACAAAAATCAAAGACTAAAAAATTATAAAAATGTCATGTTTTTCTTTAAATTGCTTAACTATTACTAAATGCAAAGATTCTCTTTAAATTCTCTTGTGATGCTTTTTATTTCTCCTGATCCCAACTCCTCTCCAGCCAAGATAAAAACCTCTTCTACAAACCCATACCTGTTTCCTGCTGCACTGCCTGCTACTCAGAGAGCCATTACAATCACTACTGCTGTGTTTCTTCATAGTTTTTGTAATTTTTCACATTCATAAAAAACCCCAAAACTTTCCTTATTTTTCCCTGGCATTGGTAACATTGAAGCCTCAAAATGCCTTGCTTATTCCAGAACTACTCATTTAAAGCATAGTCATCATAGCACTTACCTATACTAGCCATAGAAAGATCAGCATCATCTTTTTCATCTGAAATATAATGACATGGTGTTATCAGTAATGTTCTGTATGTTGGTTACAAAACTATAACCAGTAACTGTAGCTCTCTCAGTTACTTATAAAAAAGTGCATGTTCTAATTTTTTTCAATGCACGGGGCCAAAGTAATTAAAGTAGCTGTCATGGGAGACCAGGTTGCTGCTTGTTCCATTACTGCTGTACTTTACATACCGAGCTGTTTTCCTTTTCCTTTTGAGGATTCCTTAGCTTTGTTTCCACCTTTCTGTTTCTTTGCAGAGGTTTTTGGACTTTTCAAGGAGGTCTTGCTGGATGTGAGATTTTCTGACATTTTTTCAGATTTCTCTGGAGAAAGATACATATCAATAATTTAAAATAGACAAGTGAATGTACCACGTATGAGTGAACATTTGGTTCATGATTTTATATAGCCTATCATTATAGTAGTATTTTCATATTATGTTTCATAATTTTAAATCATAAGCTGAATTTTTATGTAATAGATGGAAAGAGTTCATCTGTCCAGGGTGATTAAGAAACAACACTGATTATCCAAAACAGTGAAAGGTTAAATTAGGAGAGGGGTTTCCCTTACAGAAAGCTAAGGACTTGAGTTACAATGGGAAGAGTGTGGGTGAAAATTCACCAGTTACAGATGTTTGTCCTGATGTCCTTAAGTGTAAATCATTACTCAGCTGCATAAAGCATTTCTATTTCCAGTTTATTTTTCAGTGTAGGTCTGTGGGGGACAAACTTGGAAAGATGTATGCATAATTACATGTAGCAACCACACAATTGGAGATGATACTGCACAGCAGGCTACTCCTATTTCATTTACTCTCCTTCTTCCTAGTGTCTAGAAAAAGTATTAGAACAGTCACGCAGGAAAGGCTCAGTTCCACGGCAAGAAGGAAATGCAGTTCAGCCTGCCTGCTGTACACACCAGACAGCACCATCATGTGGGAGGTGCTCACATAGCAGCTGACACAACAGCTAAATTAGGATGGCCCATATTCTCTTAGAGGTATTGAAAATTGTTGGATGTTATTACTGAATAGCCGAAGGCATTCAGTTGGCATGAGGACAATGGGGCTCTCACTTTGTTTGTGTCCTGCCTCTTCCAAGTTCACACTTTTTAAGCCTGTAAACTGAGTGGGAGAGGAAGAATTTTTTAAATGTCTACAAAGCATCAAAGTATTTGGATGCTATTACAATTTTAACACTAACAAGAGGAAAGTAGATGCACTTATTAGGACAGAAAGAGATGGCACCTTCAAGAACACTGGATGTCATAACTATTTCTGATGATCTCTTACAGGAGCTACAGCCTGTCTGCCCATGCACGTGAACAGCACAATTGCTGTCAAGACACTAAAGGTAAAAATGTGAGTTTATAAAATAAATGTTCTATCTTGGCAGTTTCCTCAGAAAGTCCTAAAATAGTGTTTATGCACTATATAGTGATTATACACTACAACAAGGCTGGTTTGGAAATTTTGAGTGAGTTCCTCTGAGTATCCTAAACCCTAAGTCACATGAATGGAGGAAACAGAGAAGGCTGAGATAAGTCACATGCCTATGTTTAGCAAAATAACTTGGAAGTGAAAACATCCCTATTCCTTCAACTGACTTAAAGTATATTTAACTTATAAAAACAGTTAAAAGTTTTCAAAATTGTCTCCTAGGAATCAGTTCCTCCTCCTTCATTGGAAGAATGAGGTACAGAGGTACACACAGCACTGTAGGTAAGGGCAGTGGTGGTGAATCTGGTGGCAGTGACTGGTGTGTGTATTTGCATATGTTAATATGAAAAGTGCCCCTGTTTAAGAGTTGCAAACGAATACAGCAAGCAATGGGGCTGTTTGTGGTTTCCTTTGGGATGCACAGGACCTCCCCCAACTGGAAAGCAGATAGAAAAGTACAACAGAAATTATCTCTTTTTATAATATCCCTAATACCGTATCGCCTCTGCCCATTTGCCATCCTGTGGGCACATGATTGTCAGTGGTTAGGAACCATGGAAAGCCTCCAGAGAAAGCAAAGGCAGAGCTTCTAGAAACTTCTCTGGAAGCATAATCAGGCCCATAGCCATTTACAAAGTATATATGCAAAGCTGGTTTTTTTACACAGGAATATGGTAATCCCCAGGTGCTCCCTTCAGGAAACCAACACACACTGAGAACTTTAAAATGGGTACTGAAGAGCAGCCTTTTGCACCCCTCCTCTTCCAGGAAAGAAATAAAGGAACAAAAGTCCTAATGCGTAAGTTAAACACTTGTATTTCAGAAGTTACCTCTTATTTCAAGGGTTTGGTTTTTCCACTAAGTTTTTGCATGGAATACCAAATACTATCACCACAGCAATGAAAAAAAATCAGGGTCTATATTAGTGGACTCTCTGAAAATATGACCAAAAAATTAATTCTTTAATCTGTGGTTAGTTCCTATCCTCTAAGGGATATTTCTATATCGTTTATTTAGAAAGGACTTTAATACATGTACTTGTTCAGAAACATGCAAATGTATTGTGTATTTCCATTATGCTTATATAAATTCATGATTCTGTGATTAAGAAGAGGTTGGAAGCAACATTTAAATAAACATAATTTGAAAATTTTAAAAGTGCAAAATCAATTGCCATAAATATGGTCATATATTTTAGTTTAAAAAAATAACTACATGAGAATTCATTAAGTATGATCAGTTTAATTTTTCAGCAGTATTTCAGTGGAACACAGTGTTACATTATTTAATTGGTAAAACCTGAGTAAATATTTGGCAACTTTGTTTGACATTTCATAGACTAATTTATTTACAGCTGACTGTAATATTTTGAACATTAGGCTTAACAGAAAAAATAAGATCAGAGTGTTCTCCTAATCATTTAATGTACTGAAACATTTACAGTCATAAAACAAATCCATGAAGTTGCTAGGTACTGCAAAAGGGGAAAGTTAATTAACTATTAGTACTACAAAAGATGCTGTCTGATTTGAGGACACAGAATGATTCATTAGTTGCCTAATTGGATGATTTAAGGTCAAGTTTGTGTGCATTACTAATTTAGAGCTGTAATTTACTATAATTTGGAATGACAGAAGAATTAAATGCATGTCCACTTTACAAAAGCACAACAAGGAAATGATCAAAAACATGTGCTACTTTTTTTTTTAGTTGTTTTTGTTGTGTCACTGCCAAGCTAAAAATCCCATTTCTGTCAGTAAACATTTAAGAACATTAGGATGTTAAAAATACTACCTTGGGAATTACTTTGTCTCTCCAGAAATTCAGATGCAGTGTTCCCTTTAATTAAATTTATTCCACTTTGCTCTACAGGAAGAGCAAATAATACAAGCACCTAAAGTTTGCATTATTATAATGCTTGTGCATATTTGAACACCACTTCATTGTATAAGTTGTAGATAGTAAAGCTCAAGTTTTGGCAACTGCCAAATCATTTGAACACATAAATAGTTCTATTAAAATGTACCTGATTTCACACATAAAACTTCATTAAATTAGAGTTACTTGAACAAGGTGTTGATTTTGTTATTTGATAGAAGCCAACAGGTGTACAGTATCTAGCATGGTAAGTGCAATACATGTAAAATTAGGTTAAGAATTAATGAGAAAGGCATAGAGAACAAAATGGAAAACTTCATGAGAACATTGACTAATATGGTATTCCACTTCTTTCCTTTCTTTCACTCAAAGAGAAATAGAATAGAGTTGGAAAAGGTTTAACATTGATAATTGAAGACAGAGAACGTGTTTTGTACTAGGAATAAACCAGGATTCTTTTTAGCCTGAAGAGAATATGACAGAAGTCAGTGAAATCAAAAGAGACATGGAGAAAGTGACCAGGAGATGATTATTCCCGCTCTTTCCCAATACAAAATCT
Organism: Pachyramphus minor; assembly: GCA_013397135.1. Lineage (NCBI taxonomy): Eukaryota > Metazoa > Chordata > Aves > Passeriformes > Tyrannidae > Pachyramphus > Pachyramphus minor. The sequence continues at coordinate 2,500,047 of VYXB01004616.1, forward strand.
AGCTGGCATCACATGAGCTTACCGAGGGACAGACTGGAAACAAACAAAAGGACTGTAGAAGTATTTCATTGCACAACAGGTTGTTGAATTATGGAATATACTGCCTGTGGATGGGGCAGCTGCCAGAAGTACACAATATCAAAATGTAACAGGGCAAACTGACAGATGAAAAACTGAGGGCTACTAAAAACAATGATAATACATCTGGCTATAGAAATGAAACCATAAATCCAACAAAAGGGGATAGAAGTATGGCTTTACTGTAATCATGCCCAGACAGAACTTCTGGTATGAATCAGTACAGCTGGTCTAGGCTATTAAAATTTAGTAACAATTTGGTTGGTACTTCTAAAGTTACCAAGTATGATGTTGAAGTTGCCATAACATGATCCAACATAACACATATGTTGCCTCATCATGACTTGTCATGAACCAGAAACCTTATATTGTAAAGATTTGCACTAGATAAGACTTTAATAATATTTGTTTTAAAAGAAAAGATTAAAAAAATAATAATCTTGTCTTCAAAACGTGAGAGCTGGGTCGCTTGAACAAGACCGTGAGGGAGGAGACGGGGACGGAGGACGGATTTTCGGGGGATTTGCAGCAGCATGGAGGGGTTGGGGGTGCGTTTGCAGCCCGGGTCTCCACGCCAGCACCGCCCAGCCCCTGGCACAGCCACGCCGGGGCCCTGCCCGCCCCAGCCCGGGCGAGGGAGAAGGCGCAATTCCCTTCGCTCCCTCCCTTCCCTACCTGCGCGACCCTGGCTCGGCGCGTCCCTGGCGGCGGGCGGTTGTCATGGCGACGGGCCGGCCATGATTGACGGCTCGGTCAGGCAATCAGCGCCCTGCTCTCCCAGCCCGCCCCCGCAGGGGGAGGTGCAGCGATGCGGCGGGCAAGAACTACCCGTCCCAGCGTGCTGTGCGCGGAAGACGCGCGGGCGATAGGTGGGTCTCTGGGGCCCTGGGCATGATGGGGGCTGTAGGCGAGAGCCGGTGGCGGCAGCTCCCTCTGCAGCCAAGCCGCCCAGGGACCCCCGCCCCGATTTCGCCTCGGCATTGTCTCCGGGCAATGCTGGGGCCGTCTCCAGCTGGGATGTTGGGTTATGTGATTCGATGTGATTTGTTAATATGAAGATTTGTACTCTGCATCTTTCGTATTTTTGATATATAGGAATAATTTAGTTTGCTTTGCAGCAATGTAAAACACGGGAGCCCCCGAGTATCTTCCTCTCTGTGTGCAGCTCCCAGTGCTGGTTTCTGATGCCACTCCGAGGTCCATCCACCCTTCTCATGATTGGCAGGGTTCCTTACTGTCTTCTGTTTCAGTCTGTACAGCCAGAAAGTTCCCTCTGTTAAAACTCCTCTATTATGCCTGTTTTGGGTTTGGCCTTAATTTAGCTCCTCTTTTTGTACCGGTGCTCACAAGGGCACTAGCACCACGAATTAGGCAGCTGAAGACTGGACACGGTTATCCTCTTGTCAGGCAGCAATGCCAGAGGGATCATTTCCGCAGTGCAGTGGGACTGGCTCAGACCCAGGGCAGGAGACCGTTTTCTTTGAAGTTCAGTTAATAACTTTAATAGCTTAATTGTGTATAAGTGGAATGACTTAAGCATGTCAGCCATTCCACTCAGTTCACTGTACCACTAGCTGCCCTTCATTACTACAGTTCTGTGACCTGAAATGGTTTTTATTTGTTTGGTTTGGGTTTTTTGGTGTTTTTTTTTGTTTTTGTTTTTTGTTTTCTTTTATGATGGGTGGGACACAGCTATTTATAACAGAAACATTAACTTTATTTCCCCTGGTGCAGGAGCCTAGGTCAATAAATCTGGAGCCGGCACTACCATCCTATAGAGAGTGTGTGTTATAGCGTGGAGAGCCGCCCGTCACGTGCGGCAGGAGGGAGATGTGCAGCCGAAGGTGACAGACGCTGCGTGTGCCGGTGTGCACAGCACAGCCCCGCACAGAGGCCGGGGAGGGCTGGCGGAGGCCGCGGTCCCCCCGCCCAGTCAAGCGGAGCCGCTCCCGCCAGGAGGGTGCGGGAGCTGGGGGTGGCTGCGGGCACCGCGCTGCGGACATCGCGCTCACGGTCGCACCGCGGCGGCAGCACCCCCGGGGCCCGGGCGGCAGGTACGGCTGGAGCCTTGAACAGGGTGGGGCGTGGAGGGGTGCGCTCTCGGCCCCCAGCTTTTGGGTTTGGGGTGCCACGGTACGTGGGCGCTGAGCCCGGGAGGCGCAGGGGCTGCTGCGCTCCGACCTGCCCGCGGAGGGGATGCGGGCCATGCCGGGGAAGCAGCGGCGGCTCCGCGTCCTCCCTTGCGCCACCCGCAAGGCTGCGGCAGCCGGGCTGAGAGCGGGTGTGCCCTGAGCCGCCTGCAGCGGCCGGGAAGGAGAAACGGAGGAGAAACGGGAAGGAAAGGTGCCGGCGCGGGCTGCCCTGACAGCCCCGGCTGCGAAGACCCTGGAGCAGGTTGTGGGGGAACACAGCCTGGGAGCTGTGCCTGTCTGGAACGGCACCTGCAGCCCACTATGAGGGCCAGAAGCGGGTTTAGTTTTTTCGGGTTTGTTTTTTGTTTGTTTGTTTGAAATCCAGCACAGGACTATTGCAGCATCAGAAGAGGGGTTAACTTTAGGAATGCTGGATCAGCTGTGAGAAAGATGAGTGGAATGCAATACAGCATACTGTATCGCATCCCACAGGACAATGAAGACCTTCTAAAACAGTGGCTGAACTTTTTTAAGCCTCTGTATGGGCCTATTCTTAGTTAAACTGCTGATTGATAACTTTTCTTGCCTTCTGTGACAGCTGGGGAAATTGAAGGTGTTGAATCAGACTGGTTGTGGTGTGTGCAGGGGCTGCTGGAGGAGACTGGATGTGACTGAGGCATTTTCAAAAATCAGTGAGGATTTTTTGTTTGAGTTATATAAAAACCTGTTCTTATGCAAGTAAAAAACAACTTGTCTTTGCACATCTTTAAATTTCTTTGCAGTCTAGGCTGTCTCCTCTGTTTTTAATGTCAACAGTCTTTTATTTGAAATAAATGTTCCTGGCTATCCCTTAGGTACTTTATAAAGCACTTATAAAGTGTTTGGGACTCAGTGAATTTAGTAACAGATCAAAATCTAAACATGCTGAATAGTATAGAGAGTAATGTTTCAAACCATGTTTATAAAGCTCTCATCCAATCTTTTCCCCTCATACTCAACTAAAATGGGAGCCTCTTTGGTTAATCATGATGCCTGAATGCAATTACTTCTTGGTCTTTCTGTCTGGTTCACAATCACTGTTGGTTTGGATTGGGTCTTTTATAGATGAAGAAATAGACATAATCTTGCTAAAGAACAAGTCAATGTTCTCTGGTAATTTATCTGAATTGCAATGTGTCATTCTGCATCTCCATTTCCAAGAGTGAACAATGCTAACACTAACATCTAAGAAAAATGCTGTCTCTCTTGAAAATTCCATTTCTTTCAAGGATTGGACATGGGCTTGTAGATGTGGGGGAAAATACTAGCTACAGCAGTAGATACGTTTTCCAGATGAGTGAATGCTCATGAGAGGCTTTTGGTGTTCTCCTGGATGCAGAAGGAAATGAGTCAGGATGTCTTACATATATGCTGTTTGTCAAGTGAGAGAGGAAGAACTTTTCAGCAAGTGACTCTGTAATTCCAAATAGACAAAAATTCCACTATTAAGTGTCCTGACAGTCTATCTGCAAATTTAAGAACTTGCCCAAACTTATTCTGTGGGTTCTGCAGAACATGTGCAATAATATGAAAAAAGTCAGAAATCCAGTGTAATGTGCAAGTGCCTTTCACAGAAGATAAACATCTTTGGAGTCCAGGTTGTTAGTGCAGACCAATCTGGTACTACTGTATCCATCCTCGTGTGTTTTTCAACTGATATGGACTACTTTTCATTTCAGAAATGGAAAATCCTGAAGTGGCCGTGAGCAGCTGCAGTTCTCATGATGATGAAAACCTTTGCAGCTGCAAACAGCACCCATCAATGTCACCGGAGGGGCTTTTGGAAGACCAGCTTAGAAGGAAGTTAAAATTTTTCTTCATGAACCCGTGTGAGAAATTCTGGGCCCGGGGCAGAAAGCCTTGGAAACTTGGGATTCAGTTACTCAAAATAGTAATGGTTACAGTTCAGGTGAGAACCTATGGAAGCAGGGACTCCTCTTAGCCTATGCGAAGTCAAATGAGTGCAGGTGATATGGTCTTCACAGTGTGGTGCAGAGAAAAGGAAAGAATAGCCTGCAAAACTATCTTCTTTGCATATATCAGGTTTAGATCTTGGGTGGCATAATTTTCTCCTAAAACTGGTGACTGAAAAAAAATAGCTTTCCAAAGAGCGGAGATGAAACAAACCATGTTTAAGGTCTCAACTTGACTTTTTACTTTACTTTTTTTTTCATTCCCATTTTTCCCCCCAAATTCTTTCATTGAAAAATCCTCAGAAATTCTTCACCACTGTTTCTCTCACCCAGTCTTGCACCATAGGTTTTTCCTATAACATATTTATCTGCTGCCCAAAACATAATTGTTTGCCTCAAAGTTCTGTGGTTAAGGAGGAAAAAAGTCTTTCATAAAACCTTTCTAATGCCTCAGATGATGATTCTGCAGAGTTGCCCACATGTGATTTACCTTTATGGTGGTGTCAGTCCTATGACAATACAAATATAGAGAAGAATATTTTTCATGGTTGCGTAAATTATGGGTCAAACTGCAAAAATTAGAGGTCTTCTGCTGTACATGTGGCAGCATGTTTGTGTACCTTATTGCTTCAGTTTTAAATGTGTCATCATTCTCTGATTGTCATATTTCCCATTTTGCAACTAAAAATAAAATTTGTTGATGGAAGAACCCAAATAAGAAAGAAACTAGTGTTAGTCTTTTCAGAGAAAATCTGCCTGTAGGTAATTCCATTTTAACACTGTTGATTTGCTCATGTATTCCTGTGTGCCCAGCACACTGAGCTTGCTCACAGAGCATTTCAGTATCTCTGTAACTGAATTACCCTTATCAAAACCTACATAACCAGTTTGCATCATGGCCATAAAACTAATCTGTAACTACTGATTCAGACTTATCTCTGATGAGTTTCTTCACAATACACCTGACACCAGATTTGAAACAATAGTCAAGAGAATTGTGAGCTCCCAGAAACAATATATCACATCCTTCCAGAAACCTTTTCCAGCCTGGATAACAGCTAGCAGGAGTTTTTGCTAACTTTTCAGGAACAGTTGTATTACATTTTTTTGCCAGCTTCAGAGGTTATCCTGTTACAAGCACAGTTTTGATCGGTTATTCTCATAGCACTTTTCACTGAAACTTGAGGGAGAGATGTTTGTTTTTCTGAATTGTCCTCAATTTACCTTTTGTGCACTAGAGTAAGGACTTCAAAGTGGGATCTTGTTAAGTCTCGTCCTGCCTTTTTGGCTGAGGAACAATGATACTCCTCAAGGCAATTAAATTGACACCAGGCTGAACTAACAAAACAAGTGTAACAGTATATAGGGAGCTTGAATTTGAGATGGCATCTTTTTCTTTGTAAAAATGAGAGTCCTTGGCCCATGTGCTCATAAACATATTAAAGGAGCATTCTTGAAACCCACTGTTTCCTTAAAGTCAAACTTTCTTTCAACCAGCTGTGAAATGGAGCAGCCTGCATGTAACTGCCACATCTACCAGCAGGACAGAAGAGTGGCTGCTTGTAGCACAGGCTTCATTAATCCAGAAGCAACTTTGTCTTTGAACAGGAAATATAAATGTCTTTTTCAGCTTGTGGTATTTGGATTGAGCAATCAAATGGTGGTTGCCTTCAAAGAGGAGAACACTATTGCATTCAAACACCTCTTCTTGAAAGGATACATGGACAGAATGGATGATACCTATGCTGTATACACACAAACAGATGTCTATGACCAGATATTCTTTGCAATAAACCAGGTGAGGATTGTGGCTGCAATGTATACAATATATATGCCCTTTGCCTGGCTACCTGTTCTTAAATTGAACTTCTGTGCCAGTTGCTTAAGACTAAAGCATCAACTCATTTAGGTTTTCTGTCATTGTCAGTGCATTGTACTTGTGGTGACATCCTTAAAGCTCAGTATACTAATTCTGCACTAAAAGCAGTCCTTGGGTCTGAGCCAGAATTCTGTGCAAGGTTTTCTAGTGTCGACCATAAAGAGAAAAATATAATAGGCAAAAAGGAATTTAGATCCAAATCCCATACTTACTATTTTTGTCAAATACCTTAAAGTATTTGAGGACTCAGCTGAAGTGTGGTTTAGGTTTTGCAGTTCCTTAGGTGGTCTTTTAAATAAAAGAGGTAAGTTATGACGCAGATCCAAAAACTTCTAGGTTTGCTTTGTTTTGTTTTATGTTGTTTTTCTCAGAGACTAACAGTTTTGGTGCCATTTAAGTTTGATTTTTTGTTCTGAACTGTAGTACTTACAGCTGCCCAACATCTCTGTTGGAAATCATGCTTATGAGAAGAGGGGAGCAGAAGAGACAGCTCTGGCCGTTTGTCAACAGTTCTATAAGCGAGGAATCATCTGTCCTGGAAACGACACCTTTGATATTGACCCAGAGATTGTGACTGGTGATGAACCTAATCTATTGTATTGATTCTTTGGGAGGTGGGACCCTACATTTAAGATAAATTCTCTAAAAAAACCTCCAGTACTGTATAGTCTTATCATATGATCTGTATTGAACTTACTACCAGCCAAAACTGGTAAGAAAAGTACTGTGTAACCTCTATCCCTCACCTCTGAGGTAACAATCTTTTGTGTCTAACATCACAAAAAAGTGATGAGCCATCAGCACCAATGGCCATCTAACACAAGTATATGGGACTAATTTCAGGAGCCTTCCCTGTGAATTCATGATGATAAACTTGGCTGGTGTTCAGGGAAGCCAGTGTATTTGTCAGCTAGCTTCTCAAATGCTTCCTCACTCAAGCATGCTATCTTGTCTGGTATAGCCAACAGCCTCGGGCGTGGGACAGGCAGATTACAGTTAAAGAACGTGATAACCCATGAGATATTGTTGTGAGTCCTTATCCATTCCAGACTGCTTGTACATTGAGCCAATGATGCCATTAGACAACACAACAGTGGGAAAGCGCAATTTGAATTTCACTCTGGATTTCCACAGGTGAGGAGGAATGAGCACTTCCTGTGTTGGGGTGTTGGTGCATTTTCCCTGTGAAAAGCTAATCTGAATCTGTTGCAGACTGGTGACGGTGCAGCTCACGTTTAATCTGAAGGCAATCAACCTCCAGACGGTTCGTCACCACGAGCTCCCTGACTGTTATGATTTCACTCTGAGGGTATGTGGAAGCCTGCCATGTGTCTTTCTGTTCAAAACAAGAAACTGATCTTCCTGGTTTATTGTACACAGTCAGCACAGATATTTTCTGAAGAGTGTTGGGCACCACTGGGTGAGTGGTGCCTGGATTACTCCGTCATGGCCCTGTAAATAACCATCAGTTGTGACTGTGGCAGGTTAAGCTTTGAGTGCTTGTGATGTGGTCTGGAAGCACTTGCTTGGCCTACAGACTCTTGTGTTATAATCCATCTGAAGTGTAACAAAAGCATAAATCTCTTCTCTTTAGAGAGATGATTCTGGAAAAGGTTATTTTCAGATCATAGAGGAATGAAAATGCAGTTTAAAAGAATTTCACTTATTAGCTAGTTTATTGGGCAATTTGTGGCAAATACATGGTTCATCAGATTTGTCTTTCACTTTGACAGCATTTATTTGAAGAAACTGGAATTACCATAAGCTTAAACAAGTTTTGTAACTTCTCCCATAGGAGAATTATTCTGAATCATTATGCAAGCTTGGCAATACAATGGGCTATATATAATGGTTTACCTTTATAAAGATGTGCACCTGTTTGTTTGTTTGTTTGTTTTTGTTTTTAAATACAGATAGTGTTTGATAATAAAGCACATAGTGGAAGAATTAAAATAAGTCTCGACAACGACATAGCGATTAGGGAATGTAAAGACTGGCATGTTTCCGGATCAAGTAAGTGACATAAGTGTGTTCAAATTTTCATGCTGAAATTTTGCCTCACCAGCACAAAACCTGTCAACCTTTTTCTTTATTAAAATATAAGGCACCATTGATATACAACCTCTAATATGTGAACTGTAAATCCTGATTTTCTAAGGAATTGTTATTCTTCAACCTCTAATCTGAAATCCTGGGAACCCAGCCACACCATTACTTTCCTTGGCAGTTCTCAAAGCTTGTACCATTAATAATGTCACACCACAAATTTTCCATGTCTCACTGTGCAGCCTTCTACCTTTGGCTCCTGAACTTACACTGCTCATTTCGTAAGGCTGAGCTGTGAACCATTCTAGCCCCAGGCAACAGGACACATGATAGTGGTTGAAAGTTGAAACTGATTTACTCTTATTTCAGGACTTAGCACCAGGAAAGACATAGAAGCACTGTTGTTAAGGCTTGCTGGAATGAAATGGCTAAAAACAGTTCTAACTGTTGTTTAAATGTCATTTGCCATGTATTTGAGATGCACAGTATGGTTAAATTACCTATATGGTGACTCACAAGAGCGAGCTGCCGTTGTTGGCAGCTATTTGGTCTGGTCAAAACATCCTATGAGATCCTTTTCATTAGTGAAAATAATCTCTTTGATAGTCAGAAGCTTTCCAGGACTCTAAATTCTGCTTCTTTTTGATTTTTTTTCCCTGAAGTATACAATAGGATATATCCAGTAGGATGTACAAGGTTCTTTTTTTCTACTTTTGCCGCTTTCCCCATTGCTGTGCCTATGTCAGGGAATGAAGAGCTGGTAGTGAAAAAGGAGGATTGGTGGTTTTTTCTAAAGATTCAGATTGGAATTAATTTTGGGGGCATTTACTGAAGTGCGTCACAGAGTACAAACCCCACCCACGAACGCGAACTCTGCTCGCCCCGTACTCGCTGCCGTGCCTTGGGTTTTCCGCAGGTGGCGATGCCGGGAGCACTCGCTGATTCGCTTCCCTGAGGGTCCGCGCTCGGAGTCTGAGGTTTGCCTCTCTAACACTCTTCAAAACCACCTCCTGGAGTACTCCGTATTATTTTCTAAAAGCCAAAAACAAATAGCAAGGTGATGGTCGCAACTGGACAATAACGAGTTGTTTCCGTTCTGGGCTATGCTGCAAAACCAACTTAAATGGCAGCAGTACAACAAGAAAGAACTGGGTGGGCTTTTTCTGAGTGCAGTCAACGAGAATTCAGTACCCCATTTTGTAGAATTGCTGCATCTTCTTGTAAATTTAGCATTAATTTGTTCAACTTTTTTTCTCAATCAATTATTCTTTTACCATTAAAAATGTAGTCCTTATACTGTCTCACCTAGTTTCAGCTGTATGATAGGTACAAAAACAAAATAAAGGAGGCGTGGTGGTAGATTTGGTGCAGAATTTGGCCTCAGATGATCACAAATGTGAATTTTAGTTATAGAAGAGATGGAGAAATGTCTAGCTTGAGGTTGATCTTGGCTAACTGAGCAGCAGTACAAATTATCTGCACTGCTCTAGGACAAAAAACCTATCTGACAGTCAAATACTGGTCTGAAAGAGAAGAAGATATATACTGTAAAGTTCCTAGGTTTTGGGTTTGGGTTTTGGTTTTGGGTTTTTTTTGAGAAGTTCTTTTACTTCCTAAATTTACCAAAGTGGTATCTATAGTGCAGATGCACTTGTGTGTCTCATGAAAATACGTCCTGTAAACTTTTGTGGGGTAAAATGCTAAGCCTTTTCTTAATTCCATTGTATAAACATAGTTAACATCAAAAGTTGATTCTTACTGCAATACTCAAGATGTCATGTACATGGTCAACAAAATGAAATGCATCTGACTATAAATATCTGCATTTTTGTTCTTGCAGTACAGAAGAACACTCATTACATGATGATCTTTGATGCTTTTGTCATATTGACTTGTCTGGCCTCACTGATCCTTTGCACACGATCAGTGATTAAAGGAATTCGGCTCCAAAGGGTGGGTATAACTCCTGCCTTGGAAAGTCTTGTCTTATGTAAGTCTGATTAACTGTTTTCTTTCCTCCTCTGCCCTAGGAATTTGTAAGCTTTTTCCTATATTATTATAAGAAAGAAGTGTCTTTCAGTGATCAAATGGAATTTGTCAATGGATGGTACATCTTGATTATGGTTAGTGATGTCTTAACTATTGTTGGATCAACTCTAAAGATGGAGATACAAGCCAAGGTAGGCTTTTTACACTGTCAGGTGAAAGCAAAACTGCTTCTGTCCCACCTAGGTTTAAATCTCTCAGAAGACTTTAGGTTGACTATACTTTCTTCTCCTCTACTGTAACTGATATGTGTTGTTTCTAGTAGCAAGATATAAAACCTCCAAATATCACTAAATATTATAGTTCTAATTATCTTTGTTCCTTGTGACTCTGAGGAATAAAATGAACTTCGTATCTGCAAGTGTAAGACTGTTGACTTCATCTCTTTTTCAGTTAAGAACACTTATATTTGCTCATTTGATGGATTTTTTCAAATTTAGCATTTAACTTTTTGAATCCTTTCTAGCAAGTGTTTAACTAGCACAGAGTCTCTCTCCTTAAACATCACTTTGCTGCTTTCCCAGCTTCTGTGTTCCAGCATGTTCATAACAGTCAGCCACAGCCAGGTTCTAGGTGTCCAGTTTCTAAAATAAACTCGATATAGAAAAAAAGCAAAACTTGTAAAAGCAGCCTATGTGCAGCAAAAATTAGGAAAGAGAAAAAAAACCCCTATATGCTATCCTGAAACACTCTGATATTCAGATAATGTTGTTCTTCACAAAATCTGTAGCAGACTTTGAAGTGTGACATTGCAATATAATGGACTTTGGACAGTAGTGATGAAAGGATGGGCCTGAAATCCATCTGCTGACAGCTTGACTATCTTAAACACCTTGTACAAATTGCCCTACCTTACCTTAGGAACTGTAAACTCAGGTCTTAAGAATAGAAAGACGGTATGAGGAAGTTGGCTAAGATAAGAGATCTTGCTTTTTGAGAAACAAAGAAGAGAACAAGACTGAAAAAAGGTCTGGCATTTGGGATTCTGATCTTATATTTTAAATACGTCTGTTTATGTATGTTTCTTTTCTAAGAGAGTATTTTACTAAAATTCTTCTCTAAGGGTACATTTTACTTCACTTTGCAAGCCTTGTAGACCATAATAACAAGATCTTGTTCCATGTAACTATATGAAAGTGGATGAATAACAAGTTCACATTACAGTAGCCAAGTTCTAAATGAATTATGTTAATAGAAAAGATTGGCCTATATCTATTGCCAATATCTATCTATAATATAATATTGTCTATATTTTATTCTTAGGAGAATAAAAACTGAAAATAATAAAAGCTTCTTATTCAAGTAAGCTGTCATGATCCATTTCAGAGTAGAGCTGCAGTTCAGGAACAGGATATACACTAACTTGGATGAAAACAGGCCAGTACGTATAGGTGGAAAAAACAGTGAATAAAATATAAATGAAGTTCTGGTTAAAATTAATTAGGAGCTAATTATTCTTCTCTTTGATAGCTTTCTATACCTCATAGTTCCCAGATACCTAACAAGATCCTCCTTAGTGTTTATCTGAGCAATGTTGACAAGTCATGCTATGTTTTACAAACAGCTTTTCCTACCTACTGGAAGAAACTTCTTTGCTCTGTGGTTCTAAATTAATGTCTACACTGCTCATTGGCATGCAGTGGAGAGATTCCTAAGCTGCTCTGGGGAATCTGTGGATGCAGATTCCAGGAGCAGTTGCTGCAAGCCTGGAAGCAGCATAAAATGTTTGCAGTGCCACTCTACAGATCTTGGTGGGCCCAGCACAGAGTGGGTGTCTCTGCACCTACAGTGCACCTGCACTCTTGGCCTTGCAAATGAAGCTCATTTTGTCAGAGTCTGTTTTACAAACAGCCCTGTGTAAAGGCAGGTGAAATGTGTTACACTTGAAAGGGCCCTTGTTCATTGGTGAAACCTCTCTCTAATGCATACTGCCTCAAACTAATTTCCAATGGGAGAGTTTGTCAAGGAAAAAGTGTTTCTTAACAAATCTTTGTAGTAATGAGAGTCACAATTCAGAACCTGTTGTTATAATAATTAATTTTTTTCTTTCTTATTTTTTTTCTTTGTTCTCTTGGGGTTTTTTTAGAGTCTGACAAGTTATGATGTCTGTAGCATACTCCTAGGAACATCCACTATGCTTGTGTGGCTTGGAGTCATTCGCTACCTAGGTTTCTTTCAGAAGTATAATGTAAGGATCTCCTGGGATCTTCGTACTGTTGGTATTTATTCTGTTTGTTGCTACAAGGGGACAGGAAGAAGTGTCTGGTTCAATTCTTACTGTTTGCATTGCTTTGTGCAGCTTCTCATCCTAACCCTGCGAGCAGCATTACCCAATGTAATGAGGTTCTGCTGCTGTGCTGCTATGATCTACCTGGGCTACTGTTTCTGTGGATGGATTGTACTGGGACCATACCATGTGAAGGTAATGTACTTACATGAAAAAAGACAACTTGAATAACAGAATGAGAGGTTACTACTGTTGTTTTCTAAGTTTCCATGTCAAGACTTCCCTTAATATAAAAATAGTACATTTTCAACATGATGCTGCTCTGTTTGAGGAGTCTGACTTTCATGAGTCAATCAGACTTTCCTCGAGTTATGAAAGCTCTGAGTCAGAAGTGGAAGGTACTGTGACTCCCAATCATATGCTGATATTTTGAGAAATAATTTTCATTTTGCAGAACACTCTTGTCAGACTAAAACTTTGGAAACATGCTTATCCCTTAAAAAAAAAAGAAATTGGCTTATCTGAATTGAATGTGTATATGTACAGGAGGTGACAAACTTTGCTCATTCATCAAATGTTTTACTGTTTGAGCTTTGTCATACCCTGGGTATAGGAAGAGTTCCAAGGCAGACAGTTATCAGCTGTGTATCTTCGTGTATCCAAATAAAGCAGTGACAGATATCCTTGTCTTCTTCCCTCCTCTCCAGTTTCGCTCTCTGAACACGGTTTCTGAATGCCTTTTTTCATTGATCAATGGAGATGACATGTTTGCCACCTTTGCAAAAATGCAGCAGAAAAGTTACTTGGTTTGGTTATTCAGCAGGATCTACCTCTACTCCTTCATCAGTCTGTTCATCTATATGGTGCTGAGTCTCTTCATTGCACTCATTACAGATACGTATGAAACAGTCAAGGTAAGCATAGACTATTCATTTAGAGCAACCGTGCAAAATTGGTGCTATCAAGACTCTCATGTCCCTCAATATTTTAAATTGCAGTGCATGCCAATCTAAAGAATAAACATAATGAGGGCTTTTGAGGGTGTAGAGGGATGACAGGAGGGTTTTTAATCCCTCTCTACTTAATTTTTCTTACAAAGTCTGTTTGTTTTCCTGCTCCAATGAAAGCTAAATAGCTACTGAAAAGCAGTATTTTCACATTAGGTTCTGTGAATCTTCTAATTTCAGACTTAAGCAAATGTCTGAAAAGTGGTCTGGGGAGAATTTGGGTTATTGTACATTTAAGCCTTTTTAAAGGTTTAATTAAATATCAATTTTTAGCACTACCAGCAAGATGGCTTTCCAGAGACAGAACTTCAGAGATTTATATCACAATGCAAAGACTTACCGAACTCTGGCAGGTACAGGTTAGAGGAGGAGAGTTCTGCATCTCTCTTCTGTTGTTGTAATGGTATGTATCTATATTAAAATTATACATTAAGATATATGCAAAAGTGACACACTACTGAACGTCCCTGGTATAAAGTTTATGAAGAGTACTTCAATTTTGGGGGTGGAGGGGAAAAAAAACCCAAAACACAAGAATCCCAGACTATTTCTAATGCTCTAGAATGGAGCTTCAGCAAAATGTCAGCAGCCAAAAAATTCCTTAGAAGAGGTGAGGGAACTTTCAAATTAAGAATCACTTAATGTATGAAAAATGGTTCAGAAAGTTAGATAATATAGACAGTAACTCGGGAACCCCATATGTGTAATGTGCAAGCATTAACATTTCTTGCAACAGGCAGGACTTACAGAACCAATTCAGTGTTTTCTTATCCACTTCTTAATGACACCTTGTGCAGTAAGGCCTCCTAACTTAAATGGTAACAGGCCTGAAACCTGGGGACAATATCAACTTGTCAAGGTTTTAAGACAGCATGCACTTGGAAAACATTTTCTAATTTTCACTATGGAGAACAAATGCTTCAGTTATTTGAAGTTTTGTTTCTTCAGGAATACTGATTGCAGGATATGTGGTTTATATTTAACCAGGCAGGCAGCAGCTCTGAGTCTTGCTTGCTGAAGGGCCTTTTAGTGTGGGAGCTGAAAAATATTTGCCACATGATTAAAAAGATCAAAGGTGTTTGCAACTCCTTGGTATTGAGCTTTTCTGGTGGGCTATATTGTTATGTGCCAGATGGAATATATTTATGAGGGGGAGGAGATGGGGACATATCTTGCAGCAGGGAGATGACAGAGCCTGCTGTGAGCCAACTCCTGCTCTGACCGAGTGCCTTACTGAGATAAAAATGTGGGATGAAGCAGAGCAGGGCATCTTGCTCCTGGGTAAAGGGCACAGACATGTTAATATTTCCTTTTCTGCACACATCTCTCAGTTTAACAGGCCAGAAAGACAACGTGAGGCAGGACAGGGTGAGGATGCAATAATTTTCCCACTGACTGTGCAGTGGGGATCAGGCATCTAAAAGAGCATTCTCATGTTCAAAGTGTTTTATAGGGGTTCATAGCAGTTTCTTATTGATGTATGTCAAATTACTAATTAAATAGTTCAGTTGCATTTTTAAGGCTCCTTGTACAATAAGACTATTATTTTGATGCATGCACCTGACAACTTTCCTCCCCTCTCTTGTACAGGTTGTAGTGAACATATTTAATGGATTGTGGGAGTGTATCATGGAGGCTTTAAAGTAGCACACATTGCAAGAACTGGACAACAGAGCTGGTGGAAAACCTTATATCTAAAGCCTGAATTTGCTTTTCTTGAGAAACAGTGTAAGCCCGTGACAGGCCAAACTTACAGAATTTTTGATTAGACACTCACTGCTAATTCAGGAGGTTTGGGTGTTTGTTTTTGTTAGCTTTATTCTACTTTTTCCCTCAGTTAAATTCTGCTAGAATGCAAAGGGCATCCAAAAGTTGTCTGTGTTCAGAGACTTGGCTAGGTTAAGTAGACCAAGACCAGAAATGTAGTAACTTTCAGCTGTAATTAGAACTAGTTCCATACAACTGCGGCTTTGAACATGGACCTAACCCTCAGTACTGCTGCCATTATCCGTCTATGGCTGGCCTGCTACTGAATGAATGAAAGCTTACTCTAGAGCCCTCAGAATTTTTTATTTTATTTTACTCATAGTAAAAATAAAAACTATGAAATTTGGTGTAATTTTTTTCTGGAGTCATTACAGTGATTTGATACACAAACCATTCAAATATAGCTGAAAGCATAAAATAAATATTTCTTAAAACAGAGGTACCACTTGATGTGAGTGGCAGTCTCTTCTCAGATATGCCAGCCTGAACTGGAGTTTGAGGGGTGAGTAGAGTAGAGAAATGTAGATGTTCTCCTGCATCCAGCACTCAGTAGGATCAGTGACAGCCTCAGTGTTATAGTGTGTGGACCTTTCAAAATACGTATTTTTAAAATTTGAAATCTTCCTCTGTTTTACAAGTCTGTGGTAAAGTCTCTGGTTTACAAGTCTGTAAACCTGAAGTCTAAACTAAATTAAATACACAGAAGATGTGTCTCTGAGAGTCACATTGCTCCACACTTTAGAAACTGGATGTTTCCTATCAGCTTAACAATCTGCTACTGTCAATGGCTAGCTGAAATATTAGCTCTTACAAAAGTTCAGTTTTGACAACTTACTTTATATACTTTGTTGGTTGTGATATCATTTAATTGATGGCTTATCTTCTATAGTCTATTCACTCTGGGAGCAGAAGAGAAAACCAAAGGGAAACATATTTTTGATAACTTGCATTTGTGAGTAACATTGCGGGAGCTGTGTGTGACAATGTATAATGTGGAGGACACTGGACATGTTCTGTCTGAATGCTTACACATTATAAATGTGCTACAATAAACTCTTCCAGCTGCAGTGAGTATTGGATGTGTTAGTATTCATCTTAAGTGTAAATATATTACCAGGCTATAGGAGCTTTGTTTAATAATAACACTATACAATTTCTAGCATGAAACTGTGTGGAATGTGTGGACTTGGATTTGCTGTAGTCAAGACAGTTCCTGTGCACTCTGCTGAGGACCTGTTTCCAGCTGATCCCATTTAACGGCATTTCAGAATTTTCCACAGAAACAAATATTCAAGTATTAAACATTACACTAAAAACGCTCCTCAAATTCAGCAAAGGCAAACCAAATACAAGGTGCAGGCAGAACGTATCTGAACAGTATCTGAAAGTTTTGTGTATTGAGGCCCTAGCCTTTTAATGTTCACCTAAGATTGAAGACTTTTGGAGCTTTTCAAGAAGACACAATGCAGTCTTGCCTCAAAAAGCAAATACTAAGTGACCATGATTTCTCTTGACACATTAAATTCCTTACAGATCTTTGACAACACACAAAATATTATGTGCACATCACTATTGTATGAAGTAGTTTGTGCAAGAAATTCTAACAAGGATGGCAAGCACTTTCAGATAATGAAATGCAACAGACTGATTTACAAGGCTTTTTCATGCAGAATAAAGAGAAACCTAAGATTAATAAATCACTTAAAATGCTTGTGCATTTTGTAAACAGCTGTGGAATATTTTGTTTTCCAATACAGTTGGAAGGCAAGAAGTAGTCTAATTTCATTTAAAAATGTGACAGAGCTGGCAACAAATTTCAATAAAATTNCGGGACAGAGTAAATGCTTTGTCACTGTTAAGAAACTGGCAACAAATTTCAATAAAATTTGGTGGAGCTCTAAAATATCAAATTCTTACATTTTATAATAGCAGAGGGAAAGCATGTTAATAGAAGCCTGCAGTATGAACATAAGGCAGGGAAAGCAACAATGGCTGATCCCAAAGCAAGGAAAGATACTGCGTATAAATTCTTTCTATTTGTAGCAGCAGCAGAGAAGCGTGATGTCAAAACATCCAGACTGGTTTCTGTTGCCTGAAGGGCAAACTTCACTGTGAAGCACATTTTGCAGTAAAATCCCTAGTAGGGTCTCTTAAGTGATGACCTGTGCTTGTGCTACAGATAAAAAGTCAATCAACTGAGATGGTGAAATTAATTGGAAAACCACACTGTTACTTCTGCTGGACAGCACAACTTTGAATTTAACGTTGCTGGGTTGTGTGGGTTTGGGGAGGAAAGAGTTGATGAAAGACAACTTGCCTTCAAACAGTTATGGGTAGGGGCAGAGTGTGAAGCCAGAGGGAAGGGCTCTCTAAAAGTAGAAGAACAATGTGTAAAAAAAAAGGATTGTATAGGGTGGGAGGAAAAGAAGGTACAACTGCTTATAAAGTTAGCAGTGCAGCAATTGCACATTTCTGGCTATGGGTGCAGGCTGATACACTGGGAAAGAAGATCAGTAGCTTGCAAACTTACTGGATTACAACTGCTCAAAATGTCCACTTCTGACTGGAAAGATAAATGCTGCTTGTATTACATATCTGATACATATTTATATTTTGGGTTTTTTTAAAGAAAAAGACCAGATACTCAAACACATGTTCTTTGCCTTGGTGCTACTGCTGGTAATCTAAGTGCTTGATGTCCAGATTTCTGACCTGCTTGATCCTTGGTGTTTAGGATCTTCATCTGCCTGAGTATTTTGTTCACCTGAGAAGAGGCCAGTCAATGCTGTGTTTTCTAGCCTACTGGCTGCACTTGAGATGAAGTGCAGCTCTGCCAGATCTCTGGCTGCTGCTGTTGCATGTGTGGTGAGGCTTTTTTATCTTATTTTGTGTCAATATATTATATGCTGGTTATGGCTTTGCAGAGCCAAGGTTTGTGACAATGATCTTATTATAAAAAACCCCCTTGTGACTTCAGCAGTATGAGTGATCTCAACATTAGCAATGATAGTAGCACATATAAAACTGTGTCCTGGAGACATCGGTATCTTTATGCTGATGCAATCAAGCAGGCACAGATAGAACTGTAAAATGCAGTGGGGGAGAGCAAGGAAGCAGATAAAGCATCAGATAAACTCATGCTTAAAAATGCCATTCTAAGGAAAACAGGGCTTTCAGCCTTGACCACGAAGTTGTGGACGGGTAAGAGAGTTTCTTTGTTCTAATTCTCACTGGGCTCTGGAAAGAGCTGCCCGAAAAATACAGATATTCAGTATTTCCTTGTAAAAATAAGTTGCAGGGTGCTAAACTGGGTAACAGCTGTTTTCATACCAAGGCTTATTTCAATGCCAATGTTTTGCATATACTTACAGGAAGAACTTCTTGTTTTCAGCAGAGCCCAGATCTCTTTGCAGACTGAAACTATACTGAGAGTAAAAGAGAGGTGGGGGCCTTTCTTGTTTCTAAGTACCAGTTGTTATGTTGGATTTAAGCACAATCTCAAGGGAAGGTAAACAGTGTGCACATAACTGAAGAAGAAATCAAATTCAGATATGCTAATACTTATTCAGTATTAAAATGTGTAAAGGCATAATTTATCTAGGGGATGGGGGATGGTGACAGAGACAGGATGCAGGACAGCACACAGATGCTGCTGTAAAAGACCAAACCTGTGGCTCCATCTGTCAGGAGCATCTTCCTGCCTGAGGCAGTACCTAACACCAGATGCTTCAGAAAAAGCTTAGAGAAAATTTTCATGCATGGGCTGACAAAATGTTGAGAAACTCCACACAGATGTTTGTCTGGGCTTTTGTTCCTTCTTCTCTCTTAAACTGTGTGACCATAACCAAACACAGCATCATCCAAGAACATTATGTAAGAATCCTACGCTGCCCATCCCCACTGTGTGGGTAGGTAGAGAGCTCAGTTGCTGCAATGAAGCCTCTCATGAGTCTGCATTCTGTTTTGAACACCCTAGTTTGGAGAAACTGCATTAACCCGCGTCCTCTGAGGAACCAAGTACCTCTGGAGCTGCAAGACGACCAGCTCTGTAGTAGCTAATCTAACCTGACAGTCGTCCCCGCACGTTATCTCCGTGCCTACAACTACCAGCTGGCAGTAAGGCGACTACAGAGCCTTGCTCTCGTAGCGCACCGGAGGGCGGCTGTGGGGCCGGGGGAGCCGGGGGCACGTGGGCGGCGGGCGCCCTCCTCCGCCGGGCCCATAAAGGCGGCGCGGCCCGCGGGGCAGCGAGTGGGGTTCGCCGGCGGGACGGGGCTGTGTGGCCCCGGCCCTCCTGCTTGCCCCCGCGGACTGCAGGAGCCCTGCCCTGCCCGGGCAGCGGCTGAGCCCCGCGGCCCCATGGAGCTCAAGTACCTGCCCGGCGGGCGGGCGGCCGCCAGCGGGTGAGCGGAGCGGGACGGGACGGGACGGGACGGGACGGGTGCGGCGCCGTCCCTTCGGGTCACCCCGCCCGGAGGGAGCGGGGTCAGGGCGCTCCTTCGCCGGAGGCTGCGGGGCGGGGGCCGCGGTAGCGGGCGTGCTCCCTGCCCCGGCGGGGGCGCCGCGGGGGGGGGGCGCGCCCACCCGGCCG
>VYXB01004616.1:2519778-2579791 GCA_013397135.1 Pachyramphus minor
CGCCGGGCGGGCACCAGGGGGGCAGCGGCCGGAGGTGCTGCTCCAAACTCTTGTTTGGGTCTGCTGCACAAGGTAGGTCCTGTCCTCCCGCCGGGGAGGCCGGCGAGCAGCGGTGCACGGCCTCTGCCGTGCCTGTGCACCGAGGGCACGGAGTGGTCCGTGTGTTCCCCCGGTCCGGCTGCGCGGGGGCTGTGGCGGCTCCTCCCGCGGCAGCCGAGCGCTGGGTGACCTTGGCAGCTCTGCACAGGAGGGTTTTTCCTTAAGTGTCCGAGTTCACTTTTCTGAGAAGCGCGAGGCGATGTCCTCCTTTAGGCTAGTGCTGAGCTTAGAAGAGGTCCTGAAGGTAAAGCCCAGGCTGATATGTAGAACTCAAGTCGGTGTTATTCCTTCCCCGCCCCTGTTTTTCTCTCCTTCTTCCTCCCCTTAACCTCATAAATCTCCTCAATACCTCTTCAGGAGGTAGAGCGCAAACAGATAAATGTTTCTGATCTGGAGCTCAGATGGACACAGTGCTGCTACAGTAGTGAGTTACTCATTAAAAAAAGTGACTGTGATAATTTACTGAGTGTATTTTAGCTACTTGATGCAATGGGGCTTTTTCTGCTAGGTGAAGAGCTAAGAATTAAAAGCATATTTCATGAGTAGGTAGCTGCATGTTGTAGTCATTACTGTTGAAGCCTCTTACTTAAGCAAAATGCTGAGCCCTAAAGTGCCTCGCTACAAAACGTCGTCTGAACATACTGACCTACCACAGCATTGCAGTGGTGGTTAAAGTAATGCAGCTGTTAGAATTGAGTTAGTAACAGTTATTATATGTGACACATGACCGCTGGATATGCACCTAAGCATGCAGAGTAGAGTTAGTCTTCATTCGCAAAAAAATTTGATTCTGTCAATGTTTTACAAAGCATACTATTGAAACCTATTGAGAGGTGTTAATTACACTAGTGCATCTGAATTGTTTAATTTCTCTGCTTTGAGCTAGGTGCTTTATTTGGATTATTTTTAGATTATCAGCCTAATAACCATTTGGTAGAACTAGACAGACTGTTTTAAATGTGATGTCACTGTTAATCTCTTGGAGCTTTTAAACTTCTTTGATGCTTTGGTTGAAGGTTTCAGTTCTGCAGATTTAATGCAGTCTATTTAGATGTAATTTTTGAATCTATCCTAGAAACAAATGGATTGAAAAACAATTGTTGTATTTGAGCTGTTGCCAGATGAATTATTTCTTAAATACTGCACCACAGAACACTTGTTCTGTGTTGGAAGACAAAGTCCAACAGTTTTTTGTTTGTTTGTACTCTTTTTAGAGATCTGTCACTTTTGATACACTTTTATTAGAAGTTTAGGGGAGAGGATTTTGTGGAAGTCTTCATGTCTTACCCTCATAAGTCTCAACCAGATCGAGCTTTCCTTTTTCTTTCCCACTTACCCCTATGACTTTCACTCTAGGTTAGCTGTTGTTCATTGTGTACCCCCACAAAAGTTTCTGTCCAGTCAAGAGAAGCTTGAACAGGAGCAGTGATGTTTTTGGGTGGCAATGCAGACTGAAGTACGTATGTACCTGTTTCCTTAGACAGTGCTCACAGCAATAATTATCGTGTGCATTTCTGTCAGGTGTGTTTACATTTTTCAAAGTTTTTGTATCTTAAACTTTATTTAATCTAGTCCAGTATGTTTTTAGTATAAATTTAAATAGGGAAGCAGTTCAGTTTCTTTTTCTCAAAAACTTCCTGTGTTTTTCCTACCAAAATCATCTTACCTCCCGTCATCTTCATGAACGATTGATTTAAAGCTGTGTAATAAAGATTACTTTTGAGCTTCTAATGTTAAAGTAGATTTTTTGGGTTTTTTCCACTTCCTCTTCTGAGGAAACACCACAGTGTCAACTTTACTGTGTTTTCTTAACTTTAATTTCTCTTCTTGTGGGACAGCTGGTTCTAGCAAATCAGATGTGCTTTGTGGTCTACAGTTTTGGCTTTAAATAACGGTACACTTCAGACAGATGAGGACACAAAAAGTAAAAATGCATCTGAAAATTTTTGGTTTTGACTCTGAGAGAAAATGTTATCCTTTGTAAAATTCAGAACGTTGTGAATGATGTTCTCAATAGTAAATGGGACTGATAATCAGTCAGTGTCAAATATAAACCTTTTAACACATAAAGGGAGGAAAAAATTACAAGCTTCTGATCTGTGTGTGAAACAGGAAAGTTCTGAAAATTATGGTACTGGAAGATAGGGTTAAAATGATTAGGAGAAGGGAAAAGTTTTCAATGTCCCATTCAACAGAGGAGAAACATAAGGTGATTTAAGACATCTGCAACAACAGTCCTCTGTGCATGGGTCCTCTGATTTTTACATGGCCAGATATTTAAATAAATAAATGGCTATGAATTTAGCCCTGAAAACTGCATGTTAATAACAGAAATGTGTGCAAAGCCTGCTCTGGTTGTTTAAGACACTTTTTTTCTGCGTATAGAATGTGGGTTATTCAGACAGATGTGTTAACATATTTGAAAAAGAATAGGTATTTGTTTCAAATATATATTTTTAAGAGAGAGAAATGTCAACTTTATATTGCTATTACAGATACTCCTATTTATGCCTGTTTCCTGATAGTTATTTGTCTAAATGCTGCTCTGATGGTCTATTGTGTTGAATGATTTTTAATGATGTGATCATAAGTAAGTATTTTTTGCATTTTGCTGTAAAACAAACAGAAAACTATTTCAGACCTTTGTCATGTGGTGATCTGAGGTGAAACTGCATTGAGGAAATTGTCTGTCAAAGTGTTCTGTTGGTTTCTAATTAATGTTATTTATGGCAGAAATATGATGACTCAGTCAGATTTAGATCTGAAAGAGACGGCTTTGAAAGAGGATTTGAAGTTTTACTTCATGAACCCATGTGAAAAATACAGAGCAAGACGTCAGATACCATGGAAACTGGCTTTGCAGATTTTGAAGATCCTTATGGTTACTACACAGGTAATGCTTTGTTTTTATTCTTAATAAGAGTAGCAACGATGTGCAAGAGAAGCAAGGTATGTGGTTCTGGGCCTTTGCCATCCCCGGATATTTGTTACTGACTTGAACTTCCCACTTGAGTCCATAAAGAATAAATAACATGAAAGGTGTTCCAAGGGGGAAGAATAACATAGGTTACAAAAGCCTCCCGGAAATTCTGGAGCAGTATTTGACCAGGTGTTTTGCTTTTTTGACATAATACTTTAAAGTAAATTACTCTTCCCATTAAATCCAGCACTGTCTTCAGGCTTGTTGTTATGTTCTTAGATTATAGTTTCACTGGACTATTTCAAAAGTGGTATTTTCTGATATCTAGTCAGGAACTTGAAATGTGCATGTTCAGTGTGGAAATGCTATGATCTGTTATGATGATGGGATGACTGGGCTATGGGAATTGGATGTGCCCCTTGCTTCTGTCATCAAATAGTGCATTTGAACAGTTGGGTACTGTCTGAGGTACGAGGTAGAGGCAAAGCAGTGGATGTTTTTAAACTGCACTGGTATCACAGTGTAGTTGGTTATTTTACAGTCCACTAATAAATAGTGACTGGATGTGGAGGAAAGCGAAATGGTACACATATATGTAGAAGTTACTTTTTCTGAACCTTTGAAATGCAAGACTCTGACATCTGACAGTTTGCAAGAACAGCTAAATATATGTGCTGAATTGTAGGATTCCAGGTTTGTGTTTGACTAGCCCACTAAAACAAAGCATAACCTTGGCTTACATGTCCCAGTGTTTTATTGACTGTGACAGGCTCTCTGGCCCACTTGGTGGGATCTGGCCTCTGCTGCTGCAGTGCTGTACCCAAATCCTGACGGGGCTCTATCTGCAGGCAGGAATAAGATTCAATGGTTGGTCTTTCTAGGCAAAAGTTCAGGTTTTTTGCTTGCAGTTTCTCACTCCTGCTTCTTCCCTACTTCTGTCAGATTCTCCCTGCAGTAACGAGACAGGTTCAGCTTTGTTGCTTGTAAGCATTTTAAACCTAGGATGAAGGGTTAGCTGTTTTGGGCTTGGGATATCCTCCTGCTACTGTGCCTATGAAGAAACTCTTGTTGCTTGTTTTTTCAGATTCTAGACTGTTTTCCTTGGTGATGGGGGGTGGGGGAGAATGGGAACATGCATATGGTGGGGCAGCACAGGGCTTCAGTAGTAACTGCTGTCTGCTGTTGCCTCTTGTTATAGCCTCCTTAATCAGCATCTGGGTCTGGATACTTTTTATTGCTGTAGGGGGTAGCACATAGATCTGCTCTAATCCTGTGCCGTGCCATGGGTAGAAAAGGCGCAGGACTTTGTCCCCTAGCAAAGCAGAGCATTTCAGGGGTAGTAGGCTGTGGTCTTAAGTTAGCTCATCAGCCATTTGCATCCTCCACAAAGGTCTGGCAAATTCCGCTTAGAGTTGTTGGTTCATGATATGTAGAAGTTGCATGTGATGTAGCTGTCCATTCAGTTGCTATAAGTTTTGGAATCAGATTTATGCTTCTTTTACCCTGCAGGTGCTAACCTTGACTTTAGTAGTCTTATGGCATCAGCTAACAGGTTCTTTGCACTTATCGTAGCAGAGTTACAGCAACAGGCAGCTGTCTGCTTTGTATTTACTATGATTGAGAGCTCTTTCCAAAATGCTGCTGCTTGACCAATGTTCAAAATACAAATGTGTGTGTTTGTGTTTTGGTTTGTTTTTTTTTTTCCTCTTCTCAGCTTGTTTTTTTTGGTTTGAGTAACCAATTGGTGGTCTCATTCAAAGAGGAAAACACTGTTGCTTTCAAGCACCTATTCCTGAAAGGCTATTCTGGAGTTGATGAAGATGACTACAGCTGCAGTATATATACACAACAGGATGCTTATGATAGCATTTTTTATGTTATTAATCAGGTAAGTGTGTGTGTATGTTTATAACTGTTAGAGCTGAAGCTATAGCTATAAACTTCTACTAAGGTTCTGGTTTTCTGTTTCCATTCTTGGATTTCAGTTTCGATATTTCAGTGAATCAGTGTAGATCCAGTAGTGCATAACACCAAAATCCAGAAAGTCTGAAAATCTGTCATCTTGCATTAACTAAAACCTTGGTTTAGGTCTTACTTTGAAGACCTATGGGCCTGAATATACCTATGCATGGTATTTAAAAAAATTTGTGCTTACAGTTATACTGAATTGCAGCTTTGTAGTGAGCACCAGGGGCCTCAAAATGGGGAATACAGTACTTCCAGGAGTGTAGGGGCACTTGCCCTGGTTAAGGATGGTATTTTAAAGAACAGTCCCTTCACAGTTTTCAGAGGAAAGTGAACAAATCTAGGATGAAAATTCAGTAAACATTTTTGTATTTAGTATTAATACATTCGGAAGTTATGACATGAAAGACTGCCTGTGGAATATGAAACGTCTCTTGTGTTTGGGGATGTTGATAAGCCCAAAAATGATTAACCATGGATGAATGGAAAGCAGCTTTAAACTTCCTTTCATTTTCACTGGCTCCGGAACATCAGCTTTGATGCTTGGATTAAAGCAGTGTTTCCACTGTCAGCTATGCCCAGCAGCATCTGGGATTTGCAGGGGAGCAAAGGGCTGTACCTCATTCTTAAACAACCACTCATATTGGGGCTTGTTGCTCCCCTGTGCTCTCTACGCTACAGCAGAGCCATCAGCTGATCAAATATGCTGTCTCTGCTGTGCTGGCCTCTCACTCCTGGCATGTTAAATGAGTGGTGAAGTAGTTTTCTCAGTCTCCTTTTGAACTCTCAATATTGCCACTGTTTCTGCAATAAGCTGTGCTTTTTTTTACTTCTTTGCTTGCTTTGTCTCACTTTCCTTCTCTTGTAGGCACTAAGGCTGAGGTGAAGTCCACATACAAGACAGTAGAGAAATAGTAGCTTTGTGTCCTCAAGAATGAGCCAGTGTGTGATACAGGCATCACAAAAAGGTCTCTTCATAAGATGTCAATGTGGTATAAATGTAGTTTATTTAAGGAGATTTAACCTGTGAAATCTGTGTGCTTTAATGTCATAAGAATTCAAAAAGCATGCCTACAGGTGAATTTTATGACTAGTGTTCCTTTTGTTTGTTTGTTTGTTTTAAAGAGTGTCTTCTGGGAAGAGCCAAACTAGACGACTCCTAAGCTAAAAGCAAGGGTTTTTTTCTTTTGAGACGGGCAGCTAGAAGCCATGGATTTTGGTGTTTTGTTTTGAGTTTGAATTTGAATTTGAAATGTGTGATTGGGTGGGTAAAGCAGAAGAATATGATATTACAGAAGATAGTAATAGTGCACATCTACAAACAACAACAAACCAACAGCATAAAAATCCACACATACTTTTACACTTGGAAGAGAGTACACAGATCTTCCTTGCTTCTCTACTAGGTTCAGTCTGGAACATTCTATTACAAAGAAGCTGTGTGAAGTTGTTACTCTTGTGCCCTGCCCTGTGGCAGAGCTGTAGGACGAGGATGTCCTGCTGTGTGCTCTGTCTGGGGCTGCTTAGAAATGTATGAACAGGAATCTTGCTTTTAGTTTTTCAGAGTGTTGTTTGAGAGTGGTGTGTGGGTAACCCAGTGCCACGTGCTGTGCTGTCAGGAGGGCAGAGCCTGAGAGCACACGTGGACAGAACAACGACTGCTGCATGCAGTGATCTGGAGATGTCCTCAGAGAGGTGAAGAGCTGTGACTAACTACTGTTTCCACTCACTTGACCTGCCTTAGTCAGACTGACAGGGTACAGAGGCTGTGCATTTTCTCCTGGGCTGTTTAAACTTGCAGGCTCAGCTGTCAGTACTTGAAGCGGCACTGGGTAGCTTTGGGTAGAAGTGTGGTGGTTTCTGTTGCAGTTCCTTTTGGACGTGGAGCATATGGCTGTTAATGATTCGTGGGATTTTTACCCCACAAGATGGGCTAGTGGTCATAATGCCTGTAGGAAGAGGAAATAGGATGACACTGAATGATGCATAATAAAAAAATTCATGTTGAAGGGGAAAAGGGACTAATCTGTATCCAAGTCAGCTGAAAAATTATTTTTTTTTTAAGGAATAGGAAACCATGCCTGACTTACTTCAGGCCTCTGAAAAGCTAAATGCTTTCGTGAGAGCAGACCAGTGCTGTACACTGCCCTGAGCTCCTTCACTAGGTGTGGTGATGATAAAAACTAATCAACTATTGTGTTGATGCCTTCTTCAAAAGGCCATTGGTCTGTCTGGCTTCTCTTGGACAATGTTAGCTGATGGGAAGCTGAGCTGGAAGGCAGCTCACTGCATGGTTAGTCATTGATCTTCTCAGCTGTTGAGGAGCCAAGGGCCACCAGAAGAGCTGTGCTCCAAGGGTTTGACTCGTCTGTGCAGGACTGGAAGGTGTGAGTCTAGGGATCAGAGGGTAGACATAGACACCCAGAATGTGTGGAAGGCACGTGAAGAGGGGACTGGCCTTCAATGAAGTCTTGGTGATGCTCAGGGCTGATCCATGTTTGGATAATGCTTGCTTTGGCACAGCGTTACTTGCTTCCACTTTCAGTCCTTGTTTTCCAAGTGTATGAAGATGGTGACTCGTGCTGTATTTGCAGTAAATGGAAAAAGTAAGTACCTTCCTCATAGGCATGTTTTCAGCTGCTTCTGTGCTTGTGTAAAGCAGGCAGCTTAAATTATGTTTGGAGACTGCTCAAGCTCTGTGTATGTTCCTTGGTTGCTGGTTATATAGTGAACACATGACTTCCCTCTTCTATAGTCACACAGGGAGCAGCTTTGGTTTTGATCTCAGCATGAATTTGATAAGAACTGAGACTTGGATTGTGTGTAAAGTGATCAAGTTTCAAGTAGTGTGAAAGCTATCACTTCCATGAAAGCATAAGATATCCCTGGAGTGTGTGTGGTGCAATACTGCACTGAAGTATCTAATTAAAAGCTGTCTGCTGGCTTGCTGTCTGGCACATCTATGATCATTTGGAGGGAGCCCAGTAGGTACAGGGCTCATGGTCACTGTGTCACCAGGATGCCTATCACTACTAATTAGTAGCCAGTAGCCCTCTAGTCTGTAAACTGAGTCATGGGACTCCCATCTCATGGGAAACTTTTATGTGAAAATAAAGATTTCTTCTTTTTTTTTAATGTAAAAACCTGTATTTATACTCAGAGCTTGGAGATTGCAATTTACTGTATAATGTAAAAAAGATGACTATCTCTAACTTCCACTTCTGCTTTTGTTTCTAAACTAGTACAGGCATTTAAAGAACATATCTCTGGGGATGCTTGGTTATGAACATGAAGGTTTAAAAATCTGTAAACAACAGTACAAGAGAGGCACAATGCTTCCTTCCAATGATACGCTGAACATAGATGTTTCTACTGAAACAGGTACAGTACTCTTGTACAAAAAAATGCCTTGCTGTGGAGTACTTATATTGTAATGCTGTATCAGTAAAGCTTAAAAGTAATAACTTTTTGTGTGCGGTTACAGGAAAGTTCCCACGTCTCTTGCCTATTTCCCTCTTGGTTTTTAGTACCTATCTAGAAATGGCAGCTGTGCAGATTATATGAGGCTCCCTTCAGCCACTGTCATTGGTTTGTAGAGGTCTTTGGGGTGATGGTGTGAGGGGTGTTTTTTCTGTGTTTGTTGGGGGTTTTTTTTAGGTTGTTCTTACTATTTAACACACCTCCCCCTGCTCTGTGCAGGGTTCAAATACGGAATTCTGGGTGCTGCTCAGTCTATGCCATCAGTGGGTGTGTGTCCTTACTGCCTCTCAGAGCTGAGTCCTGACTGCTTAGCTGCTCAAGAGTTAATACACAAACCTGCCTCTGACCCCACTAGGTGGCCTCTGTATGGATAGGTTTGCTCAAAATTTAATGTTTTGCCTGATTAGGACTGTACACCCTGATTAGCTCAGTTTTGTGCTACTTTTTATGTGAAGCTTTTAAGATTACATCTGTTCCTCTGGTCTTTCCAGAATGTGTCTTTTTCAAACCAGAGGAGCTAACTGGTAAGAAGGCAGAACTGAAGCTGAACTCTTCTTTTTTCAACCTTGAATTTTACAGGTAAAGTGATGGGGATTTTTTTAGTATTTCAGCTTGTCCTTTCATATTAATATGGTGGATTCTGATTTGTGCAATTTGTGTATGTGTGTACATTTTTTTTATTTTATACAATATTTAACTATTTTTATACACTTTTTCAAAAATCCAGGCTTATACAGGTTGAAATCTCCTTCAAGCTGAAAGGCATTGCTCTGCAGACAATCCATGCCCGTGAATTGCCTGACTGCTATGCATTTCAAAACACTGTAAGTGAATATGGGCTATGGCACTTCCAATACTGTGTGTGGAAATGAGAGCTTAAGCTCAGGTGTAGGTATCATCCTCCTGTTGGGACTGCACGAGAGATGCAGCTGAGCCTGTACTGGCCTTCAGCCCTCCTTCCCAAAGGCTGCTGAAATGGTCTTGCTACGGGACAGTGTTGTTTTGTAACATGTTCCACTTGTAATTTTATAACCTGAAAAGGGAATAAGGAATTGTTCTTCTTATAAAGGTTAAATGGCAGTCTGGCTTCTTGGAATACTGCTTGTTGTGCAACACATGTCATGTTCTCAAATTATGTCTGCACCATCATTTATGGTGACAAATTTCTTAAAGCTTACCTGACCAACAATATTAACACATACGATATCCAAAGCACTTAGCAGGGTTTGTTTTCTGGAATGAAATCTTGCTAGTCATGTTTCTGATACAGTTCTGTATTTTCAGATAACTTTCAATAATAGAGCCCACAGTGGAAAAATCAAAATCTACTTTGATAGTGACACTGATATTGAGGAATGCAAAGACTGGCACATATTTAGCCCTGGTAAGTGTGGTGCATGTGTGTTTGCGTGCCAGCAGTTATGCATTTCTAATCACTTTCCCTGGTCTATAACAGTCTGTCCAGCAAGACATTGCCCATCCTGTTCATTCTCCTCCTCCCCTTAAAACAAGACAATGCAGTTTTCCTAATGTAAGTCGTTACCTCTTGCTAATTAAGAGTTAGGTAATAATTTCTTTTGTGAGGGTGTTGCGGTGAGATGGCACATTCATCTCTGTAGATCATTGTGTGATAGCAGTAAG
Source organism: Pachyramphus minor (assembly GCA_013397135.1). NCBI lineage: Eukaryota > Metazoa > Chordata > Aves > Passeriformes > Tyrannidae > Pachyramphus > Pachyramphus minor. Next base: position 2,529,884 of record VYXB01004616.1, read on the forward strand.
TTCTGCCTGTAAGGAGGATGTTTCTTCCATAGATTTTTAATTGTTCTGCTGCTCTGAGATTACTCAAATAATTTTATCCACTGACACAAGTAAATTTGCAACTGAAGCTTTCTGCAGCTTTCAATTTTTTTTTTTCTCTAACCAGTTGAAGCATACTATTTCTGAAAGTGGATTTTTTTTTTTTTTGCCACTGCTGCTAGATTTAATGATGTGCATGAGCAAAGGCTGGCATCTGCCATGTATTTCCAGTGTTAAGACTTGGTCTGGCAGCTCAGGAATGTGCACTAAAGGCCCCTTAGAGGAATAGTAGCTGTGACAGCACTGCTTCTACCATGTGTTGACCCGCTGTAGAGGACTGTGATGGAACAATGTTTTTCAGTGTGCTATAGAGTATCTTGATTTAAAAATATGTCAAGTGGCCTGCCTTTTGCCTGGGCAAAGCCAGCTTTTCTCTGATAACACCATGTTGTACAGATATTAAAGTGGTATCTTATAGTACATTCTGAACAACCACAAGATGTCCTGCTTGCATCTGTGTGCACTCATTTTTTGTGGCTGTCTTTCAACTAGTTGTTCCTTAGTAATTTATCTTGCATCTAATAAGTAGCTGAGGGAGCATGCATAATTCTGTAATACAGGTGAGTTGAAATGCTATTACAAAAACTGAAAATTGAAAACTGAAAATTAGTTTTGGCCTGTATTTCATGTAGTTAAAAATGTATGTTGTGAAAAAGATAGGGACAATTGATGTGAGGAAGCAAAGGAAAACACCTAATTTGCATTCACATGATGACTTCTAAACTTTTGGATGAAAAGACTACAGTACAGAAAGTCAAGCAAGTTTCTTATTGCAGGCTAAGGTGGGAATTTTATTTTTAATGTAATGATACAGACCAAATCTGCATTTCTTTTAGCCCATGTAGTTGTAACACTGTGAGAGCACAGATGGACAGGTAAAAAAGGGGATACCTGTATTAATATACTCAATTGGGGGTTTATTTTGAAGAACATGAACTTGCTTTTTGTTCTTGTTGTCCAATCTCCATGACTGTCTTGATGTAATTCTCTGCTCAGTTATGTGCTTGCAGGAATATATCTTACAACCCATCTGTTTATGGAGTGAGAGTGTTCAAGCACAAATTGTTACAAAATGTCACATGATTTGCATTTAAAGAAATGGGAAAAGATTAACCTTACTTCATTTCTTTGACTCTTTACAGTTCTCCAGAAGAACACTCAGTATATTTTAGTCTTTGATGGATTTGTCATTTTATGTTGCTTTACTTCTCTCATCCTTTGCACACGATCCATTGTTCTTGCCTTGAGACTACAAAGGGTAAGCACAGTGCTTATGATCTCAATGCTGATTTGGTCTCTGCCTTCTTTGCTGCTGGTCTTTTGAAGGGGTATGTTCAGAAATGTTGAGTAACATTTTTTCAGTAAACTGAAAAAAACTGTTGCAGGATGTTCTTCTCATGCTGTTATCTCTGAACAATTGCTAGCTGAATTGGTTTTATTTCTGTTTGTGTAGTGTTGTCATGTAGAGTTTTTGTTGTATCTCTCAAGGGCAAAAGAAGGACACTTTTTTTTTGTCCAGGATTTTACACAAAAAAACTTCTGAGTCTTTGTGCCATGAACGTGTCGTGCACCTTCAAAACACAAAGTCCTTCTTCCTTGGTTCTGAGTAGAATTCCCATAGAGGTTTTGTCAGAAACTAATGAACATTACTCAAAGCCAGCTCTAACTGGAAGGAATGTAAAGCATAGCATATAGTCTAATTCTGGCTTTTTTTTGTTGTTGTTTGTTTGTTTGTTTGGGTTGATTTTGTTTTTCTTTCTGGGGCTGGAACCACTCTTTTTCAGTTCTTCTTTCCTTTTTCTCCCCTTATAATACCTGATCAGTCTGCTGTCACCTTCTTCTCTTCTCTTCTCACCTTCCGCAGCAGACTGGGACTAGGCCTGTCCAACTTCCTCTCAAGCTGCTTGCAGAGCTTTATGTAAGCAGATATGATTTCTCTGGTCAAAATACTGGTGCAGAAACACAAGCTGGACCCTGAGATGTGCCAACTTGTACCTAGTAATTAACACAAACTTTGTAAGCATGTGGCTTATGAGAGTTATAAAAGGAGTCTAGGGTAGATAGGGTATGAAAACACAGATATTTGTTTATCTTTTCAATATATCCTTTTTGTAGCTTGGAAACAAGACCAAGGGTGAAGAGGACACAATTCAGCAAAGGCATTGTCAAACTGCTGTCAGAAATTAGGGGCATCACATCTATTCATAGCAAAAAGAGCATGTGAAAGCAGATGGGCAGTGTTGGGCATAGAAGTGATATTGTTTACTCTGCTGGAAATGAGAGCTCTTGTCTTGTATTTGAGTTACTGCCTTTTTCAGTTCTTTTTTAGTTTTTCAGTGGCCTTGCTCTGTTGGAGGGGGAGAGAAACTATTGTAAAGGCGATAATAGACTGTGGTTAGGCTAGGGGGGATTGGTTATGAAGTCAGCTGTTCTGTGGAAAGTCTGTTTTCACTGGCTTTAACCATCTTAATTTTTTTTCCTGTTTATTTCTGTTGCTGTTGAGAATTAGTTTTAAACTATTATTCCAGCAAATACTATAGGAAAAGGGTGTATGTGAAACTTGAGCATTGCTACACTAGGGCATCTGTACATATTTTTCATTTAAGGTGACCTGTAACTAAACATCCAAATTCTTCTCTATAGAGATTTGTGAATTTCTTCTTGGAGAAGTATAAGCGGCGTGTCTGCCATGCTGATCAGCTGGAGTTCATAAATGGATGGTATGTCCTGGTAATTATCAGTGATGTGATGACAATCATTGGGTCAATCCTAAAAATGGAAATAAAAGCTAAGGTGAGAGTTTAATTCTCAGCTGAAATACTAGCTTTGTTATAACCGTGTATAATGTGCTTTAGCTTGGGCACAAATATAAGTGAGCTATAATAGTCAATAGTCATCTGTTTACTTTTGCTGGTTCATTTCCTAGTGCTGCTTTGACTAATAGCTGCTTTCAGTCACTCTCTTCCCCAAACTTTTTCAGTAAGCTATTTAAGCATCTTATTTCCACAATGCTAAGACGCCAAATCCCTGGGATAGGACATGTGGTAGACAGTTCCTATCAAAAACCCCCAACTATTTGTGTTGTTAGTTCTCTAAGAAGTAGTAGCACATACTAGTACAGGGAAAACAGGAGTCATCCCCTTGGGTACAACAGGGGTCTTGATGGCTTGTAGGACTGGAAAAGTGGCTGTTACAGCTTGCTTTCCTGGCAGTCATAGCCACAGACTGTCACCTGCTCATCCCAGTCTGGACTTGCTGAAATTAATGTGCTTTGTCCAACTGGCAGCTCTTCAGGAGGCTTTTTGGACTTGTTTGTTTTTGTCTAGTTTGTTGTGGTTTTTTTTTCTTCAATAGATGTATGTCAACAATTCATGTGTTCACAAAACTTTGTATTCTGGGAATAACAGAGTAGGTAGTGTGCTGCTCCTATTCCACGTGTCCTAAGGCTCAAAGGGCAGGTGCCCAGAGTGGCCTGGAGTGGAACACTCAGAATCCTCTAGCTGTATGGTGAGGTGGGGATTGAGGGAAGGAAAATGTGAGCTAGATGTCTATCTTGTGCACACTGCAACCAGTTCTAGCCTTCTAAAGTAAAGTGCAAGTAGATTTGGTTATAAACTTCACTGTAGTAAAAACAATGTTCAGATTCTCAACATCTGATGGAGAACCTATTCAGAGATGTAAATACATGTAGCATGAAAAGGGTTGTAGTCCCAAGGCTCACTTTAAATTTAAATGATGGCTTATGTTTTTCTAAATAGTGAATGAGAGCTTCTTTGCCTAACAATAGCATATAGTAATCTTTTTAAAACAAAAATTGAGTTATTAAATCTAATTTTGAAGCTGTTGTAACCAAACTAAGGGCTTTTGTTTTTCCAGACTTTATGCAAAACTTCAAAAATATCAGCATAGATGTACTTTCCTTTGCAGCACAGTTGCATTTGAATGATCTCAGTAAATAACTGCAGTTCACATTGCTCTGGTTTTTGTGATGTAGCAACATCCTTTCAATATTGAACTGCCCTGCTTTGTTTGTTTGAACTGCTGGAACTTGAATAGCTGTCAAACTGACATATCTACTGCTTTGTAACTTGACTACCTGCTCTATTTGGATCCCTCAGAACCTCACAAGTTACGATGTCTGCAGCATTTTACTTGGAACATCTACTTTGTTTGTCTGGGTTGGAGTCATCAGATACCTGGGATATTTTCAAACATACAATGTAAGGTGGAAATCAAATGTCTACTAATCAAAGCATATATATATATTTACATCACTTTAAGTATGTATACTTATGTCACAAAATTCACATATCTGTAATTTTTTGTCTTTTTTTCCCTTCTCTTTTGCTCCACCCTGACTTGTAGGTACTCATTTTAACTATGCAGGCATCATTGCCAAAAGTGATAAGGTTTTGTTGTTGTGCTGGGATGATCTATCTTGGCTATACTTTCTGTGGTTGGATTGTCCTGGGACCTTATCATGAAAAGGTAAGTCTGGTCTATTGATGTATCTCTGTGTGTGTATAGCTCCAGTTGGAACAACAGAAATGCATCTGAAATTAATATTTCTGTATAAAAGCTGTAATGTGGATATGGGATTGTTTCTCCTTCAGTGCATACCTTCTGTCACCTGCTCCTTTTAACTAAATAATGTTATTCCTGCTTTTACTCTGTGCTTGAAATCAGTGTCATCTCTTACACCATGCTGTTTTTGTTATGAGTGGATGGTTTTCCCAGGCCTGGAGAGGACTGAGGGGAGACCTCATTGCAGTCTATAACTTCCTCGTGAGCAGGAGAGGAGGGGCAAGTACTGATCTCTGCTCTGTGGGGACCAGGGACAAGATCTGAGGGAATGGCCTGAAGTTGTGCCAGGGGAGGTTTAGGTTAAATATTAGAAAAAGGTTCTTCATACAGAGGGTGACTGGGTGCTGGAACAGACTCCCCAGGGCAGTGGTCACAGCACCAAGCCTGACAGAGTTCAAGAGGTGTTTGGGGCAATGCTCTCAGGCACATGGCATGACACTTGGGGATGGTCCTGTGCAGGCCCAGGAGTTGGGCTCGATGATCCTCGAGGGTCCCTCTTAACTCAGCATATTCTGTGTGATCTCTTTCGCCCTCTTCTGGCAATCCCAGTTCAGTTCACTGTTCCCTTTTTTTTTTTTTTTTTTTAATCTGCTTGGCTCTGACTTTGTTTTTCCAAATCTTTCCCATGTCATGTAACTTCAACCCCTAAATTATGACTCATAAAGGGGTGGATGAATGCTTGTCTTACTTACTTTGCTTCCTGTGTGGGAGTGTGTTCTGGATTTGTTTTTTTGTTTTCCTCAGGTTAGTATCAAAGTGTGTGCCTGGCATGTCTTGTATGAAACCTGGGTGCAGGAGCAAGGCTTTGTACATTCTAAAACACAAGCGAAAAACAACCCTAAAGCCTATTTGTTTTTCCTCTTGGCAGATGCTCTATGTGACAGTTTGCAAAAAGGCAGGTTCCTGTTGTGTCAAATTCTATATGTCTGCTAAAGACTGGCATGAATGAGTTCTCATTCTTGATCTCTGGTTACACACAGTATATATGTAACAGAGACATGCTGCAGTGCTTCATTCAGTGCTTGTACTCTTTATTTTCTAGTTTGAAGATCTGAACACAGTGGCTGAATGTCTGTTTTCTTTGGTCAATGGTGATGATATGTTTGCAACATTTGCTCAAATCCAGCAGAAGAGCACGTTGGTGTGGAGGTTCAGCCGGTTATATCTGTATTCCTTCATTAGTCTGTTTATATATATGATCCTTAGCCTTTTTATTGCACTCATTACTGACTCCTATGACACCATAAAGGTAAAACATTTGTTTTCTGTTACATTTCTAGTCAGATTTGTATTCATTCTTGTTAATCACTTAAACACCATACTATCTGGTATTAGTTATGATGAGATTATTGAAATCTTTTAGTTTAGTCTATGTCAAATTTGGGAGGATGACTGTGTAGCCATCCAAATGACTAAGCAATAATTAGTTTGAAAAATTATCCTGTGTGTCACCATTATATTTTCTGCTGCTTCACCTGGCTTCAAAGACGTAACAGCTAATGGAAGTGTACAAGGAAGGATGAGTAGAAAAAATTAATTTTTAAGTATAGATACATAGAGCTAGATAAGCCTTGTTTGGAGTGCACGTTTCTTCTCATAGCATCAAAAGATGAGGTCAGGAAGGGTTTGCTGATATCTCAGAGATATGCTTTTGGCAGGAGTTTGGCAAGGTTCAAGCAGATAACTCAAAAGTCATTTAAGACAGTCATTAAGACTCATCTGGCTTGCTTAATGTGCTGCTTAAATGTATGGTTTAAAGGAAATGTGTTCTGAAAGACCCTTCTCATTCAAGTTAAAATTGTGCCATCCATTTCCAGTATGAACAGTCTAAAAGTGAAGCCAAGTTTTCAGTAATTACCTTTTGTTCTTGACCTCAAGTGCTGTCTCCCCTTTGTGTTCCTGGTAGCCTCAGTGACCAATGGGAAGGCAATCATGCTCTTCAGCTCTTCTCTTTCTTGTCTTGGTGTCAGAGAAACAAGCCAGCAGAATAAGACTGGTCTGACATGAACTACGAGTTCCAGAAAGCTCCACATTCCAAGCATCTCTAAAAATGAGTTAACTGTGCTTCTGAGTTTACTGGATGATCTGACCTGCAAAACAGTGTTTTACTGTTACTCTTCCCTCTGAGCACTTCATGTGGATCAACTGGGAGCTATTTCAGCATGCTGAACTTGTGTTTTGCATGGCGATGTTGAATATCCACGCTAGGGCTCTTCAAATCCAGCATTAGAGTTCTTAGGGAAAATGATCCCAGGGTACTCAGTGAGCACAGCAGCTCCCCATGAACAGGAGAGAATCAATTAATGCCAGTATGACCTGAGATCACTTGCTTGGCCATATGGACAGCAAACAAAACATAAGAGAATCTCTGAACAGTATGAATTTTCTGTCACTTAGGTTGCTTTGTTCCACCAGCTATATATGTGGTGTTTCTGGGATGGGGTTGGGCTTTTTCCTTTCTACAGCAATACTGGACAAATTAACCAAATAGTCTGGTTTTACTATCACACTCTACAGAAAATTTTAGAACATTTTGTGCCCAGTAACTTCTCATGTGTTACAAGTAAAACACTTTTTCTTTCAGAAATACCAACAAAGTGGTTTTCCAGTAACAGATCTACACGAATTTCTAAAAGAGCATGACAGTGCTGGCTACAGAAAAGACCAGTCTTCTCTGCCATTCATCTGCTGCTGCAGGAGGTCAGTAGTGTGTTTTCCTGACAACTACACCAATTGGCATCTCACTGCAGAGTGATGTTTCACAAATGCTGGAGCATCCAGAATTCAGCCTGTGTGATGTTTGGATGCTTTTGTTCCTCCTGTTCTTGGTGTTAGATCTTTAGTCAGCTGATGATAGAACAATTCTGAGCAATCCTGACCTTAAAGACATGTTTTAAGTGTTATACTCTTATGAAAAATACCATGCAGAAGCTGATGGAAGGACTGTGGAATATAGCATGAAACTACCAAGGATTCAGGGGCAAACCAAGTCTCTGCTTCTTAAGGGTTTTGCAAGTCAAGTGTTTCTAAAAAGCTTTACTACTAAGCTTGGAGTAGTAGCAGAAAGCCAGAGAATATGTGATTCAGCCAGGGGTTGGTGCTTAATCCCAAAGCTATGCTTTGTCTATAAGGCAAACTGTTCAACTACCATCTGTGAGAATATTGGAAACACAATTGGTGTCTTCTTGCTGCCAAACTCAGGCCTGGCAGTCGTCCTTTTTGAGGTGGTGGTGAGAGATTAAACTCTCACCTACTGTTTGCTGGTCTGAGAGTTAATTCTTAGAATTTTGTGTCTGAGAACACCTAACACCTCACAACCAAAAAGAAGCATGTGAGATGATGGGCACATATCCCAGGAGTTGTTGTAGACAGTTGAAAGGCAAATAGTTAAGAAGAACTCTAGCCAGGTACAGCTTCAGGTTTCACATGCAAGTCATTGTTCAGAATGAGAGATTTTTGTCTGCTGGACCATAATAAATGTACTTCATGTAATACACTGCACAGCATTGAGGACACAACCTTAGCAGCTGGAGTGAAAATCTAGAGCTTTTGCTACTGTAGCAGTTTCTGCTTGATTGTCCCGGTGCAGGTGTTGGAGTTGCTGAAATGGGAGAGCATAGAACAGAAGGATCAAAACTCGACTTGTATGAGTAAATGCTTCTTATTGCATTTCTTGCTGAATGGTTGTGAATTTTTTTCTTTTGCAGACAGCAGAGTGATGATGACTTGATACTTATTAATTGATGATTGCACATTGAAATTCACCACTAATAAATGTGAAGAGAGCCTAGTGATACGGAGAAGAATAATTCTCCAAATTGCAATGAAACTACCATCTGGACCTGCTCATGTACAGACTAGTCTTACCTAATTAAGGGGTTTTTTGGGGGGAAAAAGCTATTAATGTGACATCAGCTGGCTAACATCAGGAGAGCCCAGAAGCTGTGTCTGGAGGAGAGCTGTGAAGAGCTCCATATTCTTGCTTCAAGTTCTGTCACATTAAAGAAGACTTATCCTTGAGCATTGTCTGTGGGAGCTCTGTTTGCAAATCAGCTCTAGGAGGAAGGAAAGCGGCCCTGAATGAACTGTTGTTGTTAATAAGGAATAGAATTATATGAAAATAACTTTTATAAAATAATTCTATGTTTAAAAGTATTAAATAAAAGGTAACTGAGAAAAGAGGAGTTTTTCACTTAAAGTAATGCATTCAGCCTGTCATTTCTACTTGGCACACTTCATTTATTTGAAATTTATGTAAAACTAAAAAGCTGCACAAAAGCGCAAAATAATTGCGGTTCTCCCTCTTGTATATCATTTTAACACAACCCCCTTATAGGTCCCAGTCTATTCTTGAATAGTTTTACTAAAAAGCAGTTTGTTATCCTTTTTTTGGCTGTCTGTTCTATTATAGCCACAGTATTTGATTTTTACTGTGTCTGGATTAAACTTACTGCTTTAGCATTTCCAGTATAGTAGTGCATAAGTATTAACCAGGTACTTCTGGAAACTTTCAGGGTTGCTGAATGCCCCTGGGGTGGGTGGACTATCATATCAGGTACTTCACTTTGTCCACTATCTGCTTGCTAAAAATACTCTAGTAGATGATGTCAGTGTGTTGGCTAGGACATGGTCTTGCTATGTGTTCTTTACTGCTGATGGTCTCTGCGAGTTCTGGCTTATTAGTGTTTGGAATGGCAAAGGCAATTCAAAACACCTCCCTGGTGTGAGGTAAGTGGCAGCATTTTTTCTTTCCCTGTTTGTTTTGTTTTAAATTCCCTGCCTCATGCTTACCTTCCTAACAATGAAGTTGTTTTGTTGAAAGTGAATGCCATATTGCCTCACTTAGACTGCAACTAGGTGTCTAGAACAGGTGTTTTTCATGTCAGTATTTTGATGCATCCAGGCTCTACAAATTTAAATGCTTCTCTTGCTGAAATGTCTTTGGGACAGAATCTTCTCCCCATCCCAGTCTGAGCAATGCATTGCAGTGGCCTCATCTGTTACTAGAGTTTGTGGCTATAAACAAAATTGCTACCAATAACCAAGACTTTTTGCTGTTAGCAAAGATTTTCTGTAATTGTCTTTTCATCAAACTGATGCTAATTGCATGATCTAGAACAGAGGATTACTGTCTTCCACTCCGGACAGAAGAGTCAACTTTTCTGCTAGTGTTCCTCTGCAGAACTTGTTTGAGTCAATGTTAGCCTTTGAGGGAGCCCGGCGGGGCAGGTTTATGCTCTGGGGCCCTGGGTAACCCAAGTGCTCTTTTGCAGACTTCAGAATGATCAGCATTTAACTGATTGCCAGCAGTTTCTTGCCCCATACAATGTGCAGTCTTTACTTTGTTGTGTGTAAGATGCTGGTGTTTCACTGATAGCTTTCTGGAATGTCTCTGAATCGTACAGTTCCAGCACATATGAAAATGAGTTGTATTTTCCTTATGCTCTGCCCTCTGCCAGTACTTGGAGAAATCTTAGGTGAGAAACTTGAATTTAGAAAATGCAGATACTAATGCTCTGTATGTGGATAAGTAGTCATATAATGTATGAATAGGAACAGTATAACAGGCTCGTTGCCTCCTGAGGCCTTGTGCCTCTCTTCCCTAAAGCAGGTGAGGTACATCCTGTACCCTTGGCATTTTGAGCCGTAGTGAAGGAGCCGCGGCTCCTTGCTAAAGCTCCAACTCCAACTGTCTCTTTCCAGTTTTAGTAGGACATTGAATGTGACCTACCAGAGCCATTGCTCAGATAAATACTTGTTTGTGAGAGAATCCTTGGGGAATGAGGAAAAGTATTATCAGCATAGATTATAATAACATACTTGAAGCGAATACTTACAATTCCTAACTCATTTTAAGACAATATCTTTAATGGAATCATAAAGCTTTCTTGTCCAGTATTGATTTTTATTTTTTTTTTATTGTTTAAAGCATATGAGTTGCTTGCTAGCTAGACTGCTGCTTCAGCCCTACCATATTAGAGCAGGTCACTAATGTGTTGTAGAAACAGAAAACTAATGGCACAGAAACTAATGTGTTGTCTTCACCATCTGGTGTTCTGGGGTTTTTTTGCTCTTGGAAAAGAAAGATAAGAGCCACTTGCTGGAGGTTATTAGTGGCTCTCTATTCCACAGAGATTAAACTTAACAGGAAATCTGGCGTATGTTGACTTTTAATTCTGCACATTAATACAGGTTTGAACACAGTTGCTGATTGATAGGTAGTCTCACTCCAGCTGCTGACGTGGTGATGCAAAGTAATGGAAGCAGAACTGGAGCATAAAGTTTTGCAAAGTGCTCTGGAAAATAACCCTGTTGCTTTCTGTTGTCTTGTTCTCTGGGAATAAGAAGCTTTTGCTAATTGCTTGTAGGACTTAACCAAAGGAGGAGAGAAATGGGTGAGAGATTGAAAAGGCTGCATTAGGAAGAAACAGGCAGGAAGGAAGAAAATTTCCTAAGCCATCTTCAAGGTGAGCATTCAAGTGAGGCGGACAAGGTGAATAAGAGTTTGGGTTCTTATTTTGGGGTTTTCCTTTTTTCGGATAAAACAGGAAAGGTGCTGGAATGGAGTCTGTTTGGCATTTCATATATGATGTTCATGTGCAAGGCTGTACCTAGGCTTTAACTCTGTCTATGTTTCATGCTGTAATTGTTACCAGGATTTCTGAGAAGTGGGGTGGAGATGTTCTGCTGATATTTTCTTTTGTCAGTTCTCTAGCTCTAAGCAGGCACCGGTGTAGCTCTGCACTACTTGGAGATATGTCTGCTCTCAGTAAATGATTCAGGTAGGTGGCAGTGGGTCAGATCCATCTGATCATGGTCCTCAGATAAATTTGGTCGTGTAATACCTTTCACATTTGAGCTTGACTTGTCCTTCGTTGCAGAGCTGTGTGTGCTTGATCCTGCCCGTTGGAGGTGACATGAGCCTCAAGGTTTCTGCATCACTGTGTTGGGTGTGAGGTGGTTCTTGTTTGCTTTCTACACTGTTTAGAAGAACAGCGATACGTGATGCTGTGTGTACTGTCCAGATCTACTCGCAGAAGTTATTGCAATTTTAGCTGAGTCTTGCTTTTCTTTCCTAATGCGTGAATGATGATGGATCTTCTGACGGGCTTTTCGCGCAGCGCAGCCCTTTAGGTTTGTGCAGCTCCCGGTCTCGCTTGTGTGCCCCGGGGCTGCCTGCTCCTCGGGCAGAGCCAAACCTCCTCACCGGGGAGGAAACAAGCGCATGGGAGAGCTTTCCTGCTCGTCTCGGCGCGGGCCCGGGGCAGGTGCGGAGCGGGCGGGCGGCGCCGGGACGGGCAGGGCCGGACGGGTTAAGGCGGCGCGGGGCGGGACGGGGCGCGGAGCGGGGCGGGCGGGACCCCTCTGCGCGGAGGCGGCGGCGCTGCTCCGCTCCGCTCCGCTCCGCACCGCACCGCTCCGCACCGGGGCTGCTGGTGAGTGGGGCCGCGGGGGTGGGCGCGGGCTGAGCCCCCCGACAGCGGGGCCGGGGCGGGCGCCACTCGGAGAAGGGGGCAGCGGTGGGAACACCGCTATAGGGGGACGGGCGAGCTCTGTGAGGACGACCCGCTCCCCCAGTAATCGGGCAGGCAAAGCTCTCTGCAGTTCTGTAAAACTGTCCGGAGCGCCCCCGGCGCGGTGCCGGGGAGCGGAGCGGGAGCGCTCGGCCGCTCCAGGGCCGGAGCCGGAGCCCGGCGGGGCAGAGTCCGGGAAGCGCCGGTGCTGCCGCTCTGCCCCGGCGCGGAGCATGCGAACGTGCATGTGCAAAAATAGAGGCACTTCCTGGGTGTATACACGTGAGTTTCCATACATCTGAGGCTCCGTTTGCACACCTCTGGTTGCGCGTGTGCCATGCCCTGCTGGGGCGCGGGTAGCTGGTATGTACTGCGGGGGGCTGGCACGGGCTCTTCTCTGGGTTGTTTTTTATGATAAGATTTGCTAATCTGTGCAATATACCGAAAAAATACAGTGCCGTAATTAGCACTGTATCTTTTGATCAATTCTTTCCCTTAAGAAAAAAAATCGGGGGCGGGAGGGGAGGGCGGACTGTGTGTGTGAAGGAAGCACTTTTGTACACTTGTGTACAAGAGATCATGTACTTAGGTCTTTTCTCCCTTCTGTGATATGAACCTAGAAAGATATTTCTTCTTATAGACTGGTAAGGTGCATTTGCTGTAGCTTTGTTCTTTAAGCTATGCTAAGTATATGGCTTCTTGGATGTCCTTATGGTCTTCTAAGAGGTGCAGTAGAAAGCACAACTCAAATCCAGTTATATGGTGAAAAATCTGATTTCACTAAGCTTATCTGTGTACTGAAAATGAAAGTAAAAGCGAACAAACAAATCAAAAAAACCCACAAAAAATCTGCACAATCAGTAAAGAAGCAGCACCTCTTAACAGCGAGTGAAGCTGAAAGATTTATTTAGCTTTCTTTCATTTCTTTCAGAATGCTGGATCAAAGTTTCAGGCAAGTTAGACTGTATGTGTTCTTATCCTCCTGTACTACACTGACCATTAACCACTTTGGAACATTCTTCAGCATAGTCTTTATGCTATCAGATAATGAAATAAAATCTCTGATGTATACGATTTGACACTGTAGAAAATATATTTCTCTTGGGTATTAGTCTTAAAGATTGATATACCTGGATTCTACTTTTATACCATTAGGTTCATGTCCATGTCTCCAGCAAATGTTTTTTTTTGACTTTGCCATTTCTACCAGTTCCACTGACATGTTTGCTGCAAACCCAGGCTTTGAATCTGTTAACAGATCAGATACAATCAGGTGACTTGTTTTAATCAGCAGTTGTGTAATTCAGGTCCTCATCAGCTATGTGCTGAAAATAAATAGTAAAAGTTGACTTGGCTGGGACTGTGCTGAAATAGTCTGTGACCTACAATCAGATTCTGTAGGTTTTGTGAAAGAAAGCTTATTTGTTGAATGGTAAAATGGAGCTGATAGTGATCGATGAGTGGACCTGGAAGTTCTGCAGAAATGGGAAACTTACTTTAGAAGAAGAACAGGTATTTTCTTCTAGGCATGTTTCACAATGTATAGGTTGTTCCAGTGACTTTTAAATATTTTAAATACTGTGTCTGTTTCCGCATTATAGGCTGACCTGCCAGCTCCTTCCAGAACCACACTTAAAGGAGACTAAATGAAGGCTTTGCAATGAAGTTTTTAGTTTGAACTCCATATATAGATTTAGTAAACCATAATTTCAGAAAGTCTTAAATTACCAAAGTCTGAAGTCTAAACTTGTGGTTACTAGTGAGTTACTTGCTATCTGTCCCTAACAACTTTCTGCAATGGATCAGAGCTTTCAAAAGTAATTTAGTGCAGTACAGCAGCTTAGCACTAAAGAGATTTCAGCAGCTGGAGCCCAAGCTTTGTACTACCTTGGTGGAGGTGCCCCTGTATCACCGTGTCGGTGTCAGCCTGTAGCAGTTTGCAGAGCAGCAGCCCTGTCACACACATGCACAGGGTGACACTTCTGTGCCCCAACAGTGATTTTTAAGCCTGTTATCAGACTGTGTGTACTGAGCACTGTGGTCAGTGGCTGGCGGTACTACTTCCTCTCTCTTCAACTTTAAATATTTAGTCTTGACGTTCTACATTTTTGGTAGGTTTAATACTTTTCTTAAGAGTCCTTTTTTGTACCATATAGCATTGGTATTTTATGCAGGATGAATGATAGATTAAAAAAAAAAACAAACACTTAAATGTCTCCATCACTGATATCTAAGAGTTGCCAAAGAATCATCTTGATTCCCTTTACCACGCTCCCTTCCTAGTCCAAAAGATGACACCATTAAAATGGACTATTACTGGAAATATCTGGAACCATGGTGTAAGTATAAGTGGTGCTGTACTTTCCATCAAGTTAACATTACGTAGATGAAACGGGCTTGGAGAGAAAATGGGTGGGGTGCTCTGCTCTTCTTATTCAAGAAGGTATTGAAGACCAAGGTAATGGGGTAATGCTGCTTGGGAGTGCTTGATTTGAGTCCAGGCATTTATTTGAAATTCGAGATACATAAGTTTGTATATATATATATACACCCAAACAAAACCTCAAGTAGATTTGCTTGATAATAAGTAAGTTCTCTGGATGAAAACTTACTATTTGAGCCTTATACTTTTTTAACATTAACTTTTTTTTCCCTAATTTTTAAAGTCGGATTTTACTGATGTTTTTTAAAATGTATATTCTAAGGCCCTTGAAGTCTACCGTGTAGCATGCTGTTTCAAGTATAGGCAACGCCTGCAGAATTTCTGTAATAAACAAAATGTAAAACAGTTACTTCTGAGATAATTTGTCTCTGTATAACCTGTTAAATGAATGTTGGCTTCCGTTGTATCCTCTAATAGTACCAGATAAAAAAAGCTTTAGTTTAGATGGAGATATTTCTGCAGAACTTTGTGTTCTCTATGTGCTTTTTTTTTTTCAGTTTGTTTCTCTAAATTGATTTTGGTTATATTATCAATTAACTATTAAAGACAATTAAAAGTGAACCAGAATACTTACTTCACAAAAACTCCCCCTCACAGTTACATATTAACATTTTTGGCCTGAGCTGTGTTACACACCCTTTTCTGCACTGGTATTTCTTTCTAAGCTGAGGTAACCTGAATGGGTTCTTGGGTTACTGTGCAATCACTTGGCTGTGTTTTTCTCTGTGGCCATACATGTACTCAGGGTGTGGAGGGGAACAAGGAACCCATTCCCTTTTTGAACTAGTTCTATTTGTGTATATATAGCTTTGGCTGCCCAGGACTCTGGCTTCCTTCTGCCTGTGCCTTCGTTTTGGGAATGAGGTGAGAGAGAGCTTTTCAGTAATGAGAAAAATACAAGCAGCACCAGTAGTTATCCGTAAGAAGAGGATGGGACGGAGGGTGTTAGTGTCTGACTTTGGCACAGGATGTGGGCAAGCATGTGCAGTGCTGCAGGGAGCCTGTGGCAGGGGCTGTACAGGCTTCAAGCCTGTGGTGCTGTGTCAAGGGCCATCTGCTTCTTGTGGGATGTTTAAAAAGCCTAAGCAGTATGTGCAGGTAGGCAATTGCTGCTGCTTGATATTTCTCTGCAGTAACATCTTGAATGCAAAGAGAGTGTTTCAAGTGACCCTCCTCATTGTTCAGCCACATATGCCTGTGATCAGCCAGCATGATGAACTCAGCTTTTTGAAGAGCAGCTTTTATAGTAAGTTTCAAAATCTCTTACAGATCTGTATTTAATACCTCATCCTTGCTATTGGAGAAGGGGAGGCAGGGAGGTGAAGTGCTCAGGCAGAGCTGGCAGCCTGCCTGCTTTGCAGGCTGAGCCTGGGCACAGCTTGCTCCCCTTCGCCGTCCCACGGACCTGCCCAGACTGTACTGGCTTTGTGATCTCTCCTGTTCCAGAATGTATCACTTTGGATACTGAACTGCCCTGAAATTCTGCACAGAAATTCCTGTGCCAGCTCCAGAAAACCAGCAATAAACCAGGCTGGGGTTCTGCCTGGGCAAACATCCCTCCCTAAGCTGACTTTCAGCCCTGCTGGAGGGCTTCACCACTATTGTCCTCCTGTAGGTTCAGTCTTGCTCTATGGACTTTTCAGTCCATCTGCAAACTCAGCTTGAATCCTCTCACAGTAGCTTTCTGTGCCAACCCAGGCCTGTCTGTTCCTTCCCTCATTTATACAGGAACAGGGCAGAAGCCATGAAAGTCCCCCAAACTGACGCCAACCCTTCAATAAAGTTGTGGCCAATATATTGAAACAACTTGGTTTTTAATGGACAGGAAAGAGGCAGAAAACCACAGGGGAGTACCATGAATCCCATTATGGCTTGCAGGCTAAATTTTATAATGACCTTCTCATTAAAATGCTATTTGTGTTTCCCTTCAGAAATGTCTGCATTAATAATGAGTAACTCAATTTAGAGTTGATTTACAGGCCAGATTTAATTTTGTATCAAAGTGATTAAAAAGGTAATTTTAATCACAGTTTGGATCAGTAAAATCCTTGATTTCAATAACTGATATTAAATTTCATTTTAAGTATACAGATTTTTAGTAACTTTATTGAGGCAAACCAGATTCCAATCGAATAACAACCATTAAAACACATTAGCTTGAAACTAGCTGAACCTTTTGTCCAAAGCATTATTTAGGTGATATTTTATTTCACAAACTCTTTACTTAGACAGCTAGTGTAATATGTTCCTACATCCTCGTGCAAATTCTTGACTTTTATTTTAAGAATGGTAAAGACCATATTCTGACTTGAGTTACACAGAGGAATTTAAAATCAATTAAAACATACAAGCTGTCATTAAGACAAACAGCTCAAGATGTGATGGGTTGGGAAGAATTCTTAATGTGTACTTTTGCATTTGAAAGCAATTTAACTGAAATCTCAAATCCTTTGAGATTTTTTTGTAACAAAATATACCCCCCCAAAAACAAACAAAAGCTTGAATGTTTACTCAGTGGTAGAGGAAGACACACTACAATCTATCAGTTTCTGATTCTTGTAGCCACTATGTGTGGAACTGATGTAATAGATTTAAATTAAAAAAATCTTTTAGACATGGATATGCTTTTGGCACTTGCAAAGTTTTGATGTATTTGCCTGCAAGTGGCTTATGGCAAGCTATTAGGTTAACTCAGCTGTAGAATATGCACCATGTGATTACTGCTGGAGGTCTGTATGGTGGGATATGAAACACTTTGTGGCATGGAAGAGGTGAATAGAGAGTGTTTGCTGTCCTTTCCCATAAAAACCCAAGAACTATTAAGCTTGTGAGAGCCAATTTCAAAGCAAAAGAAGGCAATCCTTCATAAAGACAGTAGCAGAACTGGGGAGCTCTCTGCTGCAGACTCTAGGAGACTCTTTTGCCTTTATAAGTCTGGACTGACAAATTTAGCTGTTTTTCAGCAAACATTGAACAATATTTTGCCTGAATATTCAAATTTTTGTGTACTAAATAAATAGATCTAATAGATCTAAAGGTGGAATTTTATTTTTTTTTCTCCTGAAGTTTAAATCTGTCCTGATAAACATCTCTGGTTTTGCCACAGAAGAGAAGACCTGGAGTAGAAAGTGCTGCAAGGACATGTGACATGCCAAGAAATATGGGATATCCTATCACACATCTTGTGCCCGATGTGGACTTGAACAGGATCACTGAGGATTCAGCTGCATAGCTCTGTCATAGCTGCACAGCTCCCTTGAGACCAGGCTAATTCTGCTGGGAGGACTTAAAATGAAGGTGTGAAGTAAACCACTGTCTGCAAGGCCCCTGGCATTATAAGTGCTTGCTGTACCTATGCTGGTACAGACAGCCAAGTGCTGCATTTCTGCTTGGAAAGACTGGGATGTAAACGAGCTCCAGTTCAGCTGCTGTTCTGATGCAGCTTCCATGTGGAGATCTCCACAGTCTGCCCTGTGACCCTGAGACCTCAGCTGGATGCTTCTCTACTCCTTCTTGCCTTACCTCAACACCTCAAGAGATCTCTTTCAAAATCACTTGTCATTTTGAGCTCTGCTGTGTGACAGTGAGTGTTTGTAATGTTATTTTGGTGGAGAATTATGGATGTATATTTTTTTCCTTTGGGTACTGCTTCCAATGAGGATGGGATCTCAATAAGCTGAAGTATTTAGAATAAGTTTGTAGTTGATATTTTGGATTTCTTTAAGCTTTTCTCCAGATGAGGTGCAACGACCATCTGCAGATTTCTTTACTCTCCTGTCACTGCAAGCAAGAGATTCATCTGTAGATGATTACGCAGTAAGATACATCATGTTCAGAAAACCTGCCCTATAATTTTCACAGGTTTTTGTTTTGTTTTGTTTTTTTACTCTGCCGTTCTTGCCCAAAATGCTGCTTCTATTTGCAGGCATTTGGGCTGTTGTGTAAAAGCTTCATGTCAAGCTCAGCAAGTGCTTTGCTGCCTTGGTGGGTTAGAGCAGAGCCGTCTTGACTGGCAGCGTTCCCAGCACTCTGCTACTTCAGCTGCTGTTGCCTGCAGCTCCTTAGGGACTTCTGGTCACTTACAGACTGAATTTGACTTTTGGGTACTTCCTAGGTGAGAATGAAAAACATACTGACTGCTTAACTCTCCCATAGTGACCTGAACAGGGAGCAGTAGGCGTTGAATTCCAATTGACTCATTGTAGCAGATCTGCATTGCTGAGGCTTTTTTATTTTTAGATGGAGGGATGCTCTATAATATTTCAGCAAAAGGGATGATTTACTTGTTTCCTTCCACTTCTTGTCCTTAAGTAATTGTTCTTAGTTCTGACTATACTTAAATTTTATGCTTTAGGTAATATATTCCTTTATTTAAAAGTGGCTGGCTAAGTTCTTGAAGATAATGAGCAAGTGACAAGTGGCCTGCTTTCACGTTAACTACTAGGGTGGGAATCAAGAAAAATCGAGGGGAAAAAAAAGGCTGAGCTATTTCAGAAAAATGAAATATTAAAAAATTATCACTTTGCTGAAAGTATTAATTATGGAATAGTGTAATTTGATTTAAAATTAGGTAATATAAATATTGCATGAGAGAAGTAAGACAAGTAGTATAACATAAATGACAAAAGATTAACCTCTTTAGCTTAAAGCTTGGAAGGAACCTGTAATATAAAAATGGCATGTTAGGCAGCCTGCTGGGGATTGTTTAATTTCCTTCCTGGTCCCTGGAGAGATAAGATGTAACTGTAAAATAACCACAGGGTAATAATGGACTAAGTAATCCCGATGTTTATCTGTCATCATTTTAGCTGCAGAGGTGAAAAGCTTATGCTTTTTGTATCTTTCTGCCTGTAACCACTTCTTCTGGGTTTTTTTGTGGGTCTTTTTTTTTTGGCACTCATGATGGCCTGAGACTCAGTAGGAGCTTTACAAAAGCTATTAGCCTTGCTGCCTCTCCTGCAGCTTTGTATCCCTGTACTTCCTTCAGTCCGTCCTTGCAGTCAGACAGGTTTGCCACTCTGTATCATATCTAACCTGATTAGGATCTTGTGCCATGGCTGCATTCCTGGGTTTTGCTAAAACTATACAGTATCTGTTAATGAAGTAATTGTTAAGGCCCTTATTCAGATGCTGACAATGAGTGTGAGGGCTAGTGACAATCAGACACAAACTCTGCCTACTAGGCTGTGAGACCCTGCATATGGTCCAGCAGCCATGAGTAATGGCTGTCAGGTCTCCTGTGTAAATTAGTCCAAGTTCAGTTTGGTTCATAATAAAAGCAGTGAAACTGCCAAGGCAGCTGGCATTGACCTTGCCAGAGCAGCTAAAGTGTGATGTAATCTGGAACACAGACTCCCCTTTCCATTGTCATGTTTAATAGCTCTGTGTCCAAGAGAGTGCTGAGTGGGTATAAGAAATAAACCCCAGCACTACTGCTGTTTCTGGGGCTTGCTTTATCCTGTGGTTGGGTGGGGAATTGGGTTTTGGTTTTGAAGATAACTGGGCCATGTGGTGCTCACAGGGCTCTGGGTTTACAGGCCAGTAAAATAATCCCTGAGTTTAGAATAATCAAATATCTAGAATATATTTTTCCTTTTTCAGCACATTTTCTTAAATCCTCCAGTAGTAAATAATAGGCATCTGCTCAGAATATATATGCCTGTAGTATCTTATATACATACTTTTTTTTACATCTATTAATATATAATTAACCCCCCCCCCAAAAAAAAACAAAAAACAAAACATTTTTCCAGTAATAGGCCTTTTATTGCTTAGTCAGTAAAATAGAAGAGTTATGATTTATGCTTCCTTGTCCTGACTGGATACACTAAGAAATGGAAATAATGATGGGGCTGTGGCTCAAACATGGGATTTTACAGTAAGAATGGCTTGGCTGTTGCTCAGATTTTCTCTGTGACCTCCAGAAAATCACTTTTAACCTCTTAACTTCCACTTCGTTGCCTGTACGATATGACTGATAGTTCAGAGGAACTGTGCTGGGGTTTTGTAAGCAGGTAAGTATTTTAAAAATTCCTGATTTATCCAAGCATCATGCACTCTGGTACCCCAGTGGGCAGAATATTTTCTTCTGCATCAACCCTGTACAGTTTGAATTTTTACTGAAGGCCTTAAGACATATACCCTCTCATGTCCCTGTCACAACCCCTTGTCCCCCCAGAAAGAAGCTGTTAAGTGTGGTGATTGAAGCAAGGACTATTCGCTGATTGTTAATCCTTCTTTCTTTTTACCTTCCACACTTCCTAGGATGCCGGGGCTTTAATCCAGGATGAATGAATGCTACTATGATAAGCGCATGGACTTTTTCTATAACAAGACAAAGACAGACACAGCAGATGAGTGGACAGGGCCACAGCTCATTGTTGTTCTGTGTTTTGGGACATTTTTCTGCCTCTTCATTTTTATTTCAAATTCATTGGTCATAGCAGCAGTGGTCAAGAACAAGAGGTTTCATTTTCCCTTTTACTATCTTTTGGCCAACTTAGCTGCTGCAGACTTCTTTGCTGGAATTGCCTATGTCTTCTTGATGTTCAACACTGGCCCGGTATCCAAGACATTAACTGTTAACCGCTGGTTTTTGCGTCAGGGTCTCTTAGACACCAGCCTCACGGCTTCCCTGGTGAATCTCCTCGTCATAGCTGTTGAGCGGCACATGTCAATAATGCGGATGAAGATCCACAGTAACCTCACGAAGAAGAGAGTCACCTTTTTAATTATATCAATTTGGGCCATTGCTATTTTCATGGGTGCTGTTCCTACCCTGGGTTGGAACTGCCTCTGTGACATTACTGTCTGCTCATCCCTGGCACCTATTTACAGCAGAAGTTACCTGGTGTTCTGGAGCGTCTTAAACCTGGTTGTCTTCTTCATTATGGTGGTGGTTTACATAAGAATCTACATGTATGTCCAGAGGAAAACTAATGTCTTGTCATCACACACTAGTGGATCCATTAGCCGTAGGAGAACCCCTGTGAAGCTCATGAAGACTGTCATGACTGTCTTAGGTAAGAGATGACAAACCATGGTGTGGCAGACCAGCAGTGCTGGTGGGTGGGTTTGTGTTGGTTTGGTTTAGCTGCCTTTTCTTTTTCTTTTTAAACAAAAATCCCTCGGCCTTCATAACAGAAAAAAACCTTACTGAACTTTAAAGTGCTGGAGGCATTTAGAATTCTGTTTGCTTTATACAGTAAAACAGCTGATCCACTATGTAGAAACACAAGGTAGAGGACTGGTCAACAAGTTGAAGAAAAGTGTTTCTGTTGTGTAGCCACCTTGTTACAAAACACAAATTGTTGTGTTGTTTTTTGGGTTTTTCTTGGAGGAAGGCTTCTAAATATTCCCAACTACATAGTAGAACATTTTCAGAATTATGTTCTCTAATATTTGCTCAAGGCCATAAGCCCTAAGGTTGGATGTGGGAGGGACAGGGATGGCGGCTGCTGTTTGCTCATCCCTTGTGATCCTTTAGCCTGTGGCAAGCCTTCAGTGCTCTTTATGCTGTTGTGTGGGAATAAACCCCACTTTAAAACTAGTTTTCAACTTAATCTTTCATTTACTAGGGAGTGGGGCCTTAGGACTATGAGTTGATTTGAAGTTCAGCATTAGCTTCCCCGTACAGAAAAAGGCTTTTCAGCCATGAAATTGAACTCTAATTCAGGCAAAGCATTTAGTGATGTTGTGTGGTGGGCAAGGCAAATTTGACTTAGAAAGTCTGAGTGCTACTTTAGAGATCATAATTTTGTAGATTTACTTTGTCAGTCAGAAAAAAATCCAAAAGATAACCTTCTGTCAGAGAAGTCAAATTAGTGCCCATGTTGCTGGGTGTGCAATCTACTTCAAGCTCCTGTGTCAGAGGAAGTGCATCTTGGCATGTTCCTTCATATCAGTTCTCCAAATTTTGACTCTGAGAGGCTTTTTATAAATATTTTAATAATAATTTGTTTCTAAGAATGAGAACTTATTTTTTAAAATAGTTTGAAATGTGCTCTCCTGGCCAAGTCATTCAAGCACAGTGTGCAAAACACAAATAGCGTGTTTTCTGGACTTCCCAATTACCACAGAACTCACCAAGTGACCACCAAGTGATTCTTGCAAAGTTCTGCCTACATCCACTGATGCAACATCCTACAGCAATATGCAGCATGTGGGTTTTGCCCAAAGCAGTTATTTTTAATGACTTGTTCCAAAACATCTGAAAATGCTTTGGAGGACATGCCTGATGCAGTCTTCACTAAAAGCCTATTCCAAAATGCTGTGCTGGATAAAACATTATAAAACCCAAAATTCTTATTCATGTGCTCTACTGGTTTTATGGGAGATTCAGGACAAAATCCTGCTGCCCTGCTGCTGTATGGAAGGAAGCTGGGTGCTGCTGGCATGCTCCTTCTCCCAGCGTCTTCCACCTCTTTCCTTGGGAAGGCTGGGCTGGGCTGCCCCTGCAGCAAAACATCCCTGTCCTCTCTGGCTGTTCTCCTCCTGTGGCCCTACATTTAAGAGTCAGGGAAATTTGAGATTTCAGTGTGATTTCATGAATTCATGATGATCACAGCTGCAGGTGGCTTTTTGCACCACAACTTAGGCTTGGACAGCCCCTTCCAGAGGCTGTGAGTCAAGTCCCTGTCATCTGCGTATTTCTGCCATAACCCCTAAAATAGTCCATTATAGCATAAGAGTAAGGCTTTGCCTTTGGCATGCTGACCCACAGGTAGTTATCTAGTTAAACTGGAAGATGTGAAACCTAGCAAAAGGGGCTAAAATCCTCTTGGGCTGACATTGTGGCATAATCCCAGCTAAATCTGTGACTGCAGCTTTGAAGAAGGGTGGCGGCAGGTATGCGGGTATGTGATTTTCAGGTGGTTCTGTATGTGGTAGCTCCTCTGAACCTGGCAGTGAGATTCCTGCTGAAATAGCAGCTTTGGGATGGATGATTTTCAGTTTCAGTGAAATTATAGTTTAATTGGTAACTTGCTGTTTTAACTTGGTCGCATATGTGGCAAAGGCAGCTGGAAGCTACCGCACTTTTTATTTTCCTCTCAGCGTTGGCATGCTCAAGGACAGCTTTGATGTGCTAGATTTTATGAAATGATGCAGTCGAAGCATCAGTAGGTCTCCCAGATCCACAGGAATTATTTTTCAAGCAGAGATGATATAATCTACAGGAAGATCCATGGTTAAATCTAATGGAAATCCTCAAAGTAACCTTGAGGCATTGTGACATCTGATCTCCCATAATCTGGTGGGAAGACTCAGAGTTGTTCTTCTAATCCATGTTGTAGCCAGGCTGTATTTCATATAATTTCTGTGAATTTTAAGGAGTCTCGGAGTCAAATTATTTTTGGAGTGTGGCTCTTTTTCAGGGAGAGGAGCTCCTATGGGATAAATAGTCTGCAAACAAGAAAATCACCAAAGGGCCAAGACAAAGGTATATTTTTATGCTTAACCATGGTTCCCTATGAAAGCTCGGTGGTAAAAATAACAAAATCTGAGCAAGGCTGGGAGTCTGAGACATGCCTTGCTTTCATCTCAGCAGTGCTAAGAGCAGGGTGTGAATCACTTGTGTTGTCTCCACAGACAGCAAAATGTATTTTTGGAGTGAAAGCAAGAGCCCCGTGGAAACATTAGCCAGTAACTTGGACGCTGTTGATCACTGCATTGCCCCTGTCCTTGTCTTCAGTCATGGGAAATAAGCAGGGAGATGTCTGCAGATATCTTTTATCTTCCCTTGCTTTTGCACTGAAACCTTTTAGGGTTCTGCTTATATAGACAGGGGTATATCCTAGGAGTTCATGGACTAATCCTGCCTGCAATTTTAGGATTTTTGTTTGTGTCTGTTGTTAAATGTGGCTTTTGGGGTCTCTTTCATCTCCTGGTGACTTCCATAAAAGCAGGGTTGGACCTTGCATGCTTTGTGGTACAACTGGTAAAAATGCTTTCAGTGCCTGTTCTAAGGTGGGTTTGTTACCATCTCAGTTCTGCATGGAGCTGGTGTATTGGCAGCTTTGCCAGTGACCCTTGCTAGCTAGTGAAAACTTACTGAGGCACTTAACTAGGCACAGTATTGTCTGGGTGGTTGGGTTCCAGTGCTTGTTAAACCTGATGGGATTTGCTGGTGAAGCCCAGGGCAATAAATCAGTGCAGTGTTTTCTCCATTGTAAACTGTGAGAACTGGTGTCACAACTGCTTACTCAGCACATGGGAGCCAAACCAGTGTGTAGTACAGAGACTGACCAGGGAAAACAAGTGTTATGGTAGCAGTATTCAGCTCCCCATGCCACTGGGCAATGGAGGAATGTTACTGATGCTAACCAGTATCTCAAAACTAACACTGTGAAATTAGTACTTAGCATCACAAAAATCTTGGAACAGCAGAGTAGAAAATTCAGTTTCTGAAGAAAGTGGTCTCTTGCCTTTCTGTTCAGTATTGCCTTGAACAGAGTAAATCGGTTGGTTGAATTTTGTCTGGAGTCCAGGAGCACAAATTTACAGCAAGAGCCACGATACCTTGTCTTGGATATATTTTTCAGCAATCCTAATGCTTTCTAAGTCACACAAATTCACTTTATATACCATTATGACCTACCCATCAGATGGGCAGTCTGTTCAAGTCCTCGACGGGGAGAAGTGTCCAGTGCTGGTGACACTGGCCTGTGTGTGCAGCAGAGCTGATGGGTTGGCTGAGGTGCTGCCAACCACTGGCTCTGGCACTGCCTGGGTCCTGCTGTAATCCAGGATGCCCTCCCACTGCTTGTTGCATAGCTTGGATATGGGAATATCAGCGGCTTTAAAAAAAAAATGAGGTGGGCTTGCTTGACCAACCAAAATTGTTGAACAGATACCCCCACCCCTGAGGAGAGCTTTTTAGCATGTAGCTGCTATCATCCTTATTTGTTCGATTATTTAATTCTAAGCCCCAAAACGGGGAAACTCTACTGTGATAAGTGATTGGAATTTCCTCAGTAAATTTTTCAAACTGTGACTACTGGACAGAGTTGTAATTTTCTATTTCTGTATGTCAGACAGCAATTGTGGCTTGTGCTAAGTTAGTATTATCATGCATATGGCTACTCATTCCCTGGGCTGTGGGCAAGGGATCACGGGGTGCAGTGCAGGGGGGAGACCAGGAGGCAGATGGGGCATTCCAGGGCCCCTCTCCAACTCGTCTCCAATGGCTCCATTTGGTAGCCATGTGCCCCCTCCCCACCCGTCCTGCCCAAACCCCTGTACTTATGGGGGTGGTGTGCAGGAACATGGGAACATGCAAATGCAATATAGAACTTCCTTCTAAGCTGTGGTTTTTATGCTTTCTTCATGTTGTTTTCAGTCTAAGATCTCTTCTCCCTTCTTTCTCCTTTTTTTTTTTTNAGGAGTGTGTTGTCCTGCTTTCTCTTCCAGCTTTTATTATGACATTGTTCCTCCTGGGGGCTGTTGTCATTCCTGCCTTGCAGCTGAAACACAAGCAGAACTCTGCTGCTTCTGGGCTTTTCCTGCAGTTTCTTGGTATGTTTTGGGGAAACGCCTCTATTACAGAGTTTTCTTCTTTCCCCACCACTGTATACTTACTTCCTCATCCTTTTTGTGTTTGGTTCTTCCCTCCCGCCCCCTTCACTTCTTTGCTCTAATTGCTACATCCTTTGGTTCACCTTTGCTAACTCATCTATTTGCTTCCTTCTCTTTTTTCATGTGTAACTGAATTTTTTCCTGTCATCTGAGTTGTTTGGTCTCAAGTACCCAGCATGCAGAGCCTGAGAGGGAGCAGTGGAAGGAGGTGGGCTCTGCTCTGACCAGGGAGCCAGCAGTGCTTGTGTGTTGCAGGCAGTGGCATACATCCTGCACTAGCTGTGAGTTTCCAGCTAGTGATGGCTGTTTTATTAATTAGGCAGTGTGCCCATAGCTCTACAGAGTCAGCTATAGTGTGACAGGAGACTTGTCTCTTTGGATCATATTGTGGCAGTGGTGGAAGTGAACCACCTGGTATTTTCTCCTTTAGCACATGAGAGAGATGAAGAGAGGAAGTTTGTGTTCAAGTGCAATTCTCTGCTTGTAAATGCTCCGGAGCTCTTGTTTATTTATCAGCATGGATAAATCCCTGCTGTGATGGCCTTTTCCCACTTGTGTTTGAGCTGATGCTGTCAGCAGCTGGATTCTTGCTCCCTGCAGTCTTCTGAGAGCTGCCCTGACTCCTGCCCAGGGCTTGGTAGAGGAATTGTAGTAGATAAAATTTTGTCTACTGTCATTAGAATTTTGTCTTCTCTTGCTTTTATCATTTTTGTGTAGAATTTTGATGAACCCAATAATCTTGTAAGATGCAAAACACTCCAAACCCCTAGAAGTCTGAAGTCAGGTTTGGCGCTTTTTTTGTCTCCTTTATTTCTAGGTGCCTTTGTTGTCTGCTGGACGCCTGGCCTGGTTGTCTTACTACTTGATGGTCTGAACTGTACCTACTGTGGGATTCAGAATGTTAAAAGATGGTTTCTTCTCCTGGCCCTGTTGAACTCTGTCATGAATCCAAT
This sequence comes from Pachyramphus minor, assembly GCA_013397135.1. Classification (NCBI taxonomy): domain Eukaryota; kingdom Metazoa; phylum Chordata; class Aves; order Passeriformes; family Tyrannidae; genus Pachyramphus; species Pachyramphus minor. The sequence continues at coordinate 2,557,030 of VYXB01004616.1, forward strand.
AATTTATTCATACAAAGATGATGAGATGTGGGGTACCATGAAAAGGATGATTTTCTGCTCCTCTGAGGATAAGAGTCAGGACAGACGCTCATCTCGGATCCCCTCAACAGTTCTCTGCAGGAGCACGGATACCTCAGGGCACTACATTGAAGATGGCATTATTCAAGGAACAATCTGTGGAAAAGGAGATCTTGGTGACAAAGGAAACTCCTGAGCTATGTAAAGAACTGACTTGGCTGGAAAAGGAGAGGGGGAAGGGAGAGGTTTTGTAAGAGAAGATTGACTGGCAAAGCTAGTAAACAATATATCCACTTTGTTCCAGAGCCTCAACTCCAGTGTTAACAAAAGTTCTTATAAATAATTGCCTGATGGAAAAACACTTTGTATTGAAGAAAACTTTCTGTGCTGCCGTCTTTCTCCTTTTTTTCTTATAAGTACATGAAATTGTTTTTTCATGTGAACGGAATAAATACCTCTCAGAGACTTCTTGTGCATGGAAGCAAAATGTAAGCAATGTAGTAAGGCCTTCCTTAAGCTCCTACAGAGAAAATAAACCTGCCTGACTGTGCAGGTTTGGCATTCATTGAGTATTTATGCTTTCAACAGTTTCTGTGCATCTTGAGAAGGATTGTAGGCTTGGTTGGACAGGATCGTGACCTGTTTTCTTGGTTTATGAAGTTAATGACATAGTTCATGCTTACCTCCTTCCTCTTCCTCCATATCTTGCTTTCAAAATAGGTACTTCGATGGTTTATTAAAGCTATGCCAGAAACCTGGCTGTGATGGGATACCCAGACCAGACACCAGAGTGCGTGAGTATGTCTGACCATGGATTGTCAGGATCTGAGAGTACAGAAAGCACAAAAGCCATTATTACTTCCATAGTGGGGTGAATGCTGCAAGGGGAGACATTGCACACTCTGCTGCTGTTGTGTAGGCAGGTGTTGAGGGTGAATTAACAGAAAAGCAGTGAGGCTCATTATGGTTATTTCTTCCTTTCCCAAATAACATCAAATGGGTGTGCTCACTTTTCTTTACCTGCTGTGCCACTGAGAGAAATGAGATCCAAAACTCTGTTTACAAGGGTGAACTTTTAAGGGAAATTTAAATACATGTATACAGGTTCAATCAGCTACTTAAAACAGAAATTAATTTACAGACAAAAAAAGCGTGAAACCAATTAAAACCCCTATAAGAGTACAGTATGCACTGGTTGTCAGACCTTGTCTGGACCACATTTAACCTCCAATTTGCAAACAGAACTTACTGGAACAGGTACTTGAGGAAGAGGCCATGAAACAATGAGCAGTGAAGGGCTTTCAGCATTGTGACTAATCAAATCTAGCATTGGTGCAGCCACAAACCAAACAGCTGAACTCTTCTGACTCATGGAGCATCCTATAAGGGAGGATCCAGCAATATAAAGCTCTAAGGTAAACTTTTAAAATTTAAAATTTTAAATTAAGAATTGGATTGTAGATTTCTCAGTACTCTAAAAACCTGGCTCCTACTGTCTGGTTTCAGCAGCAGTGAGCTCCCTGTCTCAATTTCAAAAGCAGTTAGCTGACTTGCCTCCTAGAAAAAGTGTGATCTGTGATAGTAAGGCAGGTGACCACAAGCAGAGGTCCCTTTGAAAAGTTTTGGAAATTTTTGACCACTTGGAATTGTGAGAAAACAACACCAAGAGCGTATTGTGTGAAGCTGAAAGATGAAGGTCAGCTGTGGTTTGGACAAATTCCTCCTCTGGTGCAACTTGAATGTGGATATCTGGACTGTGTGGGTCAAAACAGAACCAGTGCTTGGCACAGAGGCCAAGTAGTGGATTTGTAGAATGCACTGGGGGATTTCATAGCAGCCCTTAGCTTACAAACACAGCGAGGCCCTCTTTGGAGAGCTCTCCCGTAACATGCATTGTCTCGTAGGGATGTTGCCCAGTATTCAAGGTAGTTGCTGTATTTGAGTAATGCTAAAAACCTTGACACATTTTTTTGCCATTATAATGCAATTTTCTTGTGCAAATACTACTTCACTGCTTTGGTGTTTTGAAAAGTATGTAAAATGGTGCTTTGTAGAGGCAGTGGTGTGGTGGGTTGACTCTGGCTGGAGGTCAGGTGCCCACCAAAGCTCCTCCATCACTCCTCTCTTCAGCTGGACAGGAGAGAGAAAATATAACAAAAAGACAGGGGGAGATTGATCATTAATTACAGACTTGGCTTGGGGCAAAATTAAATTATTACCAATCAAATCAGAGTAGGATAGTGACAAATAAAACCAAATCTTAAAAATAGTTTCCTCCCACCCCTCCCTTCTTCCCAGGCTTAGCTTTACTCCTGATTTTCTCTATCTCCATCCCACAATGGTGCAGGGGGGCAGGGAATGTATCAGTTCATCAGTCTCTGCCATTCCTTCTTCCTCAGGGTGAGGATTCCTCACACTCCTGCCCTGCTCCATTGTGGGGCCCTTCCCACAGGAGACAGTTTTCCAGAACTTCTCCAACGTGAATCCTTCTCACAGGCTGCAGTTTTTCACAAACCGCTCTAGTGTAGGTCCCTGCCATGGGGTGCAGTCTTTAAGAACAGGTTGTTGCAGCGTGGATTCCCCATGGGATCACAAGTCCTGCTGTCAAACCTGCCCCAGCATGGGCTTTCCATGTGGTCACAGCCTCCTCTGGGCATTCCCCAACTCCAGCATGGGCTCCTCCACAGGCTGTAGGTAGCTATCTGCTCCACCATGGGCCTCCACGGCAGGGGCACAGCTGTCTCAACACAGTTTGCACCACAGGCTCCAGGGCACTCTCTGCTCTGGTGCCTGGAGCACCTTCTCCACCTTCTTGCTCTCTGACCTTGGTGTTGGCACTGTGGTTTCTCTCTTCTCTTCAGCTGCAGTTGCACAAGTTTTTTTCACCTGTCTTAAATATGTTATCCCAGAGGTGCTACCACTGTTGCAGTTGGACTCAGAATTGGCCAGTGGTGAGTCTGTCATGGAGCCAGCTGGCATTGGCTCTGTTCAGGAATAGGGGAAGTTTGTAGTGTCTTCTCACAAAAGCCATCACTGTAGCTCCCTCTGCTACCAAAAGCTTGCCATGCAAACCTAACACAGGTGGCATTGCCAAGGTGTAGCATGTCCCTACAGCTCCCTGCAGTGCACAGTTTGTCTTAGCTAGGCTGAAGCTCTGTATGCAAAGCCAATGGAAAATAAAATGCTGCTTCAAAATAAAATCCTTGGTTTGTTTCCTGTTTGAATGGTGATTGAACACCATTAAAGGGGAAATGTTGTTTCGTGTTATCATGGAGTAGGAGTGGGGGATGTTTTAATGAAATTTTCTTGTTTACTAGCAATACTAAGCAGTGCATAATTTGGTTGAATCAGGCCCTGAAGAGAGCTTGGATGAAGATCTTGAACATTTACAGCAGTAGAGATGCTGCTAGGTCTCTCCTGTAGAGCTTGGGATTCAATAACTACATGTGGATGATTTTTCCAGGTAAGCAGGAAAAGGTGATTTCTGTAAAGAACCTTGTTTGTAGAGCACTTCATGCAGTAGACTCCTGGTCTGAATTAAAGTCTGAGAGGTATTACTAATCATTCTGCTACAAGTAAGTAGGAGGGTTTGAGGTCTCTTCTTTCTGTTGTCTCATTAAAAAAAAAAAAATCCCAACAAACAAAAAAAACCCCAAAAGTTTGCAAACTGGCACTTGGAGAATGGTCCTGTTTGCAGTGGCATGCTCTTTGCTTCTGCAGGGTGCTTCCCTTGGAGCTGCTACCTCATGGTCTACTGCTATAAATTGCCATGTGACTTGACTAGAACAGGAAAATTATCTTGCATCAAACGTTCCTACTAACTGCTACAGCACAGGCTGTATAATGTTTCCTATATCAAACTGTCTAAACATTCACCTACTCACGTAGCTGGGAATTCCTTATAAACTCCATAAACATTTATCAGAATAGTTTGTCTCAAGGAAACCATTGAAGCACTATTTATACTTGAGTTAAAAAAAAAAAAAAAAAGCAAAGGTCAGTTGGTGAAAGCAAGTTCTGTGGGGTTTCCCTGTTCCCTTTTTCACTAATATCCCAGAATATCAGTATCTGCTGGCTTTGCATGTGCCTGCTCCTATTTATATACGTTAGTGTATAAGTGGGAAAGGCTTTAGGGTAAACACTCAAAGAAATCCAAGAATGTTAGTTCTTAGGATGCAGAGGAAGGCAAGGGAAGAGTTATCATTAAGTTAGATAGTTACAAGGTTTCCTGTGTTCCTGGTGATGCTGAAGGCCTTTCTCGTGTCTGAGAGAGCCTTGCGAGCTGCTGCATTTCAGTAAGTAGCAAGCAGATACTTCTAAGACAACATCTTCATAGCAATTATGGTTTGAAAACCTTTGTGATATTCTCCTGGCTTTTTCTCTCTCCATCTGCTCCCAAACCAAAGTTGCTTTTCCAGTTGATCATTTGGTCCAGGAAGAAACGCCTCATGGCTTTTCCCAGGGCAAAGATGTATGGTCTGTCCTCCGTGGTTTGCTCTCCCATAAAGCCTGTGTGGTCACAATCATTATAGATGCTTTTCAGACAACTATTATTAAAAGCTGGGAACAATGAGGTTTTATTTTACACGATAGATCTTTTGAATCTTTTTGGATAAGCAGCTAGACTGATCATTGTTTAATAGCTGTGTGCGTGGGAGAGAAGTTTCCCTAATATCTGTGCTGTCAGTTTGACCTAAGTGGTGTGGGTGATGAGTCCCTCTGGGAGAGCAGCCAAATTGCTACAGCTTAAGTGGCTCTAGAGCATGGCTTTTGCACTGCTTTGGGGATGCTTTACTGTGATCACCTTTCCCTGTGTACGGGTTTTTTATGAGTGTTTACGGGTGTTTTTTTAGTAATTCCTGCAGACTGGTGAAATACATCAGTATTTGTGCGTATGACAGTTTGTGCATATATTTGAACTGCAATAAGTATGGCAGCTGTGTGACATGATGGTGCCTTTCTCTGATCAGATCTTTATTTTATTTATATTCATACTTCTTTTTTTTTTTAAACTTACAACTCTCTTCCAAGTAACCATTAACTGTAGGGGTAATACTTCTGATATGATTCTTGCACAGTTTTAGTGAATTTTGCAAGGAGATTCTAAGCTAGTGGTTATTGGAAGATGATGGAGGAAGGACCATTTTAAACTTGTCATATTTCTTATGCTCTTCCCCAGTGGTTCTGGCGATTGGCCACTATCCTAGCAGATACAGTGCAGGATCAGCCTTTGGTTTGGCCCAAAGCAACTGCTGTTTGAAAGATTAGAGCCAAAAAGTGAAAATATATGAAAATGTTAAAAAGAAGAAGGCAGGGAAATTCTGTTATTTATCCTAGCCTATAATTCTAACTAAATCAGTTGATCACTAAGTGACCCCACTTTCGCCCTTGTGCCTAATCCTCCTTATTCTGGTGCAGCCATTTGTGAGACTAAATGGTGAACTGTGGTAGGTCAGAAAAATAACCCTGGATGATACACATCGCTAGTAACTGCAGAAGATTTTCCACTTGTCATGAGCCAGCAGCTCCAATATTTCCTCTGCTTGGTATCTGGAGTCACACAGATTACTTGTTTTCTAGAAATCTTTGTAAAACTGTCCTCCTTAAATGCTACACTTTGCAGTGACTAGGCATGCTTCTATCATGGGAAAAGAAAAAAAAATCTGGAAATGAGGAATTAGGTCATCATAGTTTCCTGCCACCCCCAAGGTCTTTTGAAAGATAGGGAATTTAGATACTTACATGCTTTGAGCCATTCTTCAAAACATCTGGCCTATCTTTCAAGTAGCAATTGATCCCTGGCTTCTTTTGTACACATTTTTATAACATTGATAGTGCATTTTCATTGCAGCAGGCAGAAGCACCTGTTTTCTTCCAGCCTACTTAGAAGTGCTACTTTGCAGCTCATAGGTATCCTATTTTGAATTGTCTTGTACATGCATTCATGCATTTCCTCTTCTGTGTGTTGAAATAAATTAATTTTCAAACTAACCTCTGCTGTATTTAGCACAGACAACTATGTTAGGGACAGCTCTTTTTTCTGAAATAGTATTTTCTAAAATCCCAATCATGCATTTAGGATTCTGATATATGGCACTATAAGAATGTCAACATGCAGAATAAGAAAAGCACAAATCACTTATTAATCTGTTCTCAGCAATAGCTGTATTTTACTTAACTGTTAATTTCATTGAAACCATAGATATGGTCTAACTTCTCTAAAAAACCTAAAACAAATAAACAAAACTTCCCATTAAAAAAACAATGGCAAAACAAACAACGCCCCCACCCTGAAAAAAAACCAAAGGAAACCTAACATTGTGCATATCTGTAGGCCAGGAATAAGTCAGCACACTTACCATCCCTGACCTTTAGTTCACCTGACTTGCTTTGAGATGTATGAAAATATGGAAGTCTTGTTTCTGAGCATGAATAATTGCCTGGGGGTTTGGTAGGTGATTCCTGGGAATGTCCTTCTCGTCTAGAGAGGTTCTTTAGCTTTCCTCCTAAAGCTGCTGTAGAAGGAGATGGGAACATCCTTGTTGTCTCACCTGTTATTGCGTTTCCTATGTATAACAGTTAAGAATATATATCTACTGTATTGTCCTTAAATGTTAAGATTCTTTTGCATATGCTAGACTTTCACACTACTGTAGCACTAATTTTATCTACAGGTTCCATTTGTATTTGTGCAAACAAATGCTTGGTGTGTTGGCTTTACTTAGATTTCTATTCGGAATATGTTCAGTTGCTAAAGGATGTCAAAATGCATGGAAGTGAAAAGGCTTGACCTCCAGAGATGGAAATGTTATTAATGCTTAAATGATTCTATTCAAATCTCAGTTAATGCATCAGTTGTTATGAATGTTAGTGTATTTGTTCATGCAGTGCACTCTGTGATACTGGGCTGGGATTTTCCCACAGGTACAAATGAGTTAATTTAATTGGAAACATAAGGTTTTGTGCCTATAGGGATACAGGGCCCGTTGCTTTCAGTAGATCCTTTTCTGTGAAAGGAGCCCTGTGTGTGTTGGCATTTATGAGGTGAAGACATTTAATGTCATGGTTTAGAGGGTAAGTTTCTGCTATATGGGAAACTGTCCCTATAGCAAGAGGCACAGCAGCAGCAGCCTGGCTGCCTCCATACACCAACCCCTCACAGACACAATTACCGATTTTATAGAGGAAACATTTGTGCCCATAAGCACAATGTTGAATTATGTCCCAGATTTGACTTATGTTGTTTTGTCTTATTTTGTCCTTTAGAATCTGTTTGCACAGTCCATGTAAATTTTTGTGTGTTCTGCTTTGTTCTTCAAAGCACAGATTAAACCACACTTCTCTCTAAACAGATAAATTCCAGCAGTATTGGGTCCTAGAGCAACCCTTCAATTTCACAGGCCAGAGAACCACAAAACAAAATACATATGGTTGAGCAGAGATTTTAGTCTTGGGTTCTTGCAAGGTCAGAATACCAACAATAACAAAAATAGTTAAGTTTGCATGTATTAGTTAAAAATGTTGGAGAATAATACTGTGGCAGAAGAAAGGTAGACCCTAAGCTTATGACTGATTTTTGCACTTAAAAACTGAGTAGGGAGTTCTAAACTGTTAATTTGTGAGTTCTCTGAGCAGCAGAAGCATAGAAATCTGTTTTCTGATTGACTTCTCTGAACTGGAGAGAAGCTGCTGTGGGCATTCAGCTCCTTCACAGCATGAGGGTATCCAGGCACAAGGGTGATCTCCTGAACCCCTTCCCTTGGCAAAGTTTCTGCCCACGTTTCTGTCTCCATGGGTACCAGGAGCTTTGCTGATTCACAGAAACAAAGCCCAAGGATGGAGGAACTTCTGCAGAACACAGCATGAGCTCTGGCTGGTAAGTGCTTATGCCACCTGTCCCCAGTGGTTGCTGAGGATGCCCCACAGTCTTTTCCTCTATGGAGGCAGGAGCGGACTCTCCTCTATCCAAATGTTTATTTTCCCAAAACTTGTTGGTAAAGCAATACCTTTAGATCTTTTCCTCTGCCAAGTTTTATTGAAAGTGACTGATTTCAGAAATTGTGAGGGACTAGTCAGGTGAAAAGCAATACAGCTGCCCATGTCTCATTCCATCCAGCAGTGAGGATAAAACTGTTCTCTGGTTCAAGTTCTGTAAGTCATGGATGCAATTTTATGCTCGCCTGTGCATAGGTAAGGACTCTCAGGAAGAGGATGAAGGCAATCCCCGAAGCTTCTTCCCAGTAAATCCTCAGGACCCTGACATCCCACCGCTACTGTACCTCTTAATCTTCTCATCCAGTAATACCAGGAAAACACCAGAATCTGCCATCTTTATCAATTTGATTAGAAGAGGTGCCAGGGATGAGATAACACCAGGATTTGGTATAAGCAGTTCATCCTCCCCTGCAGCAGTCAGGCTGAATATTTTGACTTGCTACAATAATTTCCTGTTGGTTGATAACCACTGCTTCGATACAAATGGTAGTAACAGGCTCCCTCAGGAGCTGTCCTGTAGGGCTGTTGGTTCATTTAATCCCACAATATTGAGTGAGCTGCTATTTCGAAAGCAAGCTGGATCCAGCATGTATTTGTATCAACACGCCAAAGATGACACAACTGCTGCCTCACCCAGCCCAGCAAAGTGGGGTTTTGCTAATGCTTTATTTGGTCTCCATGTTTGCCTGGGAGACAAGCAACTCTCTTATGATGTATTGTCTCTATGAACAGTAAACTAAAAAGAGTCTCTGCGAGGGGGTGGCACTGCTGTGTTCTGTTCACTTGATTTTTGTGTACCTCCCCTCTGCATAGGTTCTAGTGGGAGATATCGCTGTTAGGATAAGGACCTCAGGCTTCCTGTGCCACAGTGACTGAGACTGCCTGTACACCAAATGCAGCTTGGAACTCCTTACAGTTCTTGCCACATTTTGGAAGTGGTGAGGAGAGATGGTGCCTGGTTTCTCTGAAGGAAACCAGTGGTGGTCCCGGTCAGACAATGTGCAGCGTCTGGTTCCCACCTGCATGTGAACTCCTCACAGGTTCCACACTACTCTCCTTGGAGAGCCCACAGGCACTTGGGCATCTTTCCAATTATGGGGTTTAAATTTTTGGCCCTTTAGTTTTTAAGGAATGTTTTTGACATTGTCAAAGTTGAAGCAACTGGAGCTTTCTTTCATCCAGTAGCGAAGTTGATTCAGCTCTGATTTGCCCACCTTTATTTAAAGACCATGACTACTACTTCTAAAATGTTACTCATGAATGATATGTTATTATATTATCTGCTTTTCCATCTGTTAAATGCCATAGTTCTAGCAGCAAAAATACCACTGTCTGACAGTAGCAGCTGTCAGAGGTCTATTTAGGCATCTTCAAAAAATAGTAAAACCTGATACCACTAAATATAAACCAAGTTTTGTTACGATAAAGTTTTCTTTGGATGTGGTTTTAGAAATGTTACTATTTATAGAACCTCTGGAATTTTGCTTCTGATACTAGGGAGATTGTACTTATCTATAATTTTAAATACAATTATTTGCTTATTACTGGTTTAAATAATGTTATTGTTTATAACCCACATACAAATATATAACCATCCACGTGAATCTACACTCAGCATTCTGTGTGGTTGCTTCCCAACTCGCTTGGAACAGCACCTATGAACAGCCTGCTTCACACAGGATAAAAATGTATCACATGGGTCATACTGATGTCCCATCTTCTAGGTAACCCCCATGACCTCATGACAAATCAAAAGTCTAATTATAAGCACAGCTCATGAAGCAGGAGGTGCCCTGAACCAAGTCCTGTGTATCACTTAGAAGTGTAAATTACAATTCTGTAGTGAATAGTGCACTTAAATGTGAGTGGTATTTGGAACAACAAATTAAATGAAGCCTTGTTTAGAAGACTTCTCAAAGCCAGGTGTCCCATTATTAATCATTGTCTTATGGACTGTATTTCCTTCAGGAACCTCACAGCCTTGGCTGGGCATGAGGAAGCAACCAAAGAGGTTCTGCAATGCCACAGCTCCACAGTGCTGCACACAGACAAGCTGTGTGGAGGCTTGGGCACCCTGTCCCTGGTCCTGGCTGCTCTTACACCTCTGTCCCCATGGCCTCAGCACCTGCTGGTCCTTCAGCCCACCTGGAAAATCACTGAAGAGCACAGCTCTTCCAGTCACAGCCCAGCAGGAAGTGCACCCTTGGTGCATTGGCCACCAGCAGCTCTTGGGGTTAGGTCTGCCCCACGAGTAGTCACAAAAGTGAGTGATGCCTATAGCAGCTCCTGGTCCTGAGAGCTGGAAGACACAGCGGCAGCACTGGCAGCTCTCCTGGCTTTGCATGAGCATCTTCCTGCTCAAGAGTGTAGATGTTTAAAAAATGCATTGGAGAAATGCATGTTTTAGGGCTAAAACCAGAGATGGGAGGGGATTGTGCTGGGGCCTGGGCTCTTCCTGGTGGCAATAAATGCAATCTGCTGCCAGGTAAGGTATATTTTTGGTGTGGATGTTTTTTTCTCTGACAGTGCACCCTTGGTGCTGCCAGGGCCATGCCGGCAGGAGCCACTCTGGGAGGTGGCACGGCACGTTCCCTGCATGGTACACAGCACTCCTGGGGCTCCCCACCCCTGTCGCCTGGAGCCTGCAGGATGGCCCAGCGCCTCAGTGGCACCATTGTGTTGTGCCCGCTGGCCGTGTGCCACCCTGAGGGCTCCTTCATCACCCTGGGGACTTCGCATCCAGTGCAGATCCTGCCCAGCCCATGGAAGCCCCTCACCAGGGACTGAGCAGGGGGTGACGGGGTGGTTTAAGGAGAGGGCAGGGAGAGGAGTGTAAAGATGGGGCTGTTGATAAAGTCCAACCACCAAACCGGTCTGTAACTGTGTGATTTGGCACACTGCAGAGAGCTGTAGCTAACAACACAAAAGATGAATAATTGCAGGTCATGGCATTCATTCTCTGAATTTAAAAATTATTAAGCTCTCAGTGAGGGCAGGCAGCTGCAGGTTCAGGCTGCCCTCATCCCCCTGGCCATGGTTAACATGGCACTGACACCTGGCTGGCAAGAAGGCACCTCTCTTCCTCCAGCAGCGCCCTCCCGCCAGAGCAGGGCTGCCACAGGGCCTCACTGTGCCCCCTCCTGCCCTTGCACTTTGGAGAGGATTGTGCACAACACAAATGCCAAGGGTCCTTCTCCTGCTGCTTACTTCTCAACCCGGATCAGCAGACGTGTAAAACTGTGACACAGGGGTCAGTCACAGCCACCACACATGCCTGTCTCAAGAAGGTGGTAATGAAAGGGGCAGGAAGGGTCAACATCAACTCTAAACAGGTATGGCCAGCCCTGCACTTTGTTCTGCTGCTGTCTTGAGTCATGTTCCAGCAAGGTTTCTTTAATGTTGATAAAGGGGATAGTAAAAATAAAAGGTCTGGTTTCCAACTATAAAACTATAACCTATATAAAACTATAACCTATCAAGATGGTCTTATCTAATTTTACATTCTCTCTCAGTGCTTGCGAGGTACCGCATGTGCCCACAAGTGAATTTGTCCTTGAAAAAGAAACAGTAGCTACTGTGAGTTCCTCCAGAAGGCTTGGATTGAATAGGAAATCCCAAGGATGCTGCTAATAAGTGTAAAAATGTTGACTTTAGAACTGCTGCTGTATGTTTCAAGCTAAGAGTCTGTGTGAGTTTTGCTGTCAATCGTACAGTTAATGCAGCACTTCAAAGCCTGAACCGTGTAAGCAGGAGGTTGAAGCTAAAACAGGAGCAAATTAAACCACCAATGTTTGTGAAATGGTCCTTTCCTCTGACTGCTGCTGGTCTTTTAGTCTCTTCCCTGTTGGAGTCTAAATGTCTACCATCTCCTCTCAGAGTTGTGGCATTGCTGGCCCAGGAAAATTAATTATTTTCTTTTGTCTTCCAATTGGTTTTTTTTCCCCATTTCACTAAGCAGCCCTTTGAGAACCCCCTTAGTGGCTGTGTGTGTCTGTAAGCTTGCAGAGGTGCCTCCCCAGCTAGGGAAAAAAACCCCAAACAAATAAACAAACAAAAACCCACATACATAATCAAGCGCAAAAATAGAAAGGGCTATCACAAAAACAAACCATTGAAACATACTGGGTCACAAACCAGATATAAACCATTAGTGCTGGGGTATTGCAAGCAGAGAAAAAAATAAGTTTTGTCCTAAGATCCAACACACCTGGCAGTTGTAGAAAATATGACCACTGACAAAAGTCTGAAGGAACCGAGCTGAGCACTAGACCTTTCTCATCAGAGAGGATAAGCACTGTTACTTAGTGTTAAAGAGAAGAGATGGGTGTGCATGTTGGAGCCTTAGGTATAATTAGGTATATCAATTTAGACAGAATAATCTTCAGTTTCTTCCAGTGTTGTGTTATGGGATCTTCCTGTGTTATTGCAGATGCCCAAATGGGGCTTTAAAATTTTCATCCTGCTTGTTTTGCGGGATGAGGTGGGAGGAAGGCAGGTTGGCAGCCACAGCACAAGCCTTCACAACCACTGTTCCCAGATCCCACTTCTGGTTCCACTGCTCACCCTGAACAGTGTTATCTGCAGGTAACAGTCTTACGATTCCTGTCCTTCTTAAAAGGGTTAACAGCTAAACTCTTTCCTGAAGCAGGCTGAGGTCTCTGTGTGAGTGGGACTAAAGATCTGCAAAGCTAAATTATGTTGCTGTTAAGGCGGCAGGAGGGATAAACTATCCTGGCTCATATATAAATATTTGCACTTACAAACAGGGGCAAGAGTAACTGCAGAAAAATGCAGTTACTGTTGTTTTTTAAAGTTTGCTGTCCTGCAGTTAAATACCTTTAAAATAATTCTATGGCAACCATGGCACAACAAATTCCACATCTCCTTCCATTCAGTTACTTAGACCAGCACTTAAATGCAGGTTGGTCACTAAGTCTCTATGGCTGCCAGTGTTTTAGCCAAAGCACAAGTCTGGAGGAGAAGGGTCCTGCTTCTTTCTTTGCCCAATTTCAGAAAATAAAAATAAAATAAAAGATGTAATGGAAATTAATACCAGGCAGTTACCAGTTTAATCATTAAAAGATAGCTCTGAGCATTTGAGTGCTAGACCACTTAGTAATTAAAAAACATCTCAGAACCATGAAGTAAGCTGTGCCCTACACACTCCCACTTCAGACAGAACAATTACAGAAAACAGCTTAAAACAGGTACTAAAAATAGCAGACATTGGTTTAATGAGCATGGGGTATATTGGGTGCGTTAGGGTATACAGAGAAATAATTTTTTAAAAAAATTTCTTTTATTTTTTTTTAATTTTTTATTTTACTCTATTCTATCTCCCAATAGCAAAACCACAAAATTTCAGCCAGTGAAAAGTGCTCCTGACTCACAGTGTAACCCTATGGATAGGCACCCTCCCCTCGCCATTCTGACAGGGCAACACTGAGCACCCCAACCCACCTGTCAGGGCTGAGTATCACAGCGTGGCCCTGGCAATGCCAAGCATGGGAACAACAGCCCCGCTGATGCATGCAGCAGGATGAATGTTTGGCCACATACTACCCTGAAAGTCCTGCAAATCTGTGTTTCCCAAAACCAGCCATTTGAAACACTGTGCCAAACAACATGTGGCAATAAAACTTCGATGCGTTCAAAACAGACAAATTCTTGGAAACTTGCTATTTGCTTCCCCTTACTGTTGTTCTTCCTTCAGAAATTCTACTTGTAGCCAAGTTATTGGCTACTGCTTCAAGCATTTCCCTCCGTGGTATTACCAGCAGATTTACACAAGCCAATGAATCTAACAGCTCTTCTGAAATTATCCAAGTGACAATTACAGCTATGAAAGAAGAAGGAAAGGAAAAGAGGGGTTAAGCACCCAGAGAGCTCTGCCAGTGGCACCAGGCAACATCACACTTCCAAAAATACACCCATTTTAACAGAGGAGGAAATGGGCCAATATTATCATAGAATCAACCAGGTTGGAAAAGACGTCAGAGATCATCAAGTCCAACCCTTGATCCAACAGCACCGTGGTTACTAGACCAGGGCACTAAGTGCCACATCCAATCTCATCTTAAAAATCTCCAGGGATGGTGAATCTACCACCTCCCTGGGAAGCCCATTCCAATGTCTGATTACTCTCTCTGTAAAAAATTTCTTCCTAATATCCAACCTAAACCTCCCCTGGCAAGCTTTGTCCTTCCTCTTCCACAGTGCTGACAATAATGACACAAGGCACTAGGTAAGACTCCAAGGGTGCATGTCCCGGTCAAAGTGACAAGATAAACAGGGAAAAAAACCTGGTGAAAGCACCAGATACCAAGACATTCTCTTGCTTCCAAGGTAAGACATATCACTCCTCTAGGAAAAAGGAAAGAGACAAGCATTGCTCAAGCAACGCACAACTTAGCAAATGAGTTTAACAAACACCATCACGTTTTGTGTACCAAGGAAATAAAAGCCACTGTCTTTAACAGCTATCAGTGGAAGTTACTCACTGGTCACACCAGCAAGCTTCCTACAGCCTCCCATACTCAGAGATTTATCGGAAGAAGCAATTCCTTCATTTCAGAGCCCAGCCCCAAACTGGAAACTTCTTTATGACTCCTGCTATGAGAGGCAATTGGAACTGAAAGTATTCAGCAAAGTGACCCCCTCCCCTGAGTGGTGACTCATCTGCCTGAAACCTGCAGTGCTTATATCCCACCTCACTCCCTGCTTTGCACATTCATACCAAATAAAAGAAATCTCCAAGCTCTTCCTCCAGCCTCAGCCACATCTTCTCAAGCCTGACAGAGTTCAAGAAGCATTTGGATGATACTCTCAGGCACATGGTGTGACTTAGGGATGGTCCTGTGCAAGGCTCGATGAGCCTTGTAGGTCTCTTCCAACTCAGGATATTCCGTGATTCTGTGTGATTCCCTATGCCCCCACACTACCCCACAGCTCAGGTGCTGCTCCCTCTCCTGCACTGCCCCTCGGTACAGGGCTCATCCCTCGGCACCTTCCTTAAGCAAAGCTCCAGGTGCTCCCCCAGCCCCTGTGAGATGCTCTCACCCTCGTTCCTTGAGAGACGCCCTGGGATCGCCCCCGAAGCCACTCGCCTCCGGCAGCTCCCTGCGAAAGATGCAACCGGGCAACCCCCGAGACCTGCCCCTAGAAGGACCCGCCTGTCCTTATCCTCACTGTTCACACCTGGGGCTGCCCTGGCCCCTCTTCACCGTCACTGTTCACACCTGGGGCAGACGCGCTAAATGGGCAGAGCGCGGGGCCGCAGCGCCCCGCTCCTCCCCCGGCTCCCCGCCCGCTGCCCCCGGAGCCGGTGCGCGAACGGGGAGCGGTGCCCGCGTCGCATGTTCCGCGCTTTGCTCTCTGAGCGCCGTGGCCGCGGGGCGGCAGCTGAGTTTCCTCCCGGAGGCAGCCCCGCCGTGCGGGACCCGCAGCTCCGCAGCTCGGTCACCAGGCGGCGGCAGCGACCGCTCAGCGACAAGGCCCCGCGGATGGGCCGCGCTCCCGGAACTGCCCGCAGCGACGGCGCGGCCCCTTTGCCCTGAGGCACAGCCGAGCCCTCCGTGCGGAGCCGCGACCCGTCCGCAAACCTGCCGGGCCCTGGCACTGCGCCGCGACCTTCCCTAACCTCGGGTGGTTCTGAACAGAGAGGGGGACGGTATGAACTGCGCTGCCGGAGCAAGGGTGCACCTGCTCTGTGTCACGGGATTAGAACACGACAGGGGCACTATTAATAAGGAATTTCCACAGTGATTCTGCTCCAAGTTTCTTCATGCATTTTGCTTTTTGCACTCCATGCCAACATCACAGTCAAGTATCGGATTGTAAACGTTGCCATTCCAAGGAAACCACTATGAAATCCATCAGTAAATTAAGTTCCTATTCAAGCCTTTTAGAACTGCTGCAGTTGCCCCAGCTTTTGGAAAACTTTTATGTTAAAATTTAAAACATCTAGAAAAATCTAAAATAATACACAACTGCATAAAACTTTAAAGCAAAGAAGTGAAGGAATTTAGTATGTACTTCGTTCTGTTTATACAAATAAAGAACTGTGATTCTTAAACCATGAAAACAGAAGTGAACTATTAGCAATAAACAAAGACATCTTTGAGAATTCATCTTTTAAAAGAAAGTACTTACATTTTCAGAACAATGCTGTGAGCAGCACAGCTCAGAACCATGAGCATGGGACCAGAGATGCCACCAGGCCCCCCACAGGAACAATTGCTCAATGCCTGCGATGCATCCCCTTCTGCCCTGGCCTCCCTGGTGCAAATGGAGGGCAAAGGCAACAGTGAGTGTTTCTTCAGTCCCATTCCCTGCCTTGTGCTTTCTCGCTATCCCCACGTGGTCCAGCTGTCCCCTACTTTTCAATTCTCTTTTGTCATCCTTCCCCTTGTTCTGCATTTTTGGCAGCCTCCACCTGGTTGGTCAGCCCCTGGGGCCACAGGCTACTGGGCAGAGGTGGACCCCGTAAAAATCACTGTGGGTGGAGGGTGCGGGGGAAGACAGGGGCAAAGAGTAGCAGAAAGGAATCGAAAAAGAGAGGGAGGCAGAAAGACAGAGGGTTATAAAAACAAAAGTTCAACAAGGGAGAAGGACAGATGAGCAGAGACAGAAAGGTATTGGGGACAGAGATGGAGAAGGTACAAACAGCAGTAAGCTGGAGGAGCTGCTTCTGACAACCTGTTACTCTTGATGTCACTTTCATGGCTTCAAAAATGGGACATGGCACAAGAAAGAGGAAAGGGTGAGCAAAAGAAAAGGCATGGGGAATTTTACAATCAAACAAAAACCAACAAAAAAGACCCCCCCCCAAAAAACACACCAAAAAAACCCAACCCCCCAAAAAAACAAAATAAAAAGAGAGAGCGAAGAAATGATGGGGAATGGAATGGGAAGCAGAATAAGAAAGTGACACAAGAGACAGAGACAGACACCTAACAGAGAGAAAAAAGGGATGGAAAACACGCTATAAGGATGAAAGAAAAACAGGAACAAACTCCAGTATTTATTACACAGTGTGGCTAAAAAAATGTAAACAGTCTACCAGCTTGAACAGAACTGCTCATCATAGCGGCTTAGCCTGTGAGTCATTGAGCATCTGCTTCTTGGCAGGGTATGCAGGGCTATAAAACCTATGACAAAATATGGAGGGAGACACATGCTTACAGGAGTAAGCTAAATGGATTATGTGTACAACATACTGCTGGGTCTTAATGCAAGCTTGTACAGTCAATTAATACTCTCATCTCTGAATTTCATTTCTGCAAATTCCACATTTTTCCACACTCCTCCATTAAAAACACATAAACTACATTATCTAGGGTTAGATATAGGGTTGTTTGAAGACACTGTGATGTCGTGGTTTAGGAATGCTACTCTCCCATTTGGTGTTCCCACTGAAACCATGCACCACTCCCTCCCTCCCTCCTCCCCCTTCCCTTCCCCTGTGGATGGAGAGGAAATTGGACATACAAAAGGTAAAGATCGTGGACTGAGATAAGAACGTCATTGCTGATGTAAGAAAACAAACAGCAATAATACTAATGACCAAAGTGTACAAGAAAGAGGAGAGTGGTTCACATGTAAATGCTCACCAAAGAGCCTGACCCCACCCGACCAGAAGGAACCCCTGAACCTCTTCCCTGTCCTGGCCATGCCCCTCCTGGCTACTGCAAACACTAACCCTGTCCTGGCTGGAAGCAGGACATGTGAACCTAAGAGATTTCTCTTGAGTAGGTTCTTTGGACAACCTACATTGACCTTGAAATTGAGCAAGGGGAGTATAAGAAAACAAGAAACCTTTACTACAAGTTACTTTAGCAGACAGACCATGCCAAGGTACATGTGGGCACCCGGGACACAGAATTGGTCTTGATTCTGGTCCATGGTGAGAAAAACCCTTGACTGCCTTGCTTGAATGGCTTTTTCAACTCAACAGTGAACAGTTCAGTCCTGTGCCTGTGCTACGAAGAGAGGAAAGACTTTCTCCAAGTTTCTTGGGTATTGTACAGCATTTTCACTGGTCATGAATAAATGCATAAAGAGTTTTTACTGTGATTGATCTCAGGTATTTTGGTTGGAAAGAAAACCAAGAAAATGACCATACAGGAGGTAATTCCATTTTAATAGTCTCTGAATTTTCAATATTTGAAAGGAAAAATAGTAGAGTAAGTGTGACAGTATACAGCCATTACCTACAGAAGCAGTGTTAGTCAGCTTCTCAACATTGCTTTTTGGTATTTCAAGGGAAAAAACATTTGGCCTAAAATCTCTTATCCATAAGTTCTTGGAGGTTGGGGGGGGGGGACAAACCTGACACTTAGTAAGTTGCCTGAGAATCACAGCTTAAAGTTACTCAATGTCTTCTGGCCTCACTGGATGAGGCAGAGGTATAACTGATTTCTTCTCTGTATCTCTGGAAAGAGCTTTCCTCATATCTGTGACAAAAGGAAAAAATGCAATTATAGTTACAGCAGTCATTGTACAAAGCCATATGAAGTGAATTCTCTATTAAAATAAGATCATTTTTAATCAAGAAAATTTCCTAGAATCACAGCATACCTCAAGTTGGAAGGGACCCATAAGGATCCAACTCTCTGCTTCAGACAGGGAGCAAACCATATGGTTAAGAGCATTGTCCAGACTCTTCCTGAACTCTGACAGGCTTGGTGTTGTGACCAGTTCCCTGGAGAGCCTGTTATAGTTACCAACCACCCTCTCAGTGAAGAGCCTTTTCCTAACATAGTCTGAACCTTCCCTGACTCAGCTTCACTCCACCTCCTCATGTCCTATCACTGGTCACCAGGGAGAGTGGTAACCAGTTGAGGAAGGTTTGGACTGTGATGGGGGCACACCTCAGCCTTCTCTTCTTCAAGCAGGACAAGCCCATGGATGTTAGCTGCTCCTCCTAAGTCCTTGAGACCTTTCACCATCTTGGCTCCCCTCCTCTAGACACACCCTTGTAATTTAATATCCTTAATGTTGTTCAGCAGCAATGATATCAACTGAAATATATCACTGCATGAAACTCGACTGAATGGAAAGGAAATGGCAGGCTAAAGGGACAAATATACAATTTAAGGCACCTGCAACAATAGTAGATAGTAGGTAGTCAGTAGCCCTTATATTTCATAGTGATCCCATATATCGAATGAACAGTGCAAGAACAGAAATGATACATAGGATGGCCATATAACCCTTTGGGAGGATACTTAAAAGAAAATAATATCTAGAAAGAGGAAGCACTTCTGTTAACAGAATCAACATTAACATAGTTGAATTTCCAAATTCCTTCCTTTTTACATTGAAAATGTCACCCAATTCTCTGCCACTGTGGGTGACTGGCACTCGTAAATTTGTAGTTAGACATCTGAGAAAAACAAAGTTTCAAGTCCCAGTTATGGGAAGCAAGGAAGAAAGCACTCAAAGTGTGTAAACTGCAAGATTAGGTTTTGTAACTGATGTAACCTTCAGTAGGAGAAGTTATCTAAAGGAGGATACAAAATCCCGTTAATCAACAACTATCTGAAAGTGTTTCATATACAAAAGAATAATAATAGTCTCACAAACAAGCCCAGGAACCCTCAACGTGAGAATTATTCCATTCAACTTGAGGCAGAACAAATACTTACCATAAGCATCTTCATCTGGCTCCCCACTGCTGGCAGAGTAGTACTCTAACACTGTCCGGTACACACTGTAGCCTAGTTGCTTATACATATTTACAGCAACCTGATTTGATACTCTCACAAAGAGATCGACAAAAAATCCACCCTTTCTTTAGCAGGGGGAGGAAAAAACAAACAAACAAAGGAAAAACACATTAAGAAACAGTAGGTGAATGTATTTCTAAGTAACAACCCATAAACTCTAATGCACTCCTTTAACAAGGGAAAATTCAAGCATAGGCACAGATTTAATTTTATTTTTGTCACACAGCCCTTCTATACCAGCCAGTGTGTTCAGAAATCTGAACAGAAAGAACGGGACAAGCTAAACACCCACACAAGCCTCACATGATTTAATGTGACATGATTTAAAAAAAAAAATCCACATTTTAGATTGCATTGGTGTAGGAGGGGTGGAATAAGTCACAAAAATTCACTTGCCTCACAAGGCAAATTTTTCAAAATATTGTACTATTTTCTGGTTTTACCAAGAGGATTTGCCCTATCAGAATGAGTTAAGGACATTTCACTGTGGGTTCATTTGACAATAAATCAACTTTTCACAGGCACAAGTAACCAAGATGATGGAAAGTAAACAAAAAAAGAAAAATTTGTCGGCAGTACAAAATTTGTTCAGGACGGTGCCTGAATGCATTGCACAAATCCCACAGTTACTGAACAAGTATGTTGGAGGCCCTACTGCTGATGTTTCACAAAACTCTTTTCCTGTCAAGAAAAGGGTCTTTTATACAGTATCTCTGCTGGAATTCAGGCTATGTCCTACTCATTCTGGCTCAGAGAAATCATGAGATTTTAAACTGCTAAACAACTTTCATAATTCTTGTTCTCCAACTATGAGGAATTTCAGAAAATCAGAACACTGCTTACCACAAAATTCTGTGTCAGTTTCACGCACATCAAATATCTGTGCCAGGGACAGGTGTCTGTAGGAATATTACTTTTAAAGATAAGTTTAAAGATAGGCATTACTCACTTTTCTGAAATTTCTTCCAGTAGCTCCATCAATTTAGCGGCCAAACCCAGCCGTCGAAATTCTGGTGCAACAGAGAGAGCGGTAACATGTCCGTGCCATTCTTCCCTAGCCACCGAGCCCTCGGCTTTCCCCATGACTGTGAACATACAGAGCATCAGCACCTTTGGAGTAATGCACCACCTACAACCACACAACTTCACAAGAGGAATAAGATGTGTATAAACAAACATTGCAATGGGTAAAGGCCCAAACAGGAATGTCCACCTCATCACTCTATGATTCAGCAACCATGGAGAATGTCATTTTGCTCAAGTATTACAGCAACTTCTTGACTAGTGTAAATAAAAACATCTTTGCCAATTCCTTCCTTGAGGTGTGACTTCTAAATGCGAATTATAAGCAATTCTCATGAGTCTTTCACTGAACAGGATTTCGAATCTGACTAAAATAACAGAGGAACAGAGGGCTAGAAGCTCAAAACTACCATCCCAGCAACAATTTGAGACCTTTGGAGACTGTGGGGGAATTGAGCTCAGCAAGCCTTGCCAATCTGCCAACAGAAAGCCAAGGCCCTGCAAAACCAGTATGCCTAAGGGTGAAAAAAGGAGGGGGGGGGCCGGAGTCAAGGATGTTGTTTTAGGGGACTTCTTTCTACTTTCTCTCCTTTCTACACAGGGCCAAACCAGTGTTAGTTCATTAATGAACATTCACACTTCCACACAATGCTCTTCCAGATATCAGTCACTGCTAATAAGCAATTGTTATGGTGGGTACAGAGAAATGTTCTGTACAGCACATACTTTAAGCTTGTGTTAAATACTTTATTTCTTGGATTCCTGCAAAGACCTGCCCCCCTGCCCCACCCCACCTCTTGGCAGCTCTCTCTGGCATGTTTTCTGAAAAACACAAATATTCCACAGCAAATGAGCAAAGACATCCAGACTCAGAGCTTTCCCATACAGGACAATGCAAAACCCAAGCCCAGCACTTTTACTGACAGTGTGTGATCAGAGCTGAGCATAGTGACTTGGATTGCAGGATTACAGAAACACCTGTTCTCCTGTACCAAACCCGGGTGGGCATTACCACAGCCACGGCTCCTCGCTGCACTAGGAACACCAAACTGGAAGCTGCTGCCGTGAGTCCTACCTAATACCCTTAGACGCTTATGAAATGGGAAGATGCAACGCAACCTTCCTCTTCCCCGGTGGGTGGAAAACGCGAAGAGTAGGAAAAGCTCCCGCGTTAAAATGCCCCAAATAGGCAACGAAGGGAGACGTTACCGCCGGAACACCCCGCACTCACTGTAACCCATCAGCTCCCCGCCGGGCGCCTCGGCGACGATGAAGTACTCGGGCCAATGGGCGAGGTACTGCAGGTAAAAGGGGATCCCGTACTGGGCGCTCGGTTAAGGAGCAACTGCGGCCGCCTCGGCTGCGCCGCCCGCGCCCGGCCCCGCGCCCCCGCCCCGGCGGCAAGGATACGGTCTCGGTCAGCGGGTCCAGGTTGCTGTGGGGGACAGAGAGCGGCGCTCAGGGCGGGCCCCAGCGCGGGCCCGGCCGGCCGGCGGGGAGCCCCGAGCACGCCGGGGAAGGAGAAGCGCGCAGGGGCTTCGGGGAGGGACAGGGGAGAGAGGGGACGGGCGGCGCTCACATGTTGTTGAATCGGAAGAGATCGTCGCAGGTGAAGGCGCGGAGCGTCGTCATGGTGGAGATCGTGGCGACGATGATGCCGCTGCCCCGGAACCCCTCCCGCGCCCCAGCGCCACTTCCGCCACGGGGAGGTGGCAGCGGGAGCGGCCCCGCCCCGCAGAGCCGCCCCGCTCCCGGCCCGGCCCCGCCACAGCCCCGCTCCCGGCCCNCCACCACAAAGAGGTGGGGTCAAAGTACCCCGGGCTCCCAGGCATGAACCCCCAGAACTGTTCTTTCTGGTGTTGTGCTGGCTGACCCCAGCAAGGAGATGTGCACCCTGTGCACTCAGTGGCTGAAACATAGATCGCTTGCCCTCTGGTTCTTCTTAGTAAGAGACCTGAACACAAAAGTACTTTTTTCTGCCATAATCCTCACTGCGG
>VYXB01004616.1:2579839-2632621 GCA_013397135.1 Pachyramphus minor
TATCGTATGAGTAATATAATTGGCAACATTTAAAGTCTGAAGAGAGGGGAATTGTAAATAACAGCTTAAATCAATTAAAAATTCCTCTTAGGAAAAAAACCCAGTGTGCCTACGACAAATTATTATGTTCCACTGGTATGTTAAAAAAAGCAGATACATAAAAAGGAAATATAAGTATAAATAAAGATATATTTCTTGTTAATAATATTTCACTGTCTTATGTTACCCATTTTATAGTTATATGCATAATAAATTATGTATACACACACCCATATAAGAGAGAATACATAGTTACAGTCACACACTGAAGTGCTAAAAAAAAAAAAAAAATCAAGGAAGAACGATATTCAACTTTTTATTCATTTCCTGTTACTTTCTAAACAAAAACTGATCAACAGTGTCAACACGACAGTAATTTACTGTTACTGTGTTACAAAAACACTCTGGTTGCCCAATTCTCGAGAGGCAACAGATCTGCACTGCCTATATTATATGAGATTACACACAACAACGCAGAGAGTTAGAACCCTCCTTGACTAGGGAACAACAGGATTTCTGGATGCATGTTCAACAGTGCAGGTAGAGCTTGCCTGTGCAAGACAAGTGAACCACCTGTTTCAAGGGCTTTTTCTTAGGAAAGATCTTCTGTATCAGATGTAAAAACTGTAGTAACAGATATATCACCTATAAAACACTAAATATTATATAACATTTTTGGTCTCTAAAATAACTAAAATTATATAATTTACTGTTGAAAAGAATTGTGTTCCTCATAAAAGTAAATGCTTTTATTCCAGGTATGTTTTGGAGAAAAAAACCCCGTAAAGGATATGGTCTTCCACTAGTGAGTATAATTTAGACTAAGCATTAAAAATTTAAAACCATGTGAAAAGAAGTGTTTTCTAATACTATGGGGGAAACCCAGAATCATCTTGCAGTTGTAAAAATTAAAGCAACAGCCTTTGTTACACATTACTGTGGCTCATCATTTTTTTCAGGTGCAGGACAACTGGCTTCATACTTTTTCTTCAGGCCTTTTAAATATATACGCAAACTGTCAGGGTCCAATCGAGAGTTTCTGGCAGTCTGAACCAATCTCATTGCTAAATGGTATACAGCTCTCTGTTTCATCATCTCAGGAGTGCTCTTCTGCCTGTGCTGTTCTTAAAAATATACATGCATTAAAATAGGAAATAAATTATGTTCTATTATTAAACTACTAATATTAGCTATTTTCCAGCCTATTTTAGATCTCCAAATTCTTGGTTTGTATACAAACATTGCATCCAATACAGCCTTACCCTGAGAGATGTCTTCTGTTGTCACCTAACAGTGACCTTCGGTATAACCTTCTATAACTGGTTCCAGAAATACAAATTTTAATGAAATATATTTTCATTAAATTGTAGGCAGTGCTTATCCTGTATCCTTTCAGAAACTGAAAATATATTTGAATTTTATAAAACCTGTAAATTACAGCATTATAATTTTTTCCTACATACCAAAATTTGTGTTGCGATATGATTTGTGATTTCTTTTGCATCCAAAATTACAGATGATGGTAGGGAGGAAACTTCTGCAGCTTTTAATCCTAAACACATAAAACATTAATCAGGATTTTTGATGTAATTTTTATTCCTACCTTCCACATTATGTCTTGCAGGATTAACTTAGCCTATTTTTTTAAAGGGTGAAGATTTAAATTTTATTAAAACAATTTTGGTAAAATAATTTTCCCTTTGTGTCCTTTTTTTTGGTTGTTGTTAGTAACAATATGGTTCTGAGAGTTACAAAATAAAATATCTACTTTGTTGTAGCTACCTCTAAAATACACAAAGTTACTGCTTGTAATACTATAATTGGGTAGAATGAGACACATTAGGGGTTAAAGGGAAAATAATGGCACAGTGGTGTTAACAGCTTTCTCAGTTTATTTTTTTAATTTGGCAGGCCAGAAAATACTGAGATTGTGCTAAACACACCCTCCATTAAATCCAGACATCCAGTGGATATGGATGTCATGTTCCAACTTCTACTTGGTTGTCAACAGCCAAACTTTCAGATACTCAGGGTAAGAAAGAAATGTAAAATATTTTTTTGTGCCCTAACAGGATTTTTTAACTTTTTCCTTTGCCTGTGCCCCTGGATGTTCTGAGGAAAGTCTGTGGCTCATTGGGTGCTTTAATACTGTAGGGTTAAAAATGAAAAAGGGTCATGAAGAGCCCTTGTACTCTTTCTTAGAATGCAACTTTGCTCAAGTAAGGTAAAGCCAAGACACCAACACAGAGCTTCTAAAGGGCTCCTGTTCTCTGAGAATACTCTCCAAACATACAATTCTTCTGAGTTAGTGGTGCTGTAGCATCTAAAATTGAGCTTGTGCTGCCAAGGTAAGCAAACTTATTCTGAAATTACAATTAAGAAATGTTTTAAGTCCAGCTAGTTGAAGCTTGACTGGAATAATTTCTAGTCTTCTATTACCACTAGCTTGCAAAAGTCATGTGTAGCTAATTTCCTATTGATTAAATGTTACCTAAACCAAGGATTCAGCATCAGATCTAGTATTTGGAAACATACAGTTTCTGTAAATCTTTAAAACATGTAGCTATGCCTTACTGTCACTCACTCCTTTATTGACCCATAATCCAATAATGGCTCAACTCTTTCAAACAGACATGAATCAAGTAGCTACTGACATCAGTAAAATGGGTTTTTGACTACGAAATTACTTGTAAAGTCTTCATACTTCCCAAAACTACTCTCTTACTACACGGTTATTTAGAACACACAAGTATTTGGAACACATTATAGATCTGCGAATCTCTGTATCTCTCTGATACAGAGAGATACAAACTCAATAAAAACTGTCATCAGGAAAATATTCTTCCATGCCTAATAAATGAAACAGTATTCCATAGCAGAATCCATTACCATAGTTCTTTTCCTCTGTGTATCCTTTAGAAAGTGTGTAGGTGTAAGCAATTTTCTCCTTACTCCCAGCACTGCTTCTCACATGTTGCACTTCAAAATGGTAATTTTCCACATTGGGATATAAAGCATCTATATGACACAGTTCCAGGAAATGCGTAGCAAACAGTGTAAATGCCTAAACGAGGAAACAAGCAGGAAAATTTATTTTGAAAATAATCCTGAAATAAATTACAATAAATAAGATGTCCAAGTGTTCCTCCAAAACACCAAAAAGCTGTCTTCAAATTACTAAAGCAAATTAAAATCTTTAAGCAGTGAGTACTACCATTGGCAAGTATATATTTTCCAACTGGGGATTCTCTCGCTCCTTTCTCAATAGGGGAAAAACAACATCAGAAGTAAAAGGAAATCCATTATGTTTACAAAATCTGACTAGTGTTAATTTGAATGATTGTCAAATGGTTGCTTAATACTCTCAAGGAATGCTTTATCAAAAGTACAAGTGACAGAAAATATCTGAGCTTTTCAAACCAAAAAAATACTCTGAATAAACTCTGGGGAGAAACAAACACCTGCAGACTTACTTCAAAAAGCTAACAACAACCTGAGCTTGATCACATAATTAGTAACAGAGGTGAAACTTTCAACCCATCTAAAACCATATTCCCCTTTCCAAAACCTTTAACCTCTGTGACCAATTCAGAAGTTGCGTGAAACTACTACTGTACTTTGAAAAGTACCCGCTAGTAAAGAGGTTCACCTTTAACACTGAGGCATAAAGCTGTACTAAACAAAACTAAAGAGGCTGGGTTATTCTCTTTCTTGACAGAAGTAAAACCTTGCCAGCAAGTTGGAGAGATATGGTGACCAGTGTACTGGTTTTGGATGAACTAGAGTTCACTTCACTGTGAAGTTTACTTCACAGAAACTTGTGCTGTGCTATGTTTTGGACTTGTGACCTGCTGAGCAGCACTTGCACAGCACCGAGGGCTGTTCTGCTCCTCACCCTGCCCTGCCAGTGAGCAGCCTGGGGGTGCTCGAGTTGCTGGGAGGGGACATGGCCAGGATGGCTGACCCCAGCTGACCCCAGGGGTATCTCACAGCATCCAAGACCGCAATAAAAACTGCGAAGGAGGAGGAGAAGGGACGGACATTCAGAGATACGGTAACATTCATGTGCAATGAAGCCCTGCTTTGCTGGAAATGGCTGAGCACCGATAGGAAGTACTGAATGAGTTTCTTATTTTGCTTGTGCATGTAGCTTTCCTTTACCTACTGAAATGTCTTCATCTCAGCCCACAAGTTTTTGCATTTTTACCCTTCCGATCTCCCCCCCCATTCCACTGTGGGGGATCGAGCGAGTGGTTGGGTTGTGTTTAGCTGCCCACTGGGGTTAAATCACACCAACCAGTGAACCGAAGTGCAGCTTATGTCAGCATTTTTCCTCTATCATCACAGTTCTTATTATTCACCTCTTATGAAAAATCATATTTAGGGAAGAAATCTCTACAAAACTTATGTTAAATTATGAGAAAATACTATATTTACTTTCAGGATGACAAAATTTAAGGTTTAAATTTCTTTCAAAACAGAATTACCTTTAAATTCAACAGATATTCACAGGTAGCATAACAAATGCCAATACCTTCTTCAGCACTGGTACCTCTGCCAAGTTCATCAATTATGATGAGTGATTTATCATTAGCGTTTTGTATGATATATGTTATCTAGGAAAATATTCAATGTGTTATCATTCCTATAAAGGCATTTTTAAAAAATAGGAACATTTTGTGTTATTCAGATGAAACAATGCAGAAATTTTTAAAAATCTTGTCAGATACACAACTTTTACCTTTTCAAAACTTTCAAATAGCTGTCAATTCTAATCAAGCAAATACTACAGCACTCTTTCTCTTTTCCATTGAAGATACCACTTTCCTTCAAAATTATATCAGTTTGGGAAAGAGAATTGAGAGGACTTAGGCCCCTACAAATAATCATTTAAGGTTTAAGCAAAACCAAAAATGTTGAAACTGCTATCCAACAGAGCACTGACTCATACTTACATTGGAATATCTTGTTATTTAAGATATGCCTGGTTTTCTGTGGTTTATTATCAAAGAGATGAAGGCTGGATTTCTGACTACCTTTCAAAGTACACTATTTCAGTAGAAATATACTAGTATAATTTCTATTAGCTTAACAGTACAAATGGCCTTGGACCCTGGATTAGCTATGTTCAATACCTCTTTCATTTCCTTCATGAATGTTGATGCATTTGTTTCTATATCATCATCCATACCTATTCTGGTAAAAATCTGCTCTGCAATTCGAAAAGAACAATACTCTGCTGGGACATAAGAACCTACAAAGCAAGTAAAATGTAAGTTTCTTTTATGAGTGTGACATTTGCCTGTATATGTCAGTGGGAAAAAAATTAGTTTTACACTTGGTTTTTATGCACAGTAGAGAATGCACCTTACCTGATAAAGTTTCATAAGATTATGTTCTACCATGACTTTGTAAGAAAAAAATTATTATATAGATACAATAATTAAAGACGCTTATAAAAAAACCTTTAAGAAATCATATGCCTAAAGCTTGTGTCAGTCTGAAGGGATGAAAAAGTGAGAATAAACACTAGGATTAATTTACATTTCTGTAACCACTGATTTACTAATCACAAGAAATCTTAATTTCTCAAACCCAAGGTTATATTGCTTTTATCAGACTTTGAGGCCTATTAGTTTTACCAAACAGAAAAGAACAAGAAATCTGCCAAAAGATTTTACAGTCTCCTTTATTCATATTAAACTCCCATTTTTGAGGGCAATTCCTCAAGAACTTGAGATTGTTGGGGACTAAACCCACAAACACATGATGGATACCTTTTTTTCTCCACTGCTAAGTAACTTCATTATAGTAGAGTTAGAATCAGCCTATTAAGGTCTTTGTCCTGTGCTACCAGACTTAGCTTTAAGAAAAAAACTCAAGAGGAATTCCTGAATACAGGGACGAGTCTCAGTTAGACTTTACAAATAGTTGGTTTACTTTAGTAACAGAACCTTGCAGTAGTTATTATTACTTTTATTAAAGTAGTTATTTATCTATTAATGACACTTGTCTGGAAACACTTTACACAACTGAGGTATGCTCAAGGTCATGTGTTCCTTTTGGATGACTAATACATGTGTCTGACCAGAATACTTCAAGGACACTCAGTGCCAATCTAGTGTAAGGTGCTGGATTGAGTTACGGTGCTCCAAAGAATTAAGACCATACAACTGTGCTCCTCTAAAGACAGACTGGGAAGCCTTCCAGATACACAGATGGGGCACCGTAAGTTTCCAGTGGCAGGCGCAAAACCTACAGTTTGCCCTGTCAGCAACACAAGAGCTGGAAGGAGAAACGGACTACAAATTACCTGTTACTATTTTACTTAGATAAAATGTTATTGTAGAAGCCAAATCATTCAACTTTATAAAAATTTTTGGCCAGAAAAAAATACTGTGCTGCAGAAGATTACTAATATTGTACACTCTCACTCACCAATCTGTGCCATAATTTGACAAAGTGCAATTTGTTTTAGGTATGTTGATTTTCCACTCATATTTGGTCCTGTAATAATGACAAAATTGTTGCCCTCTGTCAGATACGTGTTGTTAGCCACAGGTTTTTCCATAGCTATCTTTTCAAGAATAGGATGCCATCCCTGCTTGATTGCTAAAGTATCCGTAAATTCTGGGCGAACTAAAAGGGAAAAAACATGTAAAACATTGTGGAGTTAGTATGGAAACCCTTACCTTGCTGAACTAGTATGTTTTGAAATAAAGCTAATTCTTGCAGAGCCGAAGTCAAACTCTGTGATTTTGATGTCCCAGTTTTCACTTTCCTGTAATGAGCAGGACTGACATGCAGCTCTTGGGTAGAATTATCAACCACTTTCAGGTATACATTCTGATTGCTATGCAAGTCTTCATGATTTATTACTACAAAAAGAAACCCATAACTAAAACTTGATTTCTAAATGAACATTCCACATTTGTGTTCTCTAGTAAGTAGGGTTGCACTCCAGTAATAAAGAAAAATACAGAGAGCTAAAGTAGTTATTTTTATACTGCTGCAAGCATATAAAGTACAGGGGTTGTGGACTTACTCCTACATATCTATCTTATATATGCATGGGAAACAAGGAAGTAGTATTCCTTCTAGTTTTTTACTTAGTGTTGACCTACTCGTATTATCTTGCTACCTTTAGAAGAGAAAGAAGTGTAAACTCAGAATGTTCACAGACTTCATGCTTTTCAACAAAATATACCTAAACTGGCCATCTTGAGAAGACTGACTGTGAAGGCTTATGGCAGCTACCTGGCAGAATTTAATTTCAATGAACAGAAACAGAAAGAACATCAGCACAAAAAGGGGACAGACCAGAGACATTCACCTAAACACTACTGAGACTCACAAAAAGAAACAGAACCAGACCAACCAGCCAGTTATTCTCCAACAGAAGGCTCTTTATCTGGCCCATAACAGAATCATGGGAGGAACTTACCATAATCAGAAAGAGTGCAGGCATGGGCAAACGAAAGCAGCATATCCAGCATAGACACAATGTCAGACAGCTTGTACAGGCAATGAATGTGTTCATAGATCTCATTCAGTAGTTTACACACTATTCTGAAATAAGACATTGATTTAGCTGTTGCAAAGCATAAACTGTCACTTTATCCAACTTACAGAAATAAGGGAGTTATGATGTTCATACTGCATACATTAGGACAGAAAGTCACTCATAAAATGCAATCACATCTGCCAGATGCAAGCACATTGTGTAAATTTCTTTGAAGTAAATTAAGATCTTATACCATCATCTCAGATGCCATCCCGCTATCAGACACAAGACACGTACCTCAAATACCAACAGCTCATATGAAAGCTTCACAAAGAGAATGAACTAAAAATATAGCTGTGGAATCAAGCATGTTTTATTAACATGTGAAATGCTACTCTAATTCCTGTAGACCTTCACATTAATAAAAACCCTGCATGGCTGCTAGAAAGAATTTGCATTTAATTGATAGGCAACATTACACTTTAGTAAGTCTTCTGAATCAGTGGAGCAACATGACATGCAGCAAGGACAAGATACAGAAATGGACAGTTCCACTCTAAATACGAGGAACTGATTGGAAGTAATGATTCTGCATTACTAATGCAAAATTGATGCATTCATTGTGCCATTTTGTGTAGATAATTCACTCACAAAAATTAACATGATGACCAACCTTATTAATAAATACCTATATATTTGCAATCATGTTTAATACAATACACACTTTATGGGGTTTTTTTTGTCTCAGAAGGTACACTTGAACAATGCTGCTTGGGACTATTTCTGTAAATAGACATAACAGAAAGACAGCTTTAAAAAACCCTGTAATTAGTTATTAATTTAAGAAAATAAAGGTAGTTAGCAAATATTAAATAGTTTTAACAGGTCTTACAAGTAGGTCATGTGATATATTTCTCTCAGGGACTCCTGACATCTTTCATTCATTTTTATTAAATCTGCTGAAGTGAAGCTATATGTGTTTTTCATTTTAGTGATCTAGGGGGAATTGAAACCAACAATAAGAACTCTCAACAATCATAGAGAAAAACAGTTTCTACAAAAACAAATTGCGAATGGTATGGGGGTAAAAAAGGAGAAAGAACAACATCTGGTTTCATTTTTATCATATAATTTTTTAAAATTATTTTTATCAGCAATTAATTATCAGCAAGATATATAACTTTGTATTTACACATGACATAACTGCATATAATTGCACATTTCTGACTGTAACTGGAACTGACTTAACTATAACTGGAAATAGGATAGTTATAGAAACATACCAATCAAACCTTCATTTACTTCCAGATATTTTCACTGAAATTATTTTCATTGTTACAGAATAGTGTGTACTTTATTAATATATATTATATATTTCACATAAAGTATACAGATATATTATGAAAAAACATATCTTGTACAGATACCTTTGTAAATTCTGAGGGAAGCTGGCCATTGGGCAAGGTTGAACAATCAGCATTCATCTGGATAAAAAATCCACGAGCAGAGCTGAAACTTGTTTTCATTGGTAGGTTGTACTTTTCTGCAAGTTGTGTTATCATACCTACAAAGAAAGATTTAACCCAAATTATATACTTTCATGTATATGTTGTGTTGGTACAAAGATGGATATTGTTAACGGAAGGTTTCAGAAGTAAAAACCAGTAGCATCTGTATATTTCACTGTGTGTGAATGTAGGATTAGAAGGAAATAGGAAGTTCACAACAAATGAGAGGTGCCAAAGTTTCTGATGCTCTTTTACGTTTCCAATTATAGACTAAACTAAGATGGGCCTTTAGCTAGAAATCAACATTTTATACTAAAAAAAGGAAATCAATTTCAAAAGACAATTTTTTTTCTTCTATTTTGACTTAAACAGGAAGGTTACTATAACACAATAACACACATCATGCTAAAATGCCTTTTGTATTTATTTTCCAACTCTTAATATAGCTAAAAGGTAGTCCACAGAGAAATCAAGACTGCTTAAAATACAAAGAACCAAGAACTCAGATATTTGAAATGAAGAAGCTAAACCAAAGATTTACAGTTTTATGCAAAATGCTTTAGGTGGAATAATTCTGTTACATTACTTCAAACTGTTTTGTACTTTTACAGAAAAAGGGGCAACAGAGCTTTGAATATAGGAATCACAATATAATTGTTCAACTTCATCGAAATACAATTGAGTTTTTATATACAAAAGGAGCATCTCAGTAAGTATCTCAAAAGAACTTACAGGCAATATCAATAACAATCAATTTCTACTAACACTAAATACTTTTTACATCTGCAAAGGTCATAGCACATACAATTACACAGCTTTTATATGCCAACTGCAAGGTACTTTGAACTCCAAAAAAACAAAAATTTGTTTTTCTAAATACCTGCTATGTCATCAACGATTTCTGTGTATGTTTTACGAGCTATGTCAAGAAATTCACTGATGTTAGGCTTAACAGCATAGCACTTCTGGGTCCTCATACTCAGACATCCTTTTGTGTATCTTGTATCATCATTAATTACAGTTGTAATCTTTTCAAGCATAACTCCAAATCTGCAATATTAGTTGTATCACTAAGTAGACAGATATTAATTTTTTTACTTACAATGTCATCCTCACATGACAAACAGTGTTGCAAATAACAGTACTACAAGTAATTGAAGCTAATTATCTACTATTAAAACAAAACACTACATTTCATTTCTATTTTCACCTGGTGACTACACCTAAATATGACCAAAGATACTATTCACATCTCCAGGAGATATGATCTTCGGGAGATATAAATTATTGCTCAAATATACAGGCAAGAGTTGATTTTTGCATTATTATGGGGACTCTAGGAAACCACTACTCATCTTTTCAGAATTATTTGTAACGGAGCTCAGTTCATGAGCAGTTGCAGTATTACAGCTATCTCCTTTGCTTTTTTCTCTGTATTTGTTAGCTGAAAACTGGAATTTCTGACCATTAAAATCAGATTTTAGGCAAAAGAATTGAGCTGTACCTGTAACTATAGATAAACAAAGATGCAATATCTTTAACCTTATAGGCACTTTTGAAATTATTTTCTAACATAGTAGCTCAAGTATTGCAATAAATACCTTGTATCTTCAAGAGAATTGTAGTAAGCCCTTAGCAGCTGTGTGTTACAGCTTCTTAAAGCAGCCTGTTGAAGATTAAAACATGAACATGAACACTTACTTCTTTTTGCAGACTTTTTAAAGGACTGAGAGTCCTTGGATTCACTGAGGCTTATCAGCAGTTGCTAAGTACTTTGTGGAATCTGAGCAGGAGTTTCAGTTAAATATTTGTTATAACATCAATTATTCAGGTAATGGTAGGATTCCTGCTCTTCAGAGTATCAGCCTCAAATGTGTATTTTCAACTGGCTTAAGAATCAACAGACTGTGGAAGTATTGTGTTCTGCAAAATATATGTATTTTTTTTACTTTATCAGTCCCTTCCAACTTAAGAGATTCTATTCTATATTCTATGAAATTTAACAAACTGCACTTCATAAAAATAAAGACAAAATGGTCTGTACTTTACTAAAAAAAAACCAAACAAAAACAAAACCAAAAAAACAGAAGAAGAAGAAAACAAAGCTTACTTTCAGAGGCTCCACAAGTTCTAAAGTATGCTTCAGGTAGATTAAATTGGTTATTTTTGATTCAGCAGTTTTAACCTGTTGAAAAATTTTCCAAGTATTTGAGGCATTTGTATGTCTGACTGTTTAAAAAAGTACTTAAGAAAAGAATCCAGTCTGACAGTTTTAGCCATACAAATGATCTCTCCTTCATGTTACAGATGTCTACAAGGAAAGCTGGGACCAATGAACATTTTGGGTTTTGCATATGTCATTAAGGAGATTTATCTGCATTTATTATAGTCCTGTTGGAGTCTGTACCTGATTTCTTCACCTAGCATTAGACAAGTCCTCTACCTAAGCAGGAAAGTCAGCATGAGAGAAGACACTGAGAGGTGAGAGAGTTGTATATATCTGTGATGCTGACATACAGCCATAAACACAAGGAAGCATAAGCCTCAAAAGCATTGGCAGAAATATTCTACTCGAGTACAGTAGGCAAACATAACTTATAATGCAATGGTTACAGTATGCTTTGCAAAAAAAAGTTGAGGTTCAGATATCTCAAGCTCAGTGTGGTTAACTGTTATGTCTAGTCTCAACCAAGATCCAGTAGTGTGCTACATATACTTACTCTATTTTGGTATTTGTATTACATGTGTTTTAATGTACAGAGGGATATATAAGGCAAGGTCTGATGAAAAAAATAATCTTGCTCTGAAAAGTAACAGTCACTAGGACTGTAAATCACCAGCCACTTTTTCCATTGATGCTGATCTGAAAAAAATTCCTCTCTCTCATCCAAGTACTGTTGAACAGGATGTACACTTACAAAGAATAAAGATGGGGAGTGATGAAAAAGTAAACATTTTTGGAAGTACTGCATGTTATATATAAATTAATGTAATATTGATTCACACCTGAATTTTTCTAACATTCTTCTACAAGAATCTTCTACTGCTGTAAAATAAGAGACAACCTCAATCTACGATAACATTATTTCATGTTTTTTTTAAGATGCAGCCTTTTTCCTAATGTATCATATATATTTATAGATATCACATTTATATACTGCATGTTATATATAACCAGATAATTGATTATCTGAGATGTGTTTCAAAACATACTGTATCCTGCTTTGGAATTTGTACCAGAACTGAAAGAAGTTGTTCTGTATCCAGGAATTTTGAGATAACTGTAAAACAAAAGTAAACACATCAGAAATGGAACTGAAATTGTAATAAAATCTATATTTTTTAATATACATATTACGTATTACATACAATTATTTAGTGACACTAATGCTAATCTTTTTCTTACATTCTATCTTCATAAATTATTTACAGGGTAAAAACAAGGTTAAAAATAGCTGCTATCTAAATTTTTTTGTCGTAACTACATTTACTATACCTAAGCATGTAGTGATCATTATATAAGCAGACATTCATCAATTTAGAAATATTCTTTTTCTTAGATTGAATCATATTTCACAGATTAAGATTACACGATTCAGCTTCGGGTGGCCTAAACCTGGCACTGTATTTTACATTTTTCTGGATCCTTATGTTTTATGAAGCAACAGGAAAAAAAAATGTATACACAAGTATTACTTCATGGGTGTCTTTATTTATTAATGTGTACTTTATGTATAGTTGTATACATCAAACATAGTGCATACCTAGCCACAGAGAAAAAGTCCAATTCTTTGAAAAAGCTATGGGCTCAATCACCTCTACACACTTTATCAGAGAAATTAACTTTTCCTAGTAAAATACTTGAGAAAAATATCACATTTATGATATTATAGATTACTTCTAAAAATTAAGTGTCCACTATGTCACCAGACAAATCTTTAAAAAAATACTTTTCAAACATACTGAGTCACATCACATACTTCCCTATCTTAGAAAAAATGTTTAACAAGACATATAATATTAGGTATTAAAAAATAAACTACTACCTGCTTGAAGACCAAAAAAGAGCTCCTCATCCTGGAGTAATTCCTGAACACAGTCCAGTCTCATGTTAATTGTTTCAGCATCAACTAGAGGTTCCAGGATATTGGACCTAAGTCTTCGACTTCCACCAGGAGTTTTAGTGTAATTTAGGATGCCAAAAAGTGTGTGACCATTCCTTTGAAAATAAAATAGATTTGAAGAATACACCCACCAAAAAAAAAAAAAAAAAAAGTAAATGTCAAATGATATTTTCAGGTAAGAGTATTCTACAAATCTGAGGTGTGTTTTTGGGATGCTTAGCATCTATCTTCCTGTTTGCCACATATATTATATGAACTACAGGAGTTTAGCAAGTCAGATAACTTAATGTAATTTAATATACTATTAGCCCTCAATGATGTAATTTTCCAAAGTCTAGAAATACATTTGTACTTAGTATTTTCCTAATCTTATGTAGTAGTATTCCATTGCTACTGCGGTGGTGCAGTTCACACTTTTCCTCTCAAGTAAACTAATTAAAAATGAATGAACCAACCCTACAAAAGGAGACAAATTATAATCAGAGATCAAATACTAATCAGAACATTTTCACTAAAATACATTCCTGAAAATAACTCAAAATACTTAGAAGTCCAAAAGATAAATAATATTTGATTTTATTTTTGAAGAACTGATTTACAGTCAATACAGGAGCTAAATAACATGTTTATGATTTATAAATATTCTTTCATGTTTATGGCTTTTACATGTTAAATATCCCAGGGTTTCATACTTAAGGGTGATTGTATCCATCTAGAATAAGCCGCCTATAATATTTACACCTAGTACACAGCCAAACAGTTTTAGAAACCTGAAACCTTCAATGCTGTTGCCTGGAAGAAGGCCAATGAAAACATTGTGGACATATCAACATATTGATTTCAACCAGAACTTGAGAAGGAAGAAACCTCTTACACAAAAACACCATTGTAGATAGATACATAGATAGATAGATAGAGCAGAAACTCCTGATATACCATGATACACAAGACCAAAGCAACAGCCAAGAGAATAAAGAAAAAAGGGGAAATTCAAAAGCAGTTTTATTAAGGGCATATTTACCATAAGATGCAATTCATGAAAACACTTAAGGGAAACTCTACATTTGAGACAGAATTCACAGTGCCTGCCTTTAAGCAACTGAGGACTTATTTCCCTGTACAGTAAATGAAGAGAGACCAGCTCCAGATTTAAGACTGGCACAAAAAACTTGATTTAGGTGTTTCTAGTGTGTGCCTGTACTGTTAACTTTTACCTGTTAATATCTGATACAAAGATATCTAACCAGGCTTCATGGTAAGATCTATGTACTGGAAATAGCTGTGTGTGGCTGATGCACACTTGTCCACTGATCAGCAAAAATTCTGCACCAATAATGCTAAACAGCATTTAGAAAAATATTGCTCCAAAGGTACCTTCCAATCCAAGACTTCTATGGTTCTACTACATCTCCCCAAAGGGAAAGCTCCTATGGATAATACTTGGGAGGTGAGGAATCTTCAGGTTTCCCTTTTTATATCAAGGTGGTTAAGTGAACATCTAAACAGAGGTGGATCTCAGAACCTGACAGCAAAACGCAAGTTCCAAGTACTTCTCTTGCTAAACAGAAGTGTAACAGTCTGGAGAAGAAAAGCCTTGAAGTTTCTTCTGCCTAGAGGGCACTTAACTCTTGAGGAAGGAAGTGCTCCAAGTATTGATCTCATTGTGAAGAACTACCATACAATCAAGTGCCACATTGCACATTACCACTATTACGGCTAAAGGAAACCAAAACAACCTTTCAAGCCTGAAGTGTTTATCTTGTGTAAAATAAGTAAAGCACAGGAATTTTAATACAACATAAGAAACTTGCAGAAATGTTGCCTCTTTCATTTCACAATCTATGAAACTTTGCGGAAACACAAATTTCAAGTCTGAATAAAATATATACATCAGTGTAAATATGACTATGCATCATCTCCTTCCACAATTCACTTGTAGGATTTCCTATGCTAAAAATTTTGTGCTGAATTGTAATGTATTTCTCTGTCCAAGCATTTTTTTTAAAAGCTCTGAATGCTATGTAAGTTCTTTCATATAGAAATAAAGACAATGGTCAGCTCTTTGACATAAATGTCAAGGAAACTTAGTGAAATACAACTTTATAAAAGCATAACTTGCAAAAATATTCTTACCGAGAATCTCTGTTATTAATTACTAGTTCAAGATTTTGTGCTGATGATGCATCTATCATAGCTGTTTTCTCACTCCCCTGGAAACGCACCTTGAGTGATTTAGGAGCATAAACGGAATTTTGAATAAATTCAACATATTTTAGCAAAGCTGAAGCAGCTGCAAGACAGTAATACCTTGGAAAGAAACAATCTTTAATGAATGTTGAATAGTGCTATTGAAATACCACAAAAGCAGTGCACAACAGAAACAACATTTACACTACTGGGATTACTAGCACTGAAAAAGCAGCATATTTTGAAATGCACTAACACATGCCTAGTGAGCATATATTCTTGCAAATCAAATATTCATGAATGTTTGAGCCTCTGTACATTTGACACCCTACATTATATAGCTGATCTTGTGAACATAACATATTTCCGTAGTTATGTGTTACTTGAAGACCCTGATCACCAAGTATCACTACCTAAAGTTGTTGATAAAAGGAAAACATTGGCTGAGGCCAGAAAGAAAGGCAATCACAGCTCTTCGAATTTATCTTTAAGGGAAGAATGAAAAGGACAAAGTGGAAAGCTGTGAAAACTCAAAAAACCATCCAACTCTATAACAGGCTTTCTATTAAGGTTTCCAGATATACCAGAAACACCAGATGGCAAAACAGAATGACAGCCCTGCTATCATTTTCTAACTTTGGCAACAAGACACAGGCTCATGTAGTGAGAACGTAAAAAGTTGTTAAAAACTTATCTGGACACAGTATGCTTTTCCTTATTTAAACGTACTTTGATTGAACCTCCATGAAAACGGTGCTAAATTCAGACGCGCACAATTGTTCTATGTATTCCAAACCCTTTGTTTCATTGAAGTATTTTCTCTGGACAGTTGTAAAAGTCGCATTCTGTGAAGATGGGGATGAAAGCAAATAGTTTTAAAAGTTACATCAGACAGACTTCTCTATTTTTCTAGTGATACGTGTTTCTAAGAAATGTGTCGGCTGATTCTGTCTTCACACAAGTATTCACTCGAGCTCACTTGCAGAGGCAGCTCAATGTAACTCAACGCAGATGCACCACTGATTTATGAGCAAAAAGGAGGAGAGAGGCTAAGAAGTAGAACTGGACTCATGAAGAGCTCTGTAGGCATGGAGCAATTCAGGTAATAATTACTACAGTTTCTAAAGGTTCTGAGGCTTCGAAACTCATAAATTACATATACTAGGTCATCTCACAAGCTTTTACCCTGCCCTGCTCTTTTTCCAATTCTGTGATACATCAGCCCCATTGATTTATCAGGTTGAGAGAAAAAGAG
The DNA here is from genome assembly GCA_013397135.1 of Pachyramphus minor. Classification (NCBI taxonomy): domain Eukaryota; kingdom Metazoa; phylum Chordata; class Aves; order Passeriformes; family Tyrannidae; genus Pachyramphus; species Pachyramphus minor. Next base: position 2,596,457 of record VYXB01004616.1, read on the forward strand.
AGAAGCAAAAGAAAATGCTGGATTTTTTTAAATTCCTGAATCTTTCCTAGGTAAAGTATTACTCAAATTACCCAATGCCACAAATTCAAAACTTTCAGCTTTAATCAGTAATATACTTAAGTCTTTAACTGTCAGGATTAGAAGTAGCAGTGTGGTAGCTGCATTTTGATTATTCTTTGCCACAGTAAAATTAGACCCCAAAATCAAAGAAAACAAAACCTGTCTACATTTAACATTTTAAAAGTTGTGCAAAACTCTCAAATCAACAATCATACAAAAATGATCAAAAAACCCTAAAACATGGAATGAAATTTAAGATATTACCTTGAAATGCTCTGTAATCAGACTGAATAGTTTTGTTGTGTTCCCTGCATCACAAGCAGTGTTTGACATTATTATTTCTAGTGGTGTTAAAATCTTGAGTTTAGTAATAACCTGAACAAAAAATTAAATAAAAAACCATACATGATCTAAAATATTTTAGACAATAAAGAACCAGCAATAATGACTTACAGAACCCTACAACTTTTAAATCAGTTCCAGTCTTGTAAATAAAGACTAAGTTTTCTGCTAACTTCTACATTAATGAGCCAAATTTACATGTATCAATACATAAAACTAAATCTAAAAACACAAAAAGCCAAACAAACAAAAATTAGAGCTTATCCCCCGTTATTTAAACTGAGAATCGTGTTTGCCATTGAAGCAAGAGATAAATATCCAAAACTATATTCCATGGCTAGGATGGGAGGATGGCAGCTTTCTGGGTTTGCAGCTGAAAGGTTCATGGTGCTCTGGAAGATGAAGCAATGCAACAGGTCTGAATACTGTTACTCTTTTGATTGAGACTCATTTTAGATTTTGTTCTAACTTCCTCTTGTAACATCAGTCAGTCTTAATATGGCTAAAAATGTGTATATTTAAACCAGCTTTATGTTAGACACACCCCCTGTAGGAATTTAAAGTAGATTACATGCTCTTCTATTTTTTACTGTGTAAGAAGGGACAAACATCATTATGCATTTATGTTCACTTATACCACCATCCACAAATTCTCAAGGGAGAAATATGAAAAAATGGACTATATTTTAAGTGCTTAGAAGTTAAGATGTGAAAGAAGGGACAGATGATGTCCCAATGGAAAGGTGAACAAGCATAACAAATACATAAAATAAATCATCCAAAGGTATTCAGGATAGGAGAGCTGTCACTGCCCTTCATATCTCCTAATCAATGGTAAGGTTTTTTTCAGAGATATCACAGTTAAAACAGATCTTGAAGAGTGTAAAGAATACAAGAAAACTTTACTGAATTAATTTGCAGAACATTCAAAAATAAAAGGGTGCACAAGAAACAGAAAATACAGTAAGCTGGATACCAATCACTAGCAAAACACAGATTCTGATCAGCAGATAGACATTGTTAAAGTGTGTTAGCATTGTTAAAGGTGCTATTGTAGTGTGCTATCAATTAGTATTGACAGTATTGTTAAACATGTTAGAGATTGAGGCAAGAAATTGGGCTGTGTAGTGCATTTGGGGCAGAGCAGTTGTATACTAGCACCTCTTTTTTTTGACTGGATGGTGAATACAGTCCCAGGTATGTGCACAGCATGGAGAACAGTAAGCTAAATGAAAAATTATGAACACACCTGTACAAATCAAAATGCCCCCTTTTACAATGGTATGACAGGAAACCAGTGAATAATCTGGCCACGGCCTGACAGATTGTTATAGAAGATGGTAACTTACCAAGAACAGTCATGTTATCAGAGTTTAAAGTGAAAGTATGAAAGACTTCTGAGAATTAATTGTATTTTACCATTAAATTCATGACAAAACCAGAAATAGATGGGTGGGGAAAGAGTTTGAGCAGCTAAAATACTTCTCAGTTTGAAAAAGATGAATTTTATGGACAATAACACAGTTCTTAACCCTGAGAGAATAGAACAGGAGAGACTCTAGACTACAAACATAGGTACTACTTGCTAAAAAGAAAGCCTTTTACTCTTAGAAGTAACTGCAATTATTATGAAATCATTAGTAAAATTGGAAAACAATTTCCACAAAAATAATCTGACATTTCCTTGCATAATTCTAGTCCTATTCTTTTGATTAGAAGATTTTTTCCTACCAACAAGCAAATCAATTTTTCTTATTTTAAACCTCTTAGTGAATTGTTATTTAAGTTGCCAAATGATCATCTGAATGTCTACATTTTCTCATGCAATCTCATCTTCAAGGCACACATCATCTTGATTTTTAGTACTGTGCACTACAGCAGTATTTCTGTAGCTGCCATGTTCAATATGTAGCTATGTGTGTTAAGAGCAGGATAAGCCTTAACAGCAGTAATGATAAAAAAAAATAACATTATACAATATCTGTTTTAGGAAATAGATTTGATGGTTGTTTATATCCTGAGTCATAGCTATTTACTCTTCTAAGAAAGTTTTTGTTTGTGTGAATATTGCAAAGATGCTACAAGCCACATTATTTTCTAGCACATATAACTACAACAAAAACAATAAGATGTTTCATTAATGTTCCTGCATAAACCACAGAGACTAGTCTCCAAATTAATGTAGAATACGCAGTGCTGGTAAGCAGAAAACGTGGCTGTAAACTGAGTGAATTTCATTTCAAACTGAGAAGAAATATTTCTGCAACCAAAGCCAACCCTCTACCACACACACATTTCTGCAGTTCTGTTCTCAGAGTTCTTTTGCCTGATGAAAAATATTTTCAAGTTCTACTACCATACCTTGCCCCATGCTCTTCAAAGCAAGGCACCTCAATCCCATACTCGTGTATTTTGCAAAAACTTTCTTTCCTTTCTAAAACTGAGGCACAGTAAAGAAAACAGCAGCCATTTCAACACTCCACATTTTCTAGAACTTGTTAGCTTCATTTTTGAGAAATCTCTTCCACAAGCTAAAAGTTTAATTTCCTTTTAGTCATATGTTTTTTTCAAGAAGGTAAGTCACAATAATTAGACTATAAAATACCTTGGCATAAGTTGTATTGTCTGCAAATTGTGATAATATCATCTCAGGATTTTTTAAGTCAATACTGGCCATTCCGACTTCACCTCTGGCAAGGCCTCTTCCTTCTACTACAGCTACAATAACTGATGCAACACTATGAGCAGAGACTGCAGAGGAGGATGTAACTGCAAAACAGTTGCACATATTACAGTCAACACAGATCAATGCAAGATTGATCAAGGAGCACCACAAACAACAGAGCAAGGATAAACAAACAGACACAGGTAGGCTTTAGGAACACTGAAGACTGAACTAATCATCAGTCAGACTGTGAAAAAATTCACTTTAAATCCCATTACTTTTGCACAGCACACAGATACACATAACATGGCACAAGGCATCGTTATCCTGGAACACCACTTTGTTCACACAAAGCACTGCAAAATGTACCCCCAGTGAGCTACTGTGTAAATGTTCCGAAGAACTAGTGTACTACACCTCCAAAGATGCCAACAAAAAAATGCATAAAACTTGCATCAAGAAACTTGGGAATTGTATGTGATGTCCAATGCATTACAAGCCTAAAAAGATGCCCCAAATAAAGATTTGTTTGAATCTGGGCTATTAGTTTAGTGACCGCACAAACTGACATGGCCACGCATATTAAATAATATATAAATTTTGGACAATTTGAAAAAAGTCTGAATTCTAACTACATTGATAATTCATACATGAATGCAAAGCAGGCAACAAGAGGATGCAATACCAAAATATCTCCTTAGTATCTAAAGTAGTATTTTCCTGTTGGTGTATTGTTCATGGCCAACATCCTCTACAGGACAAAACACACTGTGTGTTGTGTTTTGAATGTATTTCAGTATCTCATCGCATCAAAAAAATTAAACTCTATTTAACAAAATAATGTAAGAAATATAAGTAAGATTATTTCCTACCAGAATATCCCATAAGAGGGGTATGGCTTCTGCAAACAGATCTACTGGAAGAGAGGGGTGTTTTTCCTACACACGTGCTATTCAGGCCTCGCACAGAAGAAGAACTTGTGAGATTCAATGTGTTAGCATTTTCTACACAAGAACTTTTGTCCCCAAAATATGATTCTGAGGGAGGGAGAAAGAAGTGAGTTATGAAAAAAAGACAGAAGTTTTTATTCAGAAAATAATATACAAATATACAGCTTACATAACTTCATTTTTCTTGAGATTTTCTTAGAAATATCTCAGCAAAATGTCACTCTCATCTTAGAAGATACTGAATCTCGCATAACATCGGGAAAACTAATTTTAAGACCAGGTGTACCAAGCCATACACACATATTTCTTAAAACCAACAGTTTAGTTATGCCCTATTCATATTAGCATTCTCATTTGGGGGTTTGGGGTTTATTTTAGGATTCCTCAATAATCATGTACATTATCCCAAACCATTTTTTTCCTACTTTCCAAGTTATGCATAATAAAGATAATATATACTTCACAATGCATTTCAGTACATGTCAAAATGATTTTCAACTATTTTCATAGTTTTTCTCCACTAAAAAAAAAAAAATCAACTTTAACTTTTTTCATGCCTGCCAAGATATAGACTTCGATAGTAGTACCAAGTCCTACGATCCAGTGATGCACAGATCTTCCATATGCAGTTGTTGAGGTGCCTCATCCTCGGGGAGCAGTAGATTGGTGTTAAAAGCAGCTTTACGTGAAGTATGGCAAATAGCTCTGCTGCATTGTAGGACCACAACGTTCTTACCACACATCAAGGATGACAAGCACTTAAAACTACTTCAAAGGCCAGGGAAAAAACCCCAAAACAACACAAAACTAGAAACCCACCAACAAAAATACCAAACCAACCAACAAACCAAACACAAAACCAAAATCCACCAACCGAACGTGGTTCGAGTCTCTCCTGTGAAGCAAATACTGCACAGCAATTCAAACCAGTTTATTGATCCCACCAGGGAACCCAGATACTAATATCCAGACAAAGTTATAGAGATTTATTTAAAGAAGTGCTAAGGAACAAATTCCATGGTTCTGGCAGGCTAAATGAAAAAAAGATCGCTAAGACGATGACTTGCTGCTGGCCCCTCTCAGTAAGCAGCTCTTGAGGAACCCGACCCGAGCACAGAGGGCAGGAGGATAAAGAAAGAGATCGAGACCCGTGCAGGGACCGGACCCCACCTCCTCTATCGGAAACTGCCGGCTTCGCCCCGCTGCTCCCGGCGGCGCGCCCGGGAGCGAGGCCTTCCCCGCTGGAGCTGCCCGGCCGCGCCCCGCCGCCTGAGGAGCCGCCGGTGCTGTCCGAGCTGCGCGGCGTCTGCAGCAGCCCCAGGGTGTAGCGGGGCGTCCGCTCCGCCCGCCCGCCCGCGCCCGGCGTGGAGGAGTCGCGGCTCAGGCAAGACTCCGAGGTGCCCGAGGCGACCCCGCGCCCGCCCGCGCCCGCCATGGGGCGACCCCTCAGCACCGGCCCCGCCCCGCATGGAGGGCGGGGAACGCTCGGAACGGCGGCACCGCGACCCGCCGGCTCCTGAGGGGCGCCCGGCCGGGTTGAGGAAAGTCGTCAGGCTGCAGCTATAAATGATACAGCAGCAAACAGAGCTGCCGGCCGTGTAACGAGTTTCATTATAAACAGGAAAGGACCACAGCAATGCGAATAAAGTGCCTGCTATGCTCTTTACAGCAGGAGTACTGCAATTAAATATAATTTGTCTTGCATTAATTCTTCACTCCTCAAACTGTTCCAGCTGCAGCTTCACAGATGTTTTCCTCCTGCTCAAGAGTTTTTGTTCAAAAAGATCCCCATAACTATAAAGCTTGTTTACCTGCCAGGCATGTTTCAGAACACTAACACTGCTTTGTATATTAGCATGTAATATACACCACTAACACTGTTCCAATTAACATATTGACTAGGCACTATTTTTTCTCTGGCATTTATTACACCTGCACTATAAAACACTCCAAACTGAAGCCAGACACAACTCCTTGTGGACGACTGCAGTTTGACAACTATTCAGCTTCACAGCAGCAACTCCATCAGCTACAGCTTCTCAGTTGGCCCCCCTCTACCACATTCCGAATAGGCATACAGTCCCTCATCTTTGAGCATTGCCATCAGACAACTTTGAAAATTTCAACATCAGAAAGTCTCACTGCAGAGTAAAGTATGGAAGATAGCAGGTGACAATTCCAGTTACTGCCACTGTCCTGAAGTCCTGCTTGAACTTTCCATATGCATCCTGATTCCTGCAGCTGAAGTTAGACCTCTTCTTCTCTAACAGAAATCCAAATATATGGCAAGAAAAGCAGAAACAAAAGGAAGCTCCATCTTTCACCTTTCCTTCCTTTTACATAGTCACAAATGATAAAGCTGAATACATGTAACCAAGCTGTCTCAACAAAGCCTAAAGGAAGCAAGTATAAAGTATTCACCTCTGGGCTTGACTATGTAGAAGGTAACAATGGCTGTTGATTTCCCCACATGTAAACAGAGATTCTCTTTTAATTAAAACTGTGTGTTTGAAGATATGTTATGTACCTGAATTAGTCACTATTCTTTCACATATTCTCATGCAGAATCTTTCAAAATTTATTGCTGGGAATGTTGGCTACAGTACTTAGGATTAAGATCTTTCCATATAAAGATTTCAATGTAAAAAAATTTTTGAAAGTACACTTTCCAGAAGCCTTTAATAAAAGACCTGCAACTGAAGACTGAGAACAGCAGATTAATTACCGCAAAATTTCTAACTAGATAAGTTCAGAAAAAAATCTTAGCAATACTTTTAACAAAATAAGAGGTAGATGGTAACAATGCACCAAAATGACATAAATCTTAACATAGAAACACTAGGCAATTATTTTTTTTCACAGTACATTTAACAAAAAATGTGATTTTGTTTGTGTAAGAAAAGTTGTGATGATTCTCTTTTTAGAAATACAATACCTAAAGAACTGATGTAAAGAATGGAAGAACCTTCTCAAGCAAAGAAATGGCACTTGCAAAAGTAGCCTAGAATGAAAAAATAACTTGTTGAAAAATTTTATGTTAACCTTTACAGTTAAGATAAAACCTGATTGATGGTCTCATTCCCTTACACTCAACGTTTTTCCAAATCTTGAAAATAAATTCATTCCAGGTTTTGATCAAAGAATTCATCAAGCAACTGGGCAACCAAAAAAAGTACAGATTTTACCTTAGCTAAAAGCCTGTAGAAAGGCTTTAAAAATTCATCAGAAATACTTGAGCATTTGAATTCACTTTCTGTCTTTGAAATTCACTAGAAGTAAAAGTCTATGAAAAAGTGACTTCGTCGAGTTTAGCTCACTCTCTACTAACACGGACAGGCTGGAGGAAACTAACCAGCTGGCTTTTAAAACTGTGTTGGAAACAACTTTAGGCCTTTGTTAAGCATAATTACAGAAACTATCAAACACTTCCTCCCCTTCACAATTACCTTTTACTGTATATTGCAACTGGACTACCATTCAGTCTCAAACAAGATGTGTGGAATGTAAATTAAGAGGCAATTTTAGGACTTCTGTGAAGACAAAGAGGACTTCATCCTTCAGTGAACAAGTATTTTCCATGGGTAGTTTTATTTTCAATTACACCATAATCAAGTGTTGGCAATTACTGTTTTAAAAGCTACAAAAGCAGGATTTCAACCCAGCAACAAATTTAGAATCAACTCTATATTCAATTACAAGTCACTGTCCGGTACAGACCTTCTCTAGAATGCTTAATGTTAGCAACTTTCACTCTATATACTCAAGGTATGCTGTATTTCAAATATTAGTGGAATTTTGTCTAAGGGACTCATCAATAAATGAAGATGTTTATATACTTCGAAGAACCATAATTATGGTTTTACTGGTATCAATTACTATCAGAAGAAGCAGCTTGTTTTTCAGTACAGAAAACTGATGGCAAGCATGAATAGGAAGAATTAAATACACAAGTGTGTAGCATTAAGTGCATGGCTTAAGTAGGATTTTGTTGGTCGGGGTTTTTTTCATCTTCTTTTAAAGTGCTCTGTGTGATCCACCAGCGAAAGAGGCCTTTGTAGAGACCAGTGGTAGCATCGTTGATATCAAGGTAGCACAAAAATTAAGCATTCACACAGTCAAGCTTTGATTTGAATATTAAAAAAACTCAAAAAAGCCAAGGCCCATACATTTACATACAGATTGGAAATGTTTCTACATCTCTTGTAATATAACCAAAGAACACGTCACATTTAGATTATGAGAACCGCCTGTTCTGATACAATTTACAAAGTGACAAAGCCCAAAGCAAAGCTATTGCTTTACTTCCATAATGTAAACACATCTCAAGGAAGAACATGTTGACAGTTTCACAGATGAGATTATAAATTAGTAAAACCAAAGCAACTGGTCATATCAACCTTTCGTCTATACAAGGCTTAGCTCACAAGCTCAGGTTGTACATTTATTCTTCGAAGGACATCTTCTGGCATACAAAAGACAGGATTGACGGCCTTAATTTGTTCTTCTCCTAATAAAGATAGTCCAGCAATTCCAAATAAGGTGTGAAATGGATCCACCTGTGAAAAAAAAGAAAGTTTGTGTCCATTTCCAAAGTCAATCACTTTTTCACTTGTAGGGAATGAAGCTTTTGTTTGCAAGCAAGAGAATTGCAAATCTCCATGCCTGGGGAAGACAATGCAACCAAACAAACATTTGTGCTAACATATGTTGACAGGTGAGACAGTTTCCACAGCATGCATTTACAATGCCATGATTTACTCAAAGATGTTGACAATTATCTGCTGCTAAGATGATTTTCAACTCTTAGACAGAAAGCATGTGTTCACTGGCATGCAATATCACAGTGTGGGAGAAGCAAAGATAATTAATATTTTAAAAGAAAATTTGATCATCTACAAGTACCACTTTCATATATTTCCCATTTGTTCTTCAGGTACATCATAATGCTCTTTAATCATTTCCAAATACAGAGCTGTGCTATAAAATCTTGAGAGGGAAGCAGCAACCTACTTTGCTAGAAAACCTTCCCAAACTACAAATAAAACAGAAACCCCTCAAACCTCCACTTCCAAAACCAAAAGATGCCCCCTCAGAGACCCCAAACTAACAAACAACCTAAACACAAAGGCCCCCAAAACACGGTCTGTTGAGAGGGAATGTCTGCAGTAACAAATCAAAAACCTGTAGGCATCAACATTTCCATGGGAGTGCCCACTTCAGCAATGGAGGACAGGTAAAAATAATATGAAATGACTGCTAATACAGCATGCAAAAACCTCTCCCAAAGGTGCTCGCATTGGATAGAGGGATAAGGTTCTGCAAAGTTGTTCTTCCAGGAAGACACAAATATTTCAATAGCTCAAGTTTAATCTCCAAGCCAGAAAAAACATTTAGACTTCAAGTGCTGGGCTTTTCTTAGAGAATTCTGAAAAGGGAAAAGGTCCTTCTATGAAGCTCCTTAGAAATATAAAATCATTCCTAATTTAAGAACACAAAAACACTTTCCAATGACAGACTACAGAGATTTCTCCCCCAACTGGGAATAAAGTATCAGTTTGCAAGGAAATAGAAAGCACCTTGTTTTTTAATGCATTTGTGGAAAATGGAGCAGACATGGGCAGCTGCAATAAAAGCAGCTAAGACTTCCCCAGACTGTTAATAAATAAGCAGCCAAGTGCTTTATAGGAATTGCAATGAGGTCTCATAACACTTTTTACTTTACCTGTTCAGCATCCGTGAAAGATAGGAACCTTATTTGCCAGTTTACCTGGACAATCTCAACTACTTCCACTTGAAACCAGAAAGAACAGACCAGCTAAATCATAACTGCTCTCTCAACCAAACAAAAAGTCCATACCACCAGCCTCTTCATACTGCTATCACAAAAGCTTCTTCCTCCCTCACCTAGACAAATGCCAGTGAAATAATTTATTCAGTGGCTGGGCTGGCACAACCCAAAAGTTAGAATATAAGGATTCTTAATAAAAACTTATGACTCATTTAGATTAGGTAAAAAACCACCATACTTTAGCTTGCATATCATTTCACAAAAGAAAATATTAAACCCCAAAAACCCACCACCTACATTTACATAGATCTTCCAAATAGTCTTTTGAGAAATGATTTGTCTTTTATGTGTTATGGGAACCAAACCAGAAATTGTAGGAAATGGCAATTGACTTTAGAGGGGAGATACAAGTGCAATATAGAGTATGTGCTCCCCGAGTAAGCCTTCAAAGGCAACTCTAACCTATTCTTCCTTCAAAGTGAATTGCAGCATCTGCAAAACCCACCTGGATCATGAGTTAAGTTACACACAAATAAGAAACCTGATTTTTCCAGTTGAAATTTTCGATTATGTGTATTTCATTTAGAAAACTATTATTTACCATATCTCCTGGTCTGTCAGCAAATCCTCCAGTCTCCTCATCCTGGCAAGCCAAAATAAAGCAGCGCAGTTTCTCTCCATCAATCCAATGTATCCTACCAATCATCTTCAAAGATGCTAGCACCCACCATGAATAACACACATCAGGTAACTGGCAAGCAGAGAAGTAGATTAATATTTTATTTTGTTTTAAACATAACCTTGCAAATTTTATTGGTAATTCTGCAAATTACCAGGTGTGCTGTCATAATGCTGTTGCAGAGAAACAACACTTAAAAGAGTATCTTTTGAGTAAAAGGGAGTTTCTGGATGCAGTCTCTTTTCAGAGGACTTCCCTTTTCAGGAAGGGAAAGTCTCTTTTTTCAAACCTCTTCCCTTTTTCAAGAAACAAGACCTTAAGAATGTGATTTTTAAGCAGACTACACCTGTGAGAGAGGCTAAAAAACCCCCCAGAACCTTTTTCACAAGCAAATACAAAGAACTTAGTATCAGCTAGTTGCATTTTGGGGAAGGGGGAGAATCTGACCCAGTTTAACAGGACAATGATTCAAGTGGTCAGTAAGACATACTTCAGTATGTGTACTTCCCTACCCTGAGGACTCAAAACAGCTAAGGACTGCATGACAAGTGTGGCAAAATGAAGAATCAAAACAAAGGCCTAACTTACATGAAGTGTTTAGGAAACTTTTCAAAGAAGTTACGACATTTTCCAGAAGTACTTCAGCTTTAGAAAAAACAATCTCTATTGAAGTTTGAACAAAGACAAGAAGCCACCCAATACCTTCTCTGGTCGCCCATTGAGACCTCCAGAAGGTAACTGACGTTCACAAAGCCACCAACCCAGCAGGTCAACATTTACTTGATGCAACTGGTCTGTTATAGCCAGGAATCCTGTGCAACAATAGATCTAAAATTACAGACATAAAATTTTTTGTGTATGTAAAACCTAAGTATAGTTTAGCAGACTAAATGAAGATCTCAAAGCAGCAATACTGTCATGTAAACAATGCAAAATAAGCATGCAAACATTTCAACACTTAGTTTTCCATTAGAAGAGTATATTACAGTTGTTTATAGTGCTTTTATAAAAAAGTACCAGTAACACAATGACATTACATAGCAGTAAGATTTTACTAACATAGGACACTAATGCAAGGTTTGGAAAGTGATCCTAGAAGATCTGACAGAGCCATACAGCTTTATTTTAAAAACACAGATTCTCAAGCCACAGTACTCCAAGTGATTTCTGCAGGCTGGACATGGCCTTTATCAAAATTTTGCATCCAGCCCATGGTTTGTTCCTGTACTTGCCTCTTACCCTAATGCTTCTGGAGAGCAAACTAAAGACCAAATGAACAGACCAAATCGCAGAAACAGGCTAACCCCGATCATTAACTACCCCAGAAATTCCACATACATGTCAGGCTTACTTTCAAAGTGCCATGTAGTATATCTGCATTGGTTAATTCCCTTTCAATAACTAATTAGAAATTCGTATCTTTTTCCTAGGAAATAACATTTACAGTGCAACAGTGTACCGTGGTCACAAAGAAAGCAGCAAAGCACAAATGGCAAGAATCATAGAATCATTAAGGTTGGAAAGTCCAACCTTTGACCTAATATCACCATGACACTAAACCGTTATCATGAAGTGACACATCTACTAATTTTTTGACTACCAGGGATGGGGACTCTACAACTTCCCTGGTGAGCCTATTCCAATGCTTAAACATTTGGTGAAGAAATTTTTCCTAATATCCAAACTGAATGTCCCACAGCACAATTTGAGGACATTTCCCCTTCTGTCACATGTTGCCTGGGAGAAGAGGCCAATTCCCACCTCGCTACAACCTCCTTTCAGGAGATTCTCAACAAAATACCTCCTGCATTTTCATATGATGAGGTGAATCCTGGCTATGGTATCTCTCATCATAATTATGTAAACTAAACAGGTAACTGCAACAGCATTAAAATATTTTATTAAAAATTGATTTTTTTTCACACATTCAGTTTCAGTGCAATAAACTCTTCCATGAAGAGAAATAAAAATAGGAAAGCTAGTTTCATGCAAATTTTCTGCTGGAAGAAACTATTGAGGTTGTCTTCCTTGGGAGAGTCCTTAATTAGTTCCAATTATATACTGAATTCTCAAGTAGATTTTACTGAGCATTTTTCAGAACCCACTGTCACTTGTAAAGGTGCGTACCACTAGCAACTCCAGTTGATAAGTTTTCCCATTACTGAGTTAGGCATCCCATTTTAAATCTCACTTTCCTCAAAAAATTACACAAGGCTTGATGTCTCATTTTCACTTGGGTTCATGAGCTGATAGGTATCAAACATATTATACAATTGACCTTCATATCCCATTCTGATTTGTGTCAGACACAGTAACAAATCTTGTCCACTGTCTACTGAAACCCATTTCAAATTCTCTAAAAATCCTCATGTTGACTATTTCAACATCTCTACATAAAGACTGAAATTCTTCCCTTACAATCTTTTTTTCTACTCAGACTATAACCTCTGGAGTCTTGACTCATCTTCTCAGACTAGGCTGCCTATTTGCTCATTTATTTTAACTAAAGGTACTCGAATAAGGCATTTGGGAAACAAAAAAGGTACATCAACTGGTAGACGTTGTAAAGAAACATTTATAGGCAGTGTGTGATGCTTGCTAATTTAAAACATTTAAACATTTAAATTAAATGTTAAAATACAAAAACTCACCTGTCCTGCATGTGATTCGGAGCCTGGTCTACAACCAAATCCTCCATCAAAGTTCATACAGGACAAAACGAATTCTACTGCTTTCCCCACATCAATAGCATCCAGTTTTCCCTGCAAGTGAGAAAATAATCAATGCACTTGATATTCTACCAAGCTCATTACCTACACAAACTTCAGCAGTACCAAAGAGAAGACTATGTACTTGTGCAAGTGATGGTTTAGGACTTACCAGAAGTGCAAGAGTTGCCACAGCACAGAAGGAGAACCTTGTATCTATTTCTCCTATAATGTGGGGGGTAGGAAATGAAATAAGATTATTTTTTAAACAAAAACACATTTAAATCACCACTGAAAATATGGAATTAAATGTTAAAATACTAGGTTCTGAACAACAAAATAGCTAAAAACTTCCCTCGTACCATTTCAGTTTCCAGCTCATTAATTATTTCCTCAGTAATTTAGGAAATGTACATGGATGCTTACTGCACATAAAGTCAACAGCTCATTTAGAACTAGACAGATATAAATCCAAATCAATTCAACTAGTGGTAATTTACAAATAACTCTAGGATTTTACAGTTTATCTGTAGTGCTCTACAAGATAATTGCAGAGCAGTGGAAATAATGCAATAATAATCAGACACAATTCTTACTGTGCCTTAAATCCAGACAGAAGTAGAAGCCAATTTTGGTTTTAGATGAAAATTGATTAAAGTTGCAAGTTTTCTTTTGCATATTTATATGGAAGCATTATATGGAAGCAAAACCAAAGCCTCTGCTTCTGTAACAGAATGATTGTTCAGCAAGTCTGTACCAATATAACCTGAGCAATTAACACTTAGAATCACAATTGAACTGAGCTGCAAACATTAATTTTTTGGTCTAACTTATGCAAGAATTTCTTTTTAAGAAATCCACAATCTGAAACACACAAAGCAAACGTGGTGCTGTGTCCTACGTCAGGGATCACACTCCTTCAGTTACACTGTAACTGCCTTTCAGAAGCATTGTCAGTGCATTGTGCATTCAGTACACTCCTGACAATACTTCAACAAAAAGAATGCAGCAAACTATGAACCAATTTAACACACAGCATATCATCTATCTTTACAGTAGCATACATCCACTGCTAAGATTTCTCTTGCTGAATTTTACCAGAACAAGAACATGAGGGATATGCAATAGATTTTATGAAAATTTAAGTCTTCATGGGAATAAGTATATTTAGTGACTAAGTACTTATGCTAGAGCTTAAAAATGCCATGTTTGTTCATAAAGAATTTATATGCAGAAACAAAATCAGTATTAACAGAATTTCATGAGTACAAACCCAGTTTTTCTCACTCCTGTATACTGAAAGATCCTTTCACAGCTGACATGAATAAAGATCATTGCTGTCTGCCATTAAACAGCAAGCATAAAACATTCCTTATGGAAGAGCACATCCAGTATTTCAAAGTACTGTTAAGTTAAAAATGCCCAAAAGTTTTCTTCTTTAAGAACAGGACAATTTATTCCTAAAATAAAAATGGAACTAAACTTGAAAATATTTATGAAAGGAGTGGAACACAACTCTGCCCTTCACAAACCATTCCTTCTTTTTCATAACTTGGAGAATAAAAGTGTTCACATACAATATGTATGCAAAAAGATCATCCAAAGAAACTTATGTTTACAGACTTACATACCAACCTAGTCACTACATTTTAAAGATTTAAAAATTACCCCATTCATCTCCAGCAAATGATCCATCTTCTTTTTGCAAGCTCTGTATATATTCAACAATTTTATTTACATCAACAACATGGAGACTATCATATAAGATAAGAATCTAGGGGGAAAAAAGACACAGTAACAAGAATCTGGAAGGGGAAAAAAAGACACAGTGACAATCAAAGAGAGGCAAAAACTTTATTTCTTAACAAAAAACCTCCCCTGGATTTATAAAAGACTTTATTTAATTGACTGAATACTATTTCGTAAGGTTAATTAAAACAAACTTTCTTTTACTTCAGTAGTTAATTGCTGTACTTAGCTTATCTATCAGTCTAAAAACTAAGAAATTCTCAAATGAAAATACAGGGCAATGTGCTCTAAAAAGTAAATCTGAACAAATTCCTATTAACTGTGATCACCAGAAAACATGACATGACCCTTTAGACATCCTGGATATGTAGGTGGGGCTAACAGTGGTTCTTACACTGTTACAAAACCGGTAAAAGTATGCAGTAATCATTAAATGATGGTTCAAATGTTCCTGAATATGATAATTTGTAGGAAGTGATACAGTTAAATCCTAAAGCTGTGCTCATTAGAATTTTTTTAATAAGGTACTGAAGTAATTTTTGCCATTGGTTTCCAACAGCAACTGGTTCATAAAGCTGCAATCATTAAAAGCATTAGTCACAAACACTTTTTTCTAAAATTACCCTGCTACACTTACCTGGACAGCACTGAGGGTATACAGAAGATGAGGATCATGACCTATGCTGGCACTTATTCCCCCACATTCATGTTGACAAGATTTGATGAATGCCAGAATTTCCTCTTTGTTCATTCGGTGCAGCTGCCCCATGAGATCCATTGCTGTCAGCCCCCAGTAGACACCACTCATTCTCAAATACTCCGACATACAGTATTCCTAGGTAGTGCATTATTTTAGTTCTTGATCAGATCACCATCAATACAGAGCAATGAAAATAGACTGGTTAACATTTACAAATAGTTTCTAGTAAATCAACCACCTTCCATCCATTTACCAACAGACTACGTGTCAGCCACTCACAGACATTCTGTGCATCCTGCACATATATACACACACACACACGTATAGATCTACACATCCTACGGGCCCTTCCTCCCCTGTAGTTCAAAGTATCAAGCTCTATGTCAAATTGAGCACATATGAGTAGCTGGGCACCAATTCACTTCAGATCATCGCTTATTATCTTGGCATTCAAACTACCCCTCAAGTTGCCACCCCAACTAGTCTCAAAACATAACAAGTCTAACATTTAATGAAACTTATTTCCAAGTGCCAAAACTCTCACAATCTGAAGTTGCACTAGAAAGTGAAATTTTATATTGAATTCTCTTACATTGATTACTTCACCTACACCACAAAGATTATTCTCTACATGCAGTATTTTTTAAGCACAAGAAAAAAACCATTAATAAGTAATAGTGCTTAAGAGTTCTTCTGTAAACAGTAAAGGTAACTGCAACTTTTCTTCACATCAGCAGTTATTGACATTTTTCACCTGGTAGAAGTAGAATCCTATTGTTGTGGGCTACAACCAATCACGTATGACTATAAAACTGATGTCAGTTAAAGTATTTATTAAGTCTAATAAGCACAAAGCAGTGCTGTGGTGGGACGTATTAAGTTGTTCTATCAAAAGAGCAATGTGCAAATGCAGCTGTACTTGTGCATTCTAATGGATGAAGAAGCAACCAGTAGCTTGTTTCTCAGGTCTCAGAGTAATTCTAGAGCTAAACTGATAATCTTCAAATTTAAACTCAGATAATACATGCCAAAACTCATCACAGACCTGGAGAAATTAACGAAGATATCTTTATTTTAAACTTTGGATTGCAGGGCAAAAAACTATTAGCTTGTCAGAATGCATCTCACCCTTAAATGGAAGCCAATAAACAAAGGTTATTATTACTATTAATAAACCCACAGCTGTACCAAGTAATTTATACCTACATAATCATCCTTCTTTGTTCCATACGAAGCTATATAATCCGCATGTTTCTCTGAAAGTAACGTGTTCGGGGCATCGGGTTTTATTGTAACATCCTTTTGCGGTGTCCCCTGTAAAAAGCACCAAAAACACGGCACTTGCACTGTCAGGTCAAGACGTTTTAGCACCTTGGTATAATTTAGTCAACAGCGGTAACTGTGACTCCGGAAACAAACATCCCTCTGATAATTCTGAGCCCAGGGCAGGTCACTTTTCAGCCCTGCTAAACCCTTCCCCGGGACAGGCTGCGAACGAACCCTTGCAATGAAGCGGAGAAAAAACACGAACTCGCCAGGAATAACCTCAGGAACCCGACGCAGGAGCCCTTTCCCGGGCCCGGCGCCGAGCGCTCGGCCCGGGGCTGCCGCCTTTCGCCCTCCGCCCCGCCAGGCCGGGCCCGGCCCGGCCCGCGCACTCCCGGCGCCGGAGGAGCGAGTGCGACCCGTGTCCCCCCCAGGGCGGCTCCGGCGCCAGCCACGTCCCCCCCAGGGCGGCTCCAGCGCCAGACGCGTCCCCCGCTGGATCCCCGCGGTCGAGACCGACGCCACCCGCAGATCCCCCATACCCACCATGTTCGCCACCCGCGCCGGAAGGGGCGGGGCGGGGCCTCCCCCCGGCCGCGGCTGCGCAGTCCCGGCCCCACCCCGCGCCCGCGGGGAGCGCAGGGAGCGCTCCGGCGGCGCTCACGGAGTTTGCAGTGCGGGAGCGAAAAAGGCCGCGAGTTCTCAAGCTGATACCGTTACTGCTGGATAGTATCTAAATCCTCAGCACAGACACAAGGCAGGCCCGCTGCTGCTCAACTGGAAAGGCTGTTCGGCTGCTTGCTGACTACAGGAAAAACTGAAGTACAGCTATTAATGTACTTCAGAAACTGTATTGTATGTAAGTTGTCCAGTGCAAGTGATGTGACAAGCAAAATGAATACAAAGCAACCACAGTTCTCTTAAAAAATATTTTATTAGAATGCAGCAGTGACTGTCAGAAATAACATTCTGATCATCTTATTGCGAGAAAACCGCATTGTGAGGTTCTCATTTCTTGCCCATTTGTGTAGGAACAACAAATCATCGTGGAATTCAGCATGCTTACAAAATACCAGCTTCATTCCAGGAATGAAGTCAAACACTGGACAGGGAGAACAGAATCAGTGCTTAATAAAGTATAGCATAAAAATATGTTGAAGGAAATTTTTTTTCTCCATTTTTAATTCTATTGAGAAACAGCCATGAGAACACAGAACCCTACAGCAGCACCAGGCACACTTTATACATTTCTTTAAGCCTTAAATCTGCCAACATGTTCACGAGCTATGATCATCCTTTGAATTTGAGCGGTTCCCTCATATATCTGAAAAGAAGAATTACAATAATGTTAAGTGATGATTTTTTTAAAAAGGTTTTAACAGATACATACTTGTAAATCTCCACAGCACTAATCCAGGGTGGATTAGGATGTGCAGGAAGACAGAAAAAGCAAGGAGAATTCCCGTGTGACAGAGCAATTACAGTGGGCTAAGTGAAATAGAACTCATATAAGATATTGAGACAGTCTTGTTCTCTCAAGTGCTCTTATCTAAACTCAATAGGGCTCTCATGAAAATAAACTGACAGATGACATTTCTCTTATTTGAGGAAGAAAATACGTAATTTAGATTTTAAAAAGTAGGATTTGAAGCCATGGGTGGAAGGGGTGACTTGTGCTTAAGTGTTGTATTCTCTCGTGTAAAGATATCAAAACTCTATAATCTAAGAGTTTTCCGGAAGTAAGAGTTTCTACCAAAGTCGCCTAGATTTGCAGCCAGACAAATCTAGAGCAGAGTAAGGATGTGTAAAAATGTTATCAGTAAACACAATGAAAGGATTGTGTAATACCAAAAAAGATCAAGCATATGAGGAAAAGTTGGAAACCCAAGTTTTTGTGCATGCAACGTAAGGCAAAAAGTATATACCATCTGAAACTGGGCAGTATTACAGTAAAGCACAGTGAAGGGCAAGGTATAATCAAGACACATGAACAATAATTGCAAGATAAAAGCCTTTCCTGAATTCTTTTGGGGATGAAGTAGAACAGAATTTTTAATTCATATATTAATACCAAAATTTTAATACTAAATCTGATTAATCTGATCAATTAAAAAAAACCTGCTTGGCCATGCTTGTGGATTACTGTAATGAAAAATCTAAGTAACTGGGATCCTGTAATATCAATCTCAGCTTTCAAATACAGTTTCAACTCTCACCATCATTCGCTAAAACAAAATGCAACCTGACAGGAAAAAAAGCCCAATCATAAAGCTCAATTAATCATTCATTGCCTCACTCAGAGGAGTGCAGTTAGTTATAAGAACCTTTAGATTCCACCATAGCAGCTGTCTCTCCTTAAACAGAGAAAAATAAACTCTTGGCTAGTGGCAATAATAGTTCTCATTTTGCAGTCAGCTGTAAGATTACATAAAATCTTAAGAATGACAGCTATTATAGCTAACTAACATTGTGAGTACAAGAATTGCAGAATTCCACATTAGAGGGGTTAAAAAAAGGAAAAAACAAAAAGAAATTATTTCTCTTATGTGGGTTGAGTTTTTGGTCCAGTGCAATGACTTTTCTATGCAAGTAATTTCCTGATTTGAATGACACTTTCTTTAAATTTAGGGATTACCGTTTTCATTCTAAAAGCTTTTTTTTTTTAATATGTGTATATCATTATTTGTAAGTAGCCATTACTTTAAATTATATAAAATCTATGCATTATCACATTCCCTCTTTTACTTACCTGGTAGATTTTAGCATCCCTCATTAGTTTTTCTACGGGATATTCAGTATTAAATCCATTTCCTCCGAAAATCTGTACTGCATCTGCAGCTACTTGGTTTGCAATGTCACCAGCAAATGCCTTTGCAATGGAAGCATAGTAGGTATTCCTGTGACCAGCATCAACTTCCCACGCAGCTCTCTGGTAGGCCATCCTAGCGAGTTCAACTTTCATGGCCATTTCAGCAAGCAAGAAAGACACTGCTTGGTGCTAGGACAGAATAAACCACGTTAATATTGCCCACTTCAAATTCTAGGACATCCGAGAAAGACAACATCTCCCAATACAGTGATTTTTTCAACAAACTCAGTAAGTTGTATGAGAGGAGTTCTACAGAATATGGATCAGGCTCTCAGAATTGTGTGTTGAATTAGATTTTTAAGATTTTGATTCTGAAATCCATTTAGACATAGGGATTAAATACTGAATTATGAAGTTGTTCTTTCCTATTTATGAGATTGGTATTTACCTTGCTGTTTATTCATAGTTTGGTAAAACTCGAAACCAGCATGATTGACAATGTATTCTGTTAGTGTTAATACTGTGTGTCTTGTTTCATGTACCTCTTTTTTTTTTCCTGAAAATCCCTCTTTATGAGCAGTGAAGAACTTAAGTATGTCCAGCTAGTACATAAGTTTTGAGATTTTGGGCAGGGTGTTTTTTTCTGCTTCTACTATCATCATTGATACGTTATAAAAAATTCTGGAAGTTACCACATAGCTAAGTTTAGTTACAGGGTGCTGACCTACATACTTGGAAACCCCAAAACGCCAGAGATATGATATAAAAATTTAGGAAATATAAAAATCAAGGAATAACCTTTAAAAATCAGTAGCAGTACATCTGGTGTGAAAACATAAGCTTTTATTGTATTCTCTCTCTCTGCCACCACACTTACTTCAACAATTGGTTTCCCAAAGGTTTTTCTCTCCAAAGCATATCTGGTAGCTTCATCAAGGGCTCTCTTTGCTAATCCAACAGCACCAGCTGCTACCTGAATTGAATAGAGCACAAAATAAAAAATCAGAAATTCCTGCTGTATTTTATAACCAAGTTATTTCTGATACTTACAGGTGGTCTGGTCTTATCAAAAGCTCCCATTGCGATTTTAAAGCCAGCTCCCTCAGCTATCAACACATTTTCTTTTGGGACTCTCACATCTTCAAAGACAATACCTCTTGTATCTGAGCAGCGCTGACCCATATTCATCTCCTGAAGTGAAAATTTACAGAAGTGTTACTAAATTGGATTATTCAAAGGTACAATATATTTTCACTCTTTAGTTTACTCAAAGCATAGAGTATGTTTTTCTTCCCCAAAACACTTAATCTAAAAATTACCATACTTCTCATTTATTAGTACTTGCCAATATAATAGTTCTCAAAGAGTCTTTTGCAGCTGTTTAAAGTCATCTTACTTTAGACCATTCTGAACAATTCCTTATATGAACTAATAACTTTAAAATTGTGGTTTGTGCATAGTTTCTGCATTTTGTGAAAATAAAAAGATGGTCGTAAACGAGCACATGAAAATGTTCAGTTGTGTAACAGTCTTTTCTCTTTAGTGGTACATTTGTTTCATTACTGATTTAGAATTGAACAATAAGTCCTAGCTTGTCAAATAAGAAATACAGTCTTCACCTTTCTTCCAATTTGGATCCCAGGGCTATCTGCTTCCACAATGAATCCAGTAAAGGCTTTGCTTGCGGGAGTTTTTGGATCTGGATCGGTGCGTGCTAGCAAAAAATACCTAGTGCAAACCAAAGAAGATGGATACAGTTTATCCTCACAATTAACAACCAGATATATTTACATAATATTTTAAACATTTTTATGCACATTAATATCACATAATAAATTCTGAGTGTAAGTTAACAGCCTATTTTCCTTGCCCATTCTAAAAATAAACTGAGAGGGAGTAAGAGAGCGGAAGTCTCCAAGATTCAGGATTTAATAACATTGAATAAAATTACTTCAGATCAACATGCAAAGATTCTCTAACCTTTTCATGTATTCTAAGTCTTATGATATTACCAGTTTCACAAATAGTACGAAAGAAACCTATTCACAGCATGTACATAAAAATTAATGCTTAGGAAATACAATCTTGGATGTAAAATGTTATAATCTGATTTCAAATATCTTGATTTTATTCTTCTAAGTGTAAATTGTAAATAAATATTCCTCTTAGAAATTAAACAGCTGTAAATCATATTTATGGTATTCAGTAATGTCAAAAGATGGGTAGATTGTCTTTGATGGATCTGCCTTCAACGAGGAATTAAATGACTATAAAATTCAGTTTTTGAATAAATGTATAAAGTTTTTTCCACTTGAATTAAGGAAAATTTCTGTGTTGTGAATCAGTGTAATATGAGACATGATGTAAGAGGTTTATATTGTAAAAGTATGCTCCACAAACACAACAATATCTGGAATCTTTGACAGATGGACAAAAATGTCTTCTTTTCATAAATAAAAAGTAACACCACAATCTAACAGTGTTTCTAGCTTCAATAGGAGGAAGAGGTGTTTCTAGTAGAATCAGATTTAATTTTTAATAGCAGCAAGATTCAATTGGCAATTCTTGAGTGTGGAATTGTCATGTCATCACTCATTTTCCTTTTTAGGCTTTACATAGCACTCAAGACTGCATTTATATTTGCTATCCTGACACCTAGTCAGAGATTAAAACACAGTCTTCTGAAACACAATGAACATTCAGATTAATATCAGGTCTTTAAAGAATTTAACTGGGGGCAGAGGGTAAAGCCACTATATAAGAACAAAAAACTGTGACACAAGTTGATAGTTAACATACCAGTTTGCTTTCCCCCCATTTGTGATCCACATCTTCTGACCATTAATAACATACTCATCTCCCTTCTTCTCAGCCTTTGTTTTTATACCAGCCACATCAGAGCCTGCTCCAGGCTCTGTTACACAATAAGCCTGAAAGAAATTATAATGAGAAATAAAAGTTCTATTTTTAGGCAACCACAAATTAATGCACATTATGTGCATCAAACTATTTGTAAAAGGTTTACGTGAACTGCATGGTAAAACCCAAAACATTGCATAAACAAAAACTCCCAATAAAACCCCAAACCAACCCAACACAAAAAAAGCCCACCTGCACAACAGCTGTCTGAGCATGAATTCATATATATAAGCATTAATTTTCTTTATAAATCCATAATGATACATAAAATTGTTTTTTAATCAAACAGAAACATTCTGTAACCCTTAAGTTATTACTTCTTCAGGCTTCAAAAATTCTGATGTGAAAGCTGAAGATCTTTAAAATCTGAAAATAAGAGCACTGAGTAACATTTTAGGTTTATTGAGTCCTTCATTTTAGGAGGCTTAGTTTCACCAATTTACATATGTTGTACATGACTCTTTACTTCTTTCTATGTAACAAGTACTACTTATGTCATATTTAAGATCATAAACTCCCAGTTTCATTCCCATCCAAGTTTAGTGCCTACACCCCCTCTTGAAATGGAAATAAAAAGTATTAATTTTTGGTAAGTGACTTAGGCTGGGGTTGATTTTCCAAGTAATATCTTCTATTTGCTTATTGGATGTACCTCATTAGATATTTGCTGACTTTCGGTAAATTTCACTGTTTACAAATCAAAAAGGGTTAAGTTGTGTGTACATGTAAGTGTTTTCTGGGGGAAAAAAGGTAAAAAAATGAGGAAAAAAAGAAAAAAAAGAAAAAAAAAAGAGAAAGAAATAATATTATTAGGTTTAGGAACATTTTACAGTGTAGCAGTTATACTCACACACATGATTGGTTCCTCTGTCATTCTTCCTAAGTATTTTTTCTGCTGATGCTCATTTCCTGCAATGATAACTGGCATTTGCTGAAAGAAAATATTTAGACTATTAATCCAGGTTTTTCAAGTGCAGACTGTAGTTTAAGGGATGTAAGAAAATACAGATCTTACCCCTAGGGAGTTTGCTTCAATGGCAGTTTGAACCCCTGTACATCCATAGGCCAACTCCTCTGTAATAAGGCAGGCTTCAAAAGTGCCGAGGCCAAGGCCACCTACAGGTGAAACATTTCATTTGCTCAAGTGGATTTAAATCATAACATATCAATATTAGTGATTTACACAACATAATTAACAGCAATGTATTCCCCTCACATACATTTGATTGTGTACCGTGTTTGATTAGACGTCCTAACATCAGCTTTTTAAATAAAGCTTTGTCAGAAGAGTAACAGGTGATCTGAAAATTATGCATCATGGCTCCAGGGTCATTGTTTGATTCATGTGGGACAAGTTGCACAAAGTGGCAAGAATGTACCACTTTAATTTTTTTTACTACTGTACACTTGAGAA
Organism: Pachyramphus minor; assembly: GCA_013397135.1. Lineage (NCBI taxonomy): Eukaryota > Metazoa > Chordata > Aves > Passeriformes > Tyrannidae > Pachyramphus > Pachyramphus minor. Next base: position 2,620,506 of record VYXB01004616.1, read on the forward strand.
TTAAGAGTTCCTAAAAAGCAGAGAAAGGGCTCCTGAGCCCACAGCATTTGCAAACAAAAAATTTAAAAATTGTCCATATTAGTAGACAACCAACTCAGTAATCTGTTTCTGACAGAAGCCAACACTAGAGGAAGTACATACAAATACAGTAACAACTATACTTCCTCAAAAATATTTTCCTGAGCCTTCAGGTAACTTCCTCAGTCAAAGAAATACCTCCCTTTGTTATCTTCGTTATATTAACCCTTGAAAGATATTTATTACATGAATTTGTCCGGTTTCTTTTTGAGTCTGTGTAAATTTTACCACCAATATCCTACAGGGGCAGAAAGTTTTGCAAATTGATTACATACTGCATACAGAGCCAACACCTTTCATTTGTTTTGAAACTTCTACCTGATGACATAATTTGATGCTTTCTAGTTACATTGAAAGGGACAGACAACTACCAATCCCTTTTCACACTCTCCATGACACTGACATTGTATTAATTTCTCCTATAGAATCTACATCTCACAGAAAAGATACAACTGTTATAATCTTTGTCATACTTTTGGAAACCTTTTCCATTTCCTCAATACTCTTTTGAGATTGAAGGATTTGACTATATAATGAATTAAAAAGGCAAGTGCAATTTGGATTCAGGCAGCAGCATAATTGTGTCTTCTGCATTTTTTTTTCATTCCCTTAAGGGTCCCTTTTGACTTTAAATTTTATAGTTTTGACCTTTTCTGAGCATTGTGCTCATGTTCACAGAACTATTTATGATAAACCCCAAAATGTCTTTTTTGAGAGGCAGTAACTAGTGCAGAGGATACAATTTTTCTTGCTTCTTTCCCTTCACATGTGCATCACTTTTCCTATTTGGAATTGCATTGCCATTTTAGCTGGCATTCTGTTTCATGATCTTCTTCTGCAGCTCTCTGCACCAGTCTCATGTTTTTCACACTGAGTAACTCAGTATTATCAGCAAGGAATCACCTTTGTGTTGTCCCTCTTTTCTGTTTATTTATAGACATCCCAAACAGCACAAGACCCAGCAAGGTTGTGCTACTAATCTTTCCAATATGCAACCTGATGATTTTTAAAACTTATTTTGGAAATTCAAGCATTCTCTATCAACCTTGTTCACACATTTATTAGCTACTTCAGAGAACTCCAATGATTTTTGAGACATGACTTCCTTTAATTAAAACCCTTCTCTAGCATACCATGCTTGTCTGTGTTATTCATACACCTAAACACTGCCAAAGCTCTGCTGTACTGCTCCTAACCTAAACTGAAAAGCTGTCCTTCTGGGATAAACTCTTAAATTGCTCCAGCCTGTGTCAGAAACTAGAGCAAAACATGACCTTCTAATTTCTCTGCCTAATCAGCTGACACAGTGCACCAGGGGAACATTAGACAGCTGTAATCACGATAGAAAAATCTGGTCATAAATTACTAAACCATAATCTGTCTAATTTATCTCCTGATTACATCCACACCTAGTAACACTTGCATGTGTCAACCTGCCTACTGATTAAATTTATTCAAGTATGCAACTATTTATTTGATACAGAATCCATAATTACACATATAAATCTCATCTAATGTCTTCTCATTGTTTCATTTTCCAGATTAAAAAGAATGTTTACTTACCACAGCTTTCTGGTATGTGTGAATTCATAAGACCAAGTTCCCAAGCCCGTTTTATAAGTGGAACAGGATACTGAAATAGACATGGAAAAATCACCTTCTGATTCACCACAATCAAAACTTTAAATTTTAAAGTTTAAGATAAAAGTCTGGTTTTGTCCAATTTTTCCCTTATACTATGGTAGATTTACCTCTCCAGTTTTGTCATACTGTGCAGCAACAGGAATAATTTCCTCCACAGCAAATTTACGAGCAGTAGCTTGAAACTCCTTCTGTTCATCAGTAAGTTCTATTTTAAAAAAGGAAAAGAAAAAATCACAAATTCTGTACTGTCCTTAATTTTACCAGTTGTCAGACTATGACAAAAGAGAAAACAAGAGCATCCTTCCAGGACAACCCAAACCACCACTTTTTGGGGCTGTCCAGGAAGCAAAAAAACTCAGTGTCCTCTTCTTCCTGGGAGAAAACCTCCATTGTTCTCTCATCAACACCCACAGTGCACTTGCTTGCATCTGATGAATTTATCCACAAAATATTGAAAATGAAGTAAAGAGGACTGTGTAACAGAAAATGTATTACCAAAAGAAACAAGAAGAATGCTGTGTTAATTAAATGCAGAAAGAGACAGAGGTCATCCAAAGATCCCGACTCTTCAGTTTCAAACATCTAGCTCTGACCTACTAAATTTGCTTTATGTATATAATATGCCAAGATGAAGATGAATTTTCTTTTTTACATTTCTTTATAACCAAGTTCTGCTATGACTACACTTAGGTACCTTAACACTGCAGACAGCAATATGACATAATTATTCAAAGCTAAGGCACTTTGGCAATAAAAAAAAAGGACATGAGTTAAAAAAAAAGAAAATCTTATAAACACTACATGCATACCTGCCTTCCCTGAGCTGAGGACAAAAGTAATTTTGGTTTTCAAACTTTTTTACTAATAGATATCTATTTAGGATTAACACCATTTTAAACTCATGGTGCAATATAGGATATTATTTCTTTTTAACTGCAATTTGTCTGTAATTGCTCTATTTCTTTCAAAAACTTTACTACTTACCAAAGCTAAAGCCAGCTCCAGGTTTGCCTATATGTAAGCTCTGAGCAGGTTTACTAGAATGTGACCTCCATCCATGCCCAGCAATGGTTTGAAGTATTTGCTAAAGAAGAAAAGAACACATAAGGTGTAAGATCTTTACAGCTCAAGTCTCCTAAAGCTACTTGCCTGCCTGCAGCACAGCTTTCAATGTAGAATCCCTCTCTAGGAACAGTATCAGATCAAATATAATTTACTACAGTGATAAAAGAATTATTGCCTACCTTGTGACTCTCAGGCTTTAATAGCACCGAGGGCAGGTGAGCTGCCCTATATATTTTTAACTATTGTGCATTTGATTATTTATAAATAAATATGATTAAAAATTATGTTCACTATATAGCAGCAATATATATTTCTTTCATTTTTATACACACTCATTAAACTTGATTTTCTGGCCCTCTACTGAATATCCTATCTACCCATTAGCAAAAAACACCCTACCTATTAACCAATATATCAGAATATTTTGATAATGTCCCAGACTCATCTCTGCTTTCTTTTAATAAGCTGGTGCCATGGACATTTGGTGATTATTGTTACTACACTCCAAATGGGAGAGAACACAGCAGACTACCGGAAGTTTATTTTCCTTTCTAATACTTACCACAATTTTTTTTTCATTGTAAATACTTTCTTTGCTTTTTAAAGTTTAGTACCCACAAATATTGTTGTTACAGCTGCTTTCAGAATGTCTTAATACTGCGCGAAAACATGTCCAAAATTAATTTTAAAAGGTTGGTTTACTCTCTTCAAGAGTTATAAATCTCTGAAATGTTTAGAAATTAGTGAAAAATATGTAACTGGATAAATTTTTAGGAAGACCAAAATCAACAGTGCAAAACCAAATTAGCCTAAACACTAAGAAAAGGTTTGTCCTTGATTTTCTTATGTGAAAATATAGAAAAATTTTTAAAAAGTTTGATCAGACCAGTCACTTATTTCATAACATTTTAAAAAAATGAATTAATGATAGCAATGCAAAAGAATACCGCAGAAATTTTACTGGGAACTTTAGAAGACAAGGACTGCAGGTTACCCTGGAAAAACTCTGCAATCCCCTGAAATACGGATAGGTGGGGTATATATATATATATATATATATAGTGGCATGACTGATCAAGTGACAAAGCATCAGGGTTTCCTACCTGTAAGAACTTGTATGATTATCTGCCTACTTCATCAACCTTCCTATTGTTTGACTCTGAGGAACAGTTAGATTCAGTGACAAACTATTGCTAGCGATGCTTAGATGCAATTCCTACTGCATTTCCTTGCACTTTTGCATAAACTGTCAGAATCACAAATATGATCATCAATGTGGTGAGACTAACACTGGAATAATGTGCTATCAGGAAAAGGGTATGCATGGAAGTGATGCAATCTTTATTACCTTAATGCCAAAAGAAGTATGGAACCTGTTTGACAAGATGCACATCACAGAAAATGACAGGACATTGACAAGCTAAGTTTCACCCACCTTGATCCTCCCTCACACATTTCAGGATAAAAATGAAAAGAGTTACCAAGAGCAGTTTGTTGGTGGGGTAACATGTCAGTTTTGAAAGCTTTTTATTTTCTACTTTGAAACTGTGAGATTATTGGTGGTTCAGTATAGGAGAGAGTTTGTACTTTAGAAAACCAACTGTAATACATCACACATATTTTCAAAAAAAATAGCATAGGCAGTACAGCTAAGTATGCTAAAGGATAAAATACCCCGAACTATAACCCCCAGTGTTTTGAAGCCGTCACCGCCGGTACGTGGGAGGTGCCAGTCTCACACAGGGCTTTTCCAAAGCCTGGGCACGGCGCGGCCTTTGGCCCGTGTGGAGCGCCAGGGCTGTGCAGCAACTCCGCTGAGAACAGCCGATGACAACACCCACTCGGACCGTCAGGGTTACGGTCATAAACTCTCAGATAATACTGCGAGGCAGGAAAAGCAGCACAGCAGACGGGTCGCAGCCCCGCGGGCTCTGCCCTCCAGGTCTGCCCCTGTGCCCGCAGCTGTCCCGGCGGCAGAACCCGGGCTGGCCCCGCCGCTTCCGTCCCTCGCCCTCCCTCGGCCCGCGGCTCTTTCCTGCCGCCCGGGCCCCCCGCCCGCTGGCGCCGGCAGCGCCTCGGTCCGGCGCGGCCCTCTGTTCTCTCCGGCCCTCGTGTCCTCCGAGCGGTCGCCCGGGCCGGCCACTCACCCGGGTGGCCCTCAGCGCAGCCATCTCGGCGGGGTTCTGGCGGCTCCGGCGGGGCGGGGCTCGGGCNCCCGGCTCGGGGGCGAGCGGCGCACCCGCACCAACACGGGCAGGGTCTGTGTTTCACTTTCTGAGGCAGAAAGGAAGGCGGCCCCAGGCTCGGCCGCTTTGCTGTCTCGTGGGCTGGCTCCAAGCATCTACCTCATCCACCTGTTAGCAGAAGAGCTCCTGTGAGCTGTTTTACTGTAATTTGTGCCTCACGGAATCATAAACTCATGTTTTGGAGGTTTATCAGCAATAGGGTGACAGGGCCTGGTGCACAGGAGTTGTTACCAACTGTAGTTACATAAAATGTGCTTATAAATACTCTCAATTCTGGTTGTATGTTAAAGTAAAAGTCATGATTTTATAAATTACCTGCAGTATGTAAAATACACTGTTTTGAATATTTTTATTTCAGTGTTGTACAGCACTGTTATTTAGGGTTTTATTAAAATAATGCTTTCAGGACAAATAGCTGCCTTGAGATTTCTATGAATGACTTTTTCTTAGTGTAAAATTTTAACAGAATTAACAAAACATAAAGTACTTTCCTGGAAGCTGGATTTTGGATACCATTTTATTTTGCATAATAATACAGAATAAGGTGTCTCAAATATTTCTGCACCATTATTGCCTTGTTATGTTTGGTTCTTAATTCCTTGATTTGTTTCTGACAGTTGAGAGTACTGATTTTGTACTTAATACTGAAGAAACACTTCTATAGGAAACTAGCCATGTAAGAGTTATTTTGGGGCATATTTCTTAACTGACTAAAAAGAAGCTGATTTTACTGTTTTATAGGCTTCCTACTGTCATGACTGCAGGTGTTGCCCAAATAGAGGCATGTAAGCAGCTCTAACTTAGTGCACAGGCTGCTGCTTTTTCACAGTAAGTGGATTTTTTTTCCCCCTGTGCTTTATGCTTATGCCTTTTACTAAACTACCCATAATTTATAGTTCTGTGTTACTTAAATGTTTTTGAAGATTCTTGAACATTTTGATATGTTCTTCCTGTTTTTAGTGCACCACACCTTTGGAATATATAGTTATAGGGCTTCTAAATATCAGCACCCGAAGTCTGTATTTTGTGTTCCATTTTATGTAGGGTTCTGTTCCACAGGCCATGTTTCTGAATATAGTGTGGGAATTTAATTGCTGAGCAGTCCATTTTCTGTTTATACATTATTTATTTGTGTGTTTCTGTTTATTTATGTGTGCGTATGTAATATCTCTGTGTTCCTCAGCTTATTTATCATCACACACTATGTTGTGATGATACATAAGGAAATATATTAACCTCATTTCAAGCTTTTAAAACTTTAATTTTTGATATGTAGCACATATTCTACTGTGCGTATTCTGAGATTTCACACACAATAAAATTCTAAAAATGGGTAGATGGGCAGAGATGTCATAGGTAATATGTACTCTCATAGGTAATGAACAACCCCAGCTCACTGATAAGGATGTTACACACTAAGCATATTTACTAGCTGCGGGAAGTGATTTAAATACAACAGTGCTCAGAAATTAGATATGTCTAGATGCCTTTGAGATTAGGAACCATAGCCCTTTAGTGGGTAAATAAGCTCTTTTTTTGCACTGAGGTGAAGAAACAACTGAGGACATCCCTAAGGCAGAGAGACTGAATAGTAGTAGACTGAGGGAATGTTGACATCAGGAAGTAATGCAATACTGTTGGATTTATAGAGTGAAATGGTTGTATAGACCTGATAAACATTTTGAAGGGTTTTTACTTCAGGCTTGACAGATGCCCCCTAGTAGGTGGTTGGAACATGTTTGATGCACTCCTCCTGGATCATGTCTTCCAGTAAATTTAATCCAAAAATCAGTTCATGTGCTTTGAAATCTCTCTGTGAATCCAATGAGGCACACTAAGTGGGGACAGTTGGGAAACTCACCTCAAAACTACACTCCTGACCTGACCTGAACTGCTCATGTAGACAGGGTCTGGGAAGGATGTTGTGTGAAACTGTCCAACTGAGGAAATTCAGTCAGGAATACATGGTAACATTTGCTGTTCTCCCGGTTTACCTTACACTAGAAACATCTTTGCATATGAAATTTGCTACTTGCCTCTGAAGACAGATGTCTGTACTTTCTGGAAGCAAGCCTCTGTATTAAAAAGCCACTTAACTATCTGTGATCTCTTGCAGTGTTGTAGAGGTTAAAGAATAGAAGTTCCAGAAAAAGGAAGGAAAGAATGCATGGAGCCAAGACAAAGGTATTCAAGGACATCTCTGCTAAATTACAAGAGCAACTGGGGTAAGGTACAAGAACGAACTGCTCATTAAGGTCACTGTTTAACACAGCTTGCACTTAGGAAGCTACACACTTGCTCATCTTCCTCCACTCCTTCTAACTGTTTTCTCACTGCCTCTCTTCACATCTTCTTGAATAAACGAATGAGAACTTTTTGGCAATGTGTTGTCAACATAATTTTTACCAAACCAGTCTGGAGAGGAAACTTCAAAGCCCAGGTGGTCCATGTCTACTAAGTTTTTAGGAAGAGAGGGATATTAAAGATGGCAACGTTATCTGTCAAAGCCTAAACCAGTTGAACTGTGAGGTTCAAAATTATTTACATAAGGAGTGACAATAGATAGAAGTTTCTGTAAGGTGTATTTAGACTTTTTGGCATTTTCTCACAGCAGCAAGAAATACATCATCTGTCTTTTATTTTCTCAAACCCTTACTACTGTGTCACATTTCTTATTTAGTAGTCCTCTGATCACTTTTTCTACAGTAAAAATTGTATACTGCACAGTTAATTGCTTTATTAACCTAGAATACACTCTTATATACTAACCAGCAGACTGCATGATGCTTATTGCTGATGCGTATAAATCAACAAGTAAACATGGTAAGATTATTACGGTACAAAGTGCACCTCATTGTCATGGTTTAGGAATGCTACTCTCCCATTTGGTGTTCCCACTGAAACCATGCACTACTACCTCCTTTCCCTTCCCTTCCCCTGTGGATGGAGAGGAGAAGCGGAGGCACAAAAGATAAAGATCATGGATGTAGATAAGAAAAATTTACTGGAAATAACAATGACATAAGAAAACAGACAGCAACAATATTAATGACAAAAGTGCACACAAAAGAGGACAATGGTTGCCAAGCAAGTGCTCACCAAAGAGCCTGACCTGATCCAGCCGTACCACCCCAACCAGACGGAATCCCTGATCCTCATTTCCCATTCCCCTCCACCCCAGCACTGACTGAGGTGGTACAGAATAACCTCTGGGTCCGGGTTATGCCCCTCTTGGCTACTGCAAGCAGTAATGCTGTCCTGGCTGGAACCAGAAACCTCATCTCTTACAGTTAGCATCTGTATTCTAGGGTGAAGTGTTATATTTTATTATTAATTATGACTCGTTTACAGGTTGTTTTTTTTAAATAGTTAACAACAAACAGTAATTTACCATTTGTAAATGAACCTTTATTTTAGAAATGGAAAGCAACTTGAATTTTCTATGGTGATCTTGAGTATGGAGGGCCTGTGGGATGAGTGCAATGCATTTGCAGCAAGCATCAAGCTGGACCGGCCAGGAAGTTGGCACTCCTGAGGCAGGGAAGAGGGCTGGGCTCTGGACAGGTGGGCTGGGCAAATGTGCATGTGCTTGGGCGTCCAAGGAGTCTCATGCGTGTGCCTGCACCGGTCACCTTTTGTCTCTGCCAGCCCAAGATGAGGAGAGGATGTGGCTGCCTGTGCTCTGTGCTGGAGCTGAGGGTGGGTCTGTGTGGAGCTGCTGTTGTAGGTGCCTCTCGAGTGGCCGAGTCAGTGTCCCCTGTGTGTGTCTCTAGGATACGTGCTCAGCTGCACTGGCTGGGCCTGCACATGGGAAGGTGGCAGCCATGTCCCCCTGCCTGGGCAGGGACCCTGCTTCCCCAGGCTCCAGCATCCCTGGGCTCCAGCAGCTGGGTAGGAGGGGTCCTGGAGCTGCAAGAACTGACAGACCCTCCTAACACCCTCTGACATTTTTTAAAGGACTTTTTCTTTTCCCTCTATGGTGGCTTAATTTATTCAAAACTTTTTGATGAGGAACCTTCTGAAATGTTTTTAGAAATCCAAATAACCTGAAGATCAGCTGTATTCCCTCATTTTTGTGTCTGCTAACTCCTTGGGAGGTCTCCCGTAGTTCTGAGCCCTGACTTCTTTACAAAAATTATACTTTCCAATATATCACATATTCCAAATCTGTCTGCATTATTGTAGACAAGGTCTGCAGTTTTCTCAATTTTCACCAGAAGTCTTTTCTAAAGTGTTGAAAATGTTTATCACCTTCAAGTTGATATATGCATATGAGGCTTAAAGAAAACATCAATTCTACATATCCTCTTCCTCCTCTTGGCCTTTTAAAAAAGGAATTCTTTCTAGCACCTACACTTTTTGCAAATCATGCTTAAACTCTTTTTTGGTTTGCCTTACTGTGCTTCCACACTTAACCTGCCAAAGTTTACGATCTTTTATAATTTACTCATTTGATCACAACTTTAACCTTTCAAAATATTCCTCCTTGTTTGTAGCTACTGCCCTTTTCGTTCTATATAGTCATACTGATTTCCTTTTGCCATTTCTCAGGCCCTTCTGAGAAACATGAATATACAAAGATGACATGCTGTCTCTCAAAGTGGTCTCCTTACATAGCCTTCTGTGTATCTGAATAACAGTCTTGTAGTTTTTAGCACTATTCTAACCTTCTGAATTCTTTTTGGCAAGTTTTCTATTTAATTTTAGTGTATTTTTAAGTTGGTTCTGGTAGTCAGAACCAAGTCAAAGGTTACTTCTGGAGAATTCTACATTAACTTCTTAATGTTATATGTTATTTTAATATTTTAAAAATCATAATTTTATATTGTTCTATAAACCCTAATGAAAAGAAAGGAAAAACCCCCCTTTTTGCTAGAGTGCATGTGAGTACTGTTTTCTTGCCAGAACTTGGAAGTGCTATGTAAGCAAAACCTTCTCTCTGGTTGTTAGTCATAGCCCTACATGTCTCTCTCTCTCTTTTGTTAAATATAACATATGCTCTATGATATATAGAGAGCATATATATTAAATATAGCATATGTTACATGCACTACATAGTAAATAATATAAATATTATATAATCTGTATAAAAAATACTCAATAATATGGACACAATATAGTCACTGTATATGCTGTGTATTACATTTAATGTATATATTGTATGTCTAGTATGTGATATTTATATATCTGATATATTTATTTGTAGAACAGGATATACTAACTAACTATACTAACTAACTAACTAATACTAACTAGGGGCCGGGGGCCGCCGCGCCGGATTCCAATGTTTATTCTTGAACACAGACTATATATAGATACATCCCCCTGCACAAGGGGAACAGAAGAACATTGAGCTATAGAACAATACTGAGGCTTCCCTGAGAATGTTACATTGGCTCTGACTAGCAACTCTGGTCATGCCCTGCTGCCTTTAGGCTGCTATGCCTTATCTGAACGAGCCAGAAGGCATAAACACACCTCCTTCCTTCTTACAAAGCTGTCCTATGCTGCTTTTCTCACGTTTGACTTAGTCTTAGACACAAGAAGCTTTTTCTTCCATAGGTGAGATTGTCTGAATTGTTCTTCTCGTCATCATCATTGAGATGAAATAAGGATTTCTTCGTATAGTGAAGTGTGTCATACATTTCCATATGAGGTGGAAACACGCATCTTGGGTAGCTAGGCTTAGGTATGCGGCTTAAGAGGTTAGGGGGACTAGGTTAAGAAGGAACTCTCATTAAATTTGCAAACCACCAGCAGTGCAGAGTTGTAAATCTTTGTGCAGGTAATATTCTGATGAAATGGAATGACCAGAAGAATCAAGAACTCATTTTAAAATATAAAAAAAATATATTGTATTTCAAAGTATAAATTCTCACCATTTAAGGGGGGAGGGTAATAACTCCCCCCAGTACTTCCTCTACTAGCAGATAAAATTGCATATGTGAAATTCAGTAATTATTAGAGCAATTGGCCTGGACTGGGACCTCTGGGAGGATGGATGAAGTGCTACATGTGCCTGATTTAGTTTTCTTGAAACTAGCCAAGGCAAGACCTGATGATGTACTGACTTTGTAGGAGGCACATACCCTCACTCACACATATATAATTGGTTTACGTTTTGATACAAGCATAGCAGCAACCTCCATGGTCTATGTACATTAATTTACTCATAAATAAAAGAATCATTTGCTTTTGAGGGTCTTAAGCCGACTTCTGAAAGGGTATCTTTATTTTCAAGCCTTGGAAAGTAACTTTTTCTCAAACTGCTCATGTCTGAAAATGTACATGGTGGCCTAGAGGTGCACCTCTGTCATTTCAGAATGTTTTCTAATATGAAATGTTCCGTGTGTTTTACTTAGTGACAACAGACTAATGGCCACGTGACATCTGAAGACAGTGTTCTTTGCTGTAATAATGATTTGTGCTGTCAAAACTGTGAAAGAAACTCACCAATCAGACTAATTGCTGCTAAGTGGCTATTGCCCCACTCAGATAAAACAAAGTGAGGTGGATGCATACTGAAGGAGAGTTTATGACCAGAAATCTGTATTTCTTGTCATAAAACTGTTTTCTGACCGAGCCATGAAAATCCCCCCACCCCGAACAACACGTTTCCCCCCGTTGGGAGACAGACGCGCGGATCCCGGTGATCACACCCGAGCGCTTCGCCCTCCCCCAGCCGCGGGGGCCCGTGCAACTGGTCGGCCGGGCACGAGGCCGCTGCCCGCCCGGCGCTCAGCACGGGCGGCACGGACAGCTCCGCCAAGGGAGGCGCTTCCCGGCGGGGCCCGGGAGGGCAGCGAGCGGCCCCAGGGCCGGCCGGCCGCTTCCCACCAGCGGCACCACCTCCAGGCTCTGCACAGGGCAAGGGCAAAGGCGGGCAGCGCACCCAGCTGCGGACAGCGGCGGTTGGGGCGGGAGGATGGACACCGGCCCGCCAGGTACAGCCCCGCTGGATGCCGAAGTTGCCGCCGGGCCCAGGCGAACTTGGCGAGGCGCGGCCCGTCCCGGCGCCCCTCGCCCGCTCCGTCCGCCCCCCCTCCCCGCGGCCCGGGCACCGGCACCGCCCCCGCGGGTCGG
>VYXB01004616.1:2632889-2643171 GCA_013397135.1 Pachyramphus minor
CCTGTTTACAGCGCGGATCCGCCCGGCGGGCAGCGGCGGCCAGAGCCAGCCGGAGTTTGTTCCCCTCGGCTAATGCGGGGGGCGCAGGGTCTCCCGTGTCGGAGGGAGCCCCCGGGACGCCGGAGCACCTCACCCGGCCCGGAGCAGGCAGGACGGTCGGTTCGGGAGGGGAGCCGGTGGGTGTAGGGATGGGGGCNTTGTCCGCGTACTGGGGAGGAGCGGAGCGGAGCCGGGGCCGGGCGGCAGGTGCGCGGTCTGGGCCGGGCCGCGGGGTGCGCGGGGCGATGTGCGGGGCCGGGGGCCGCCGCGCCGGAGGCGGAGCCCGTGGGTCTGTGGTACCTGCGGGCTGCTGGTGTTTGGGGTGCGGACAGCGGCAGCTCCCGGGGGCAGCGCCTTGGCTGGTCCTGCGAGCCGACGCCCGGGAAGGTCACCGGGGGCAGAACTTCGTATGGGTGTCGGGCTCTGCTTTAACTGCTCGTTGGAAGGTGATGTATTTACGACAGGGGACGCGGCGTTTGCAAAGCCTCGTAGCCTGTTTGAAGGTGTTGCTACAAAATCGATTTCTTCTTCCAGTGTGCGCGAGATTTCCACGGCAAAACAAACGTGCAGAATGAGCAAACCCACTTAAAACAAGGCTGCAGCTCCGGGAAGCCCGAAGGCCTCCTGCAATGGGCCGAGTTACACAAATGGCTAAACACGGCTTGGTAAAGCAGTCTTTGCCTCGGTGCCACAGGCGTGCTGTGTGACATGTTTACACCTCGGAAAACCCTGTTTTCTAATTCACTGCCATGGTCTGAACCTTGATCTGACTAAAGGAAAATCCATGGCTTATCTTCCTTCAAAAAAAGAAAATGGGGAAAAAACCCAAAAACCTTTAGGGAGGGAAAACAAGCCACAGAGAAAGTGTTTCAAAGGTGAAATTGGTGTCTGAAATCATTTAACTTATGAGGGGACCTATTTCTACTCCTGTGGAATTCAAATGGTTTTGCAGGCTACTGCAGAGAAAGAGTAGGCCTAGGACCACAGACATTCAGCACTTATGGTAGAAAGAGGTGTGGAAGTATTATTCTGAAAGAAGAGCAGGAACACAGTATTCAGGAAGGGGAAAATACCTTTTGAATAGAGTTCAGTGAGTGCTATGTGTGCGTCCTTACTTGTCATTTATAAGCAAGAGCACTCTGTTAAGAAAGTCATGACAGGAGATACCAAGTATTGCATTGTCATAATAAAATAATGTTTAAACTTCATTTTCAAAGCATGTTATAAGGGTAAGAAAGGGTGAATCTTTTTATTCAACTTCAGGGAGGAGGGCAATGTTTTCAAGAAGTATTCTGACTTGAATTTTTGCTATTTGATCTTTTTCATGAGCGTGTTTACTTTTATCTCATTTGCACTGTGGATTTTGTTAGTGGTAGTGTGTATCGTGTTACTACATTTGGAGAAATCTTGAGCAATTGCTCTAGTCTTGTGTTGGGAAGCAAGGTCCTATCCCCCGTGGGATTTACAAAATGGAAAGTCCAGCATATATAATATGATTTTCCTTTCAAATTAAGTTGCTGTATTAGTTATTCTCTTGACTTTGTTGTCTTTACCAGTAACAGGTTATTTATTAGCCCACAGGTGTATTTTTCAGAGCTATAGATGTCCTAAACTACCCTTCTTAGAATCTCAAGGATTCCTCAGAGTTTCAGCATTTATAAATGGCAAAGGAAAATTCTTCTCAAAGTTTTGGTCTTTTAACTTATGTCATCAGTCTGATTCTTTAGAACAGGTGAGTCAAGTCCATGGTTGACAGATGGGATCTTTATTTTTTAACCAAAGTAGTACTTTTCTTTCATGTGACCACAGTATTAAGTACTGTCATGTGACTGTTGAAATCTATGGTAAAATTTTTTTTTACTTCATTGCAGAATTAGACTCTTAGCAGTGATTGTAAAATAAGTCATTTCCTGTAGCAGTGAACTGCAGTTCAGTTGTTACCTTACAAATGCACATTGAAGGCCAGATGGATGATGACATATTTAAAAAAAAGCTTTTATCACTCTTTTAAGAAACACTGAGAAATATATGAAGTGCCCAATTTTATTACTCCCAACTCAAATGCATCTAGCTCTTTTACATCTGCATGTTTAGATACTCTTTAGGAAGAACTACTTACCTATGATTTCTTTTGCCCGGAATGGGTGCAATCAAAACTTGAGTCTATAATTGGCCTTCCTAGTTACTGCTGTGAAGTGATCATGTCAAGTTTCTCCTAAGAAGAATTCCACCTGTTTATGTTCCCAAATTGGGTAAATTCTTCTCTTTCCCTTGGGAGAACTTTTGAGGAACTATGAAACTTTCTATCAAGGTGGTATGTCTTGTCATTTGGCCTGCATTTGCCTTTCTTAATTTTCTCCAGTTACACATATGTACCATGCAGGAAGGACATCCTGAATCTAAGGAAAATGGGCTATTTAGCCCCAGTAGTGTCATAGGACGTGGAAGCTATTGGCTGTGACACTACTGCAGATAAAGCCTCCTTAGCTCCTGCTGGTAAATCCTTGTGTATCATGGTATGTAGTTCATTTTGGCTTCTGAGGGTCTTATTTCTTACCAGTGGGATGTGTTCGTATCAAAAATGAAACTCGGTGTATCACTTTAGTAATATTTTAATATACTCAGAAGTGTTGGAAGTAGGTGAAACTCACCTTCACATTCAGGTGGCTTGGCTTAAACCTTTCTTCCTCATAAAGTGGACATAAATTTTGTCCACTTTATTTAGGCTTTGCAGAGCATGTTTTAGGTGGGATAAATAATTTACTCTTTAAGCACATCTGCTGAACCTAGGTACAGAGCTTCAGCTGTGCCAGATTTTGCTAACATCCTAGTTTTACATAAAACAATTCACTGTGGAATTAATGTAGGGGCCTGGGGACAAAAACAGAGAGGAATTTTAAAAGCAGCACTCTGTAGTAGGTTCCCTGTTGTTTTTTATTGCAGGTAGGTCTCTGAATGAAAACTTCCTCTCTTAGCATGCTACTTCATCTTTTGCCTGGTTCTGTGATAATGTCTTCCACAACATCCTTGTCCCAAGAGTTACAGTCAATGGTTCTGTATCCCAGTGGAAACCAGTAATGAGTGGTGTTTGTACTGCAATCACTGCTATTTAGTATCAACAAAACAGACAGAGGGATCAAGTGTACCCTCAGCAAGTTTGCAGATGATAGCAAGGTGAGTGGTGCAGTTGATACTCTAAAAGGAATGGATGCCATACAGGGGGGGCATCTATCAGCACAAAGTGGGGGATGAATTGTTTGAGAACAGCCCTACAGAGAAGGACATGGGGTAACTGATGGATGAAAAATTGGGCATGACCCAGCAATGTGCACTTGAGCCCAGAAAACCAGTTGTGTCCTGGTCATCAAAAGTTGTGACAGCAGGTTGAAGGAGGTAATTCTGCCCCTTCACTCCGCTCTGATGAGACCCCACCTGAAGGTACTGCATCTATTTCCAGCGTTCCCAAAACAAGAAAGACACGGATCTGTTGGAGCAGGTCCAGAGGGGGGCCATGAAGATGATTAGAGGGCTGAAGCACCCCTCCTATGAGGACAGACTGAAAGAGTTGGGATTGTTCAACTTGGAGAAGAGAAGGCTCAGTGGACACCTTTTCAATGCAGCTTTTCAATGTATAAGGGGTGTTTATTAGGAAAGTGGAGTTTGTTTGGTTTTTTTTTAACTGAAAGAATTTTTTTACCACAAGGGTGATTAGCTGCTGGCACAGGTTACCTGGAGAAGCTGTGGCTGCTCCATCCCTGGAAGTGTTTAAGGCCAGATTGGATGAGGCTAGGAGCAACCTGGGGTAGTGGAAGGTGTCCCTGCCCGTGGCAGAGGCTTGGAATGAGGTGAGCTTTAAGGTCCCTTCCAACCCAGGTCATTATGTGATTCTGTGAAAATATTGAAAGTACTGCATACCAGAAATGGTTTGATCAGTAAGTGAATAGGCAATAAAACTGGTAGGATTTAGTCAATACAATTTTTGCTCACCTGGTGGTCTAGTGCTTCTTTGTATTTCTTGAGCCAAAATAATTACTCTGGTTCCAGTCTAGTTAAGATTCTAGAGTATATGAAAGGATCCAGGCTCTAATTTGTTATCCTTTAGCACTTGAGTGTTGTACATCTTCTGGCTTATTGACTTCAGCCAAGCCATTCTTGAAAGTAAGGTGTTGCTCAGCTGTGAAAAAGGACGACACAAGCAGAACATCTGTAGATAAGGAGATTTAAGTAACTGTTACACATAGTTATACACTATCCAGTTGATTATTTATTGCTGAATGGTATAACTGTCGCTAAACATTACCTGGAAGGAAATTGTTTAATAGGCCAGGCTTCTTGGTGACTAATTAAACTTCATTATATGTTTTAACAAGCAAGATACTAATACATAGCTGGAGGGGAGTTCTACTACTATCCCATGCCTGTACAGTATATTATTATCCAGTCTTGCATCTCCACTTCTAAAAGTCTGTCTTGTCATACCAGGCCCATATTTTTCTACATTGTGTCCTTATGTTAGAGTCATAAATATCTCATTCTGCACAGGCTAATTAGTTGTTACTGTTGTCTGATAAGCAAAAATAAATTAGCCATAATCACCTGGTCAGAAGAAAAATTGCTGTTACAGTTGAATCAGAACACATACAAACTTCGAGGTAATTTAGTAAATTCAGTAATTCACTGCATTCACTCCTGAAGTGTAAAAGCACATCGCATTCACAGTTACTTAGCTGTATTTACTGTTTATGTTTCCTATTGCTAGTGCCTGGCTCAGAGGCAGTCAGATTTACAAAATCTGCTAATTTGATTCTCTAGCATCTGGGTATTGTGTCAGGGAAACAGTGTGTCATTAATGTCTATTAGCCTAATAAAATAGTACAGGAGCATCCTACAGGATGGTGTAAATTACATGGACTCAGGACTGTTAAAGCACAGAAACATAAGAGCTTTCCTGTGAGGTTAGGAACAAGGTGCGTTTTGTGAAATACAATGCTTATTTGTTTAATATAGTGAAGATAAACACACACCCACATTTGTTAACAATCTTCTTTTGTTACACTGAAGGCTAAGGAAAATGTGATGGCTGTGCATTGTACAACAAATATGTGAACCCAGACATTTGGATTCCGTAGATGGTCTTTTCCTGCTGAACTTGTACTAATTTCTTTGGGGCTCTGTAGAAGGTGTTTCAGTCAGTTTGAGGAAGCAGTGAAGAAGTACTCAAGAAATCATGGACAAAGACTAACAGAATAGCCTTTCAAAGTTCTTTCCAATTTTATTTTCTGTAAACATTTCCTTGGGAGGTGGTGTGATACAGAGAACTCAAAATCCCTGAAGGTGGTGGGAAAGTAGTGACAAGTCTAATAAATAATTACTGGGGAAAAAAAAGTTTATTGTAAACCTGTGTTTTATTTTTGCTAGGAAAGGAAATAAGTGCTTGGCAGCCATTAGAGTTAGATGGATGTCTTAGATAAATAAGTTTTCTTAAGCACCTAAGCCTGAGACTTACCAGTGACTGAGTATAATTTTTGACAAAAGACCTGTGCAACTTAAACTTTTTCTCGATGTTTCTGCTTTTTTGTCTTTCCAAATCGTTCAGTCTAAATTTGTTGGTACCAAGCTTTTATGATCCTGATTCCAGTCTCTGGAATTCACTTCTATCCAGGTGTAGATACAAATACCTTTATACCTTTTACTCTGAATAATAGAGCTGCAATCCATATGAAACATAAAGGGTGGGGTTTTTTCTTATCACAGTGATTTGCTGTGGCATGTGGAAGCTGCTTGGCTGCTGTAAGCACCCATAAATAAGAGTAACCAGGAGGAAATCTCTCTGACTTGTGGGATAATCCCTTAGAACCTTCTACTGATATAGAAATTCAGTGCTGTCCATGTGCCCATACAAGTTATGGGGAACTTTTCAGGGGAGGGATGGAATACATCTGACTGTTCCTTTGAGCTGAGGAATACTTGCATGTTTCCATGCTCATTCCATATAGGTGAAATAATCTTTTCCCTCCAAGATTGTGCAGAAGAGAGCTGCAGCAAGTGACTGTGCTCGTTAAGGGTGCTCCGTTGAACAGTCACTTTGAAGTCAAACCTCTTCTGTTTTACTAAAACCTGAAACGGTGCCATTGATTGACCTCTGACAGCTGCCAAGACAAGGAAGTTTTGTGTAAAGGGATCCTCTCCCTAAGGAGGACCACTGACTAAGGTTCCCAAAAGATAGTTTGGTGGGTTACTTCCCTAGCGGGAAGTCCCATGGTTGTACGTGTTTTTAACCAGCAGATAATCTGTTAAATATATGATTTAGTGTGTACTTCTAATGTGATAAGGGTGGGAACCCATTTGTGCCTTAGGCACATGTCTCACCCAGAAAGAGGGTGAAACCTTTTTAACATGGGTGGGCCAGGATACCACTTAATGATTATATATAGAAGAAAGTGAGTATTGCGTGCAGAGCATCTAGACTTGTACAAGCTGATGTGCCATGAAATCTGGTAGTAGAATAGTGTCTATTCCACACATAATCAGTGTATTTTGAAATAAATGAATATTCTGAATAATACCTCTGATACTTATTATATAAGATTATTTGTACTGGACGTTAGAGTAAAATTAACTGGTTTTTTTCATCACTTGTATTTTTCTTGAAGAGTTACAATTTCTTGGATGTGATCAGGTTGCTAAAAACTAGCTGACTAAGTGGAGCAAAATGCAGTATTTATTTTTAGATTCCCCCCCTCCCCAGCAGAATGATAAATACTTTCTATACTGTTGCTTTGCTTTCTCTGACAAAAGGCAATGAGCTGTATTTGTGAATACCCCTTTTTGTTGGTTTCACTACAATGCAATATCTGTACTAGCATCTAGGCAACTGCTGTAAACAGGGAAATGATGTGCCTGTGACCAATAGCCTTGAACTCTTGCAGTATTTATCCCCATAAGTAATTTAAAGGTTTGAGTAGGATTTGTGAGATAATAAAGTGCTTTCATACATATCTATAAATGGGTTTAGGTAAATATGTATATACTATGTACATACGTATATATTTACGTGTTAGGCTTTTTCTGGCAGCTGGCCAGGTCCCTACTACATCTAGAGAAAGTATCACTAGTGGAAGTATTATAACTAGGAATACGTAATTTCATTTCCAAAGCAAGTAACATCATGTGTGCATACACTGTATTTCTGTTTATGTAGTTCATGCAGAGCAGATTGTTGCTAATTTATGCTGATGGGCTCTCCACAAATGACCGAGTATTGTGTCAAGAGCCATGTCACACCAGTCCACAAGCTTGAGGCCAGCCACTCTTGTGTGTCTCCAGCCTGAGGGAAAACATCCATCTCAGCAGCTGTCTGGAAGCTTATTTTGGAATTCTAGAGAAAATAATAAAAAGAGCTCAGCTACTGGAAACTGCTGAGTTTTTCTTCTGATCCCTTCATAATGAAAGATTTTCCTTTCAACTGAGGAAATCAAAAATCTGTAGGTAGTGAATGACTGCTTTGGGATACTGACAAGCAGAATAGGGAGAGAAATCAATGAAAGTTTCTTAACAAAGTGAAACTAAACCCAAATCAAGTGAATCTGTAAATGGGCATAGGAAACAAGTAAACACTAGCCTGCTAGAGTTCTGAGCCAACAGCTCTCAATGAAGTTTTATATATATAGTTGCAGCTCTGCCGCCTGGAAGTGTGGCAGAAGGAAATAAGCCCCCCAGCTGTCAAAAACTGTTTTCCAAGACTCTTCCCTGTTATGTGTAACCACTGTCAGAAAAAGACATGTGAGAAAACCTATGAATGTTGTTTATTTATGCTCTATCTTATTCAAAGGTGTAAGAAAAATACAATAATAAAGGACAGCACAATAAAGGAGCAGTCTGGGGAAGTGTTTCGTTTCTCCCTGCAGAGTGACTTCTGGGCAATGTGGATGGTCCATTATTGTGGGCTTTTTTCACCTGTTTTTTGATTTGTTTTAAGCTATTGGGTCAGTTCAATTAGTGGGATCAGTTAGTGATAATAGTACACTCAACGTGGAAATGAAAATTCATTAGATTTGACTACTCCTAATGGGCTTGCACTAAACTGTTTTCTCTAACTATTTTGTGTCATATTTAAGGGCAAAGTATCATTTATATGTCTGTACCAAAGCTTTTTAATTACCATCTTTAAAAGGCACCCTGCAGTGAATTTGCTTTAAAGTATTGAACTTGCCTCTATTGAATCTGCCTGTAAGAGAGTAAGTCAAAGTTGTCCAAATAAATAAGGGCAACCTAATGGCAGTGGTCTTTCATACAGACTGCTATGTATTTTAAAGATTCTCTGGTTTACAGGTGAAATTCTGCTCCTAGCCTGCGTAGTAAGTGAAACTGGAAGAGGAAATGGATTCTGTACTTGCTGTGCAAGCCCAAGAGCCTTTCTGGGGCACTCTTGGAAGAGTAGGACTGTAGTCTGTGTAGCTTTGCTTTTTTGACCCTTTCAAACATGTTTGCACTGTGCTGTCGGCTCATCCTCTCATGCAGACCTGATGAGCACTGCAGATCCTTAGGACAGCTAGGCACTGTCTTTAAACATATTTTCCTGATGTTAGCGCACTTGAGTTTTGATATCAGTCATGATTAGTGTAATAAAGGGCAAAGCCATGTGTGTCTCTGCTTTCCCCTGCTTTGCCACCACAGAATACTGTCTTGTATATGACTTCCTTTTACAGCTGGAGTTAGTTTGCTTTTCACTTGTGTCCTCACCTGTCCTTTTTCAAAGATGGATGAAAGCTAAATATCTGATTAGAAGATTAAATTACGTACTTACATTTTTGTGGGCTATGTTGACATTTGATGACAACTACATGTTACATTGTCTTTCTCTGCTGCTTTAGCTGCACTACAACAGCTACAGCAAGTTACATTGTGGTTACTCACGGGTTCCTCCTGAGCATTGGACGCAATCCCTCAATCAAATGCTGCTCATGTTACTCGTGTAGATGCTTCTAAATAATTGTGAGATTGCTTCCTGCAAGGATAAAGGAAGGTTATACAAATTATTAGTATAGATATCAAGTCCTTGTACTATAGCTGTTGTCATTGCAGGCATCTATTTTGACATCTGTGACTGCTGCATCTGGAGTGTCTGCTTTGTCTTTCATTATTGTCTGTCCTTCTGTTCTATTGATCTTTTTGTTACAAAATAAGTTTTGGTTGGAAGTACAATTTTGTTTTATTGCTCCTTCGTTGTTTTCATGTGTTTTAGAAGAATTTTATGAATTTTGCTCCCCATCCTCACTGTACTGGTTTCAGGTCTACAGATCTGACCTGCAGCAAAATAAACATGAGTGAAGGGCAAGGAATTTGACACTTTCTTCTGTGTTACACCTGCATTGTCTTTCACCATCAGAACTTTTTTTTTTTTAAGGTAATTGATGATTGCCAAAATATAATTGTATTTGGAACACAAGATTTCTATCAGGGTGAATTTGTACTTGACTTCCAGCTGTGAATTCTCTGTAATGCATGATGGTCCCCTGTAGCAAACTTACCATTTTCTCTTGGCAATGCCTCAATAGTGATAAACATTGATCAAAAAGTTGTTGGAGGTGATTTTGTTCATTTGTTCTGCAGCTTTCATAGAAAGGACTTTCATAGAAAGGTAGAAAGCACGGTCTTTTCCATTTTCTATACAGCTGAAAGTTGTTTGAAAATCTTTTGCAAATCTTCACTGACTTAATGTGTTGAATCTGTAATAAAAGAAACATTTTGGCTATGAGAAAATCTTGCTCTGGAAGTACTGAATAAGAGGACCGTTGTCATGGACTATCACATTAGCAAAAATCAGGAAATATTTGTGTGGTAAAGGAATCTTGTTTTCATCAGTTAGGTTTTAAGGACTGGTGTTTTGCTCAAGATGGGAAACCAGTAGAATGTGTGAGAAGTTGTTCACACTTCAGGACCATTTTGCAGTAGCACTCAAATTTTAAGTGTAATTGTATAGATACTGCTCTGGCAAACTGTCTGAGTATCCCAGAAATAATAGGTCTTAATACCTAATGAGCAAGCTCTGTTAGACTTGATGTATTTATTCCTGCTGATCCACTGTGCCAAACAACTGAAGTGCTTCTAACAGTGGTTATACCAGTAGGATGGAATGTGCACTGTGGGAAAGATTTTTGCTTGAATTCTCTAGTGAGTGGGAAGTATTTAAAGGGGGGAGGGAATCCAGTCCCATCTTTTCTTTTTTTTTTTTTTTTTTAAT
>VYXB01004616.1:2643176-2704046 GCA_013397135.1 Pachyramphus minor
TGAATTCTTTAGGGGGGGGGGAGTATTTAAAGGGGGGGGGGAATCCCGTCCCCTCTTTTTTTTTTTTTTTTTTTTTTAATTTAATTCTGAGTGATGGCTTTTATACATGTTGTGAAAATACATCATTGCTTCAGTGTTCCAGCACAAGTTGGATGACAATTAAGTTACGTTGTAGAGGGGAAGGTATCCAAATCACAGTGAAGGACCATGTCTTGACACAAAATAATCAGCAAAACACATAGCTGCAAGTTTAATTTCCAGATTTCTGAGAGCAGTAGTCCACAAGTCAAGGAGTTTTTTGCTTTTTGGTTTTTTCTAGTCTATAGTGAAGCAACAAGAGAGACTGAGGACAGTTACTGATATATCTAAAGAAGCCTGGGATTGAAAGGCATTGGCTTCCATCCTTAAAATAGAATAGTAACTTGTAACAGCAGCCTTCTGGCACGTGACCTTAGAAAGTGAGACTTCTGTACCGTAGTACTCCCAACTTGTCTCATTTAATCTATATTAATCCTTCCAGTTTTTATAGAAGCTTTGATTAGGTTTAGTGATTGAGATCTCTCACAGAAGGTGCTCTAAGAGGAAAATCATTTATTACCCTTAACTTTGTCTCTTAATAATAAGAAAATACATGATTGTGGTTCAGGTAGGTTTTTTTTCCCCATCAGACAAGTTCCTTAGTACATTTCCTGACGCACTCAGGATGTGTATGTACTGTCCTCTTAAGGTACATTTTGCCACTACATGCTCTTTATCTATATGGTTCTGTCTTTGTAAGCATTCAGGAATCATTTCATTAATGTATCATTCAGAAATTAAATCAAGTAATAACATATTGTAACTATCAAATTCTCATTTATACACAGTTTACTAGGGTTATAGTTTGACTTATTTGGATTCAGTTGGTGGGAATATACTGTTCAGTTAGAAAATGTTTTTGATTTTGTGAATAGTTTATTCCATTTTTTAGCTGTCAAGATAACTGAAGTCCAATTTTGACTTAATACCCTTAGGTTGCCTACTAAATATAACTTGTGGTAGACTTCTCTTTAGTGACGGACACATGGATAAATCTGGTGCTGTTTTTGGACACCTGATTGGGTTTGTAAACTCTCCTACACTTAGATTACAGTTTCTTCTTTGACATACAGTTTCTTCTTTGACCTACTGCATCATCTCATTCCTGTCTTCCTTGCCTACCTGATTAGGTGTTTCCATTTCCACTTGCTCAGAAGTTCACCCATCTGGTTTATTTTCTTGATTTTCCTTTTCCCCTCCTTCCAGAATATTTTTTGTTCTACTTAATCATTAATCAAGCTCCATTAATTGCAATTTAGATGGAGATTTGGTATTGTATCTTTTAAGCCAAAGAACAAATATCGCTGTTGCTGCATTGACAGGGAAGGAAGTCTGGAAAGTTGAAAACGTTAGAATTCTAAAACATTTGATCAGTCCTATTTTGCATGCAGTAAGATTTTAAAAACATACAAAAACCAGCACCAAACCAAAAAACCACAATCCTGCCATCCTGGGAGCAGCACTCATGAAAAGAGGAACATGGCCGTTGCACAGACCACAGATGCTCGTAGTAGTAACATTAGTCTTGTTCAGGTGACTGGGGAATCTGAAAGAACAAACATTTGTGATTGTTTCACAGTGTAAAATTTTACTACTGGCAGCATGAATTATACCTTTCCTGAAGGCTGCTGACGATCTAGTTTCCTAAGGCTTAGCCTCATTTTGTGCATAGAAGTTGTGCTTAGGTGGACTTTGAGGGCTAGAGATATTGTCCAAAATTTCTGGATGCCTTATAGCTGGATACTTCTGCCCTCTGTGTTCCAATTCAGAGATCCTGAATGTTAAGCCCAGCTTCATACATTCTTCTCAGCACTGAGATGATGGAGCACAGAGGGACAGGCAATGGGAATCATGTTTGTATTGTGATCCAATTGCACTTTCTGTATAGTGCTTGTGTTGTGATTTCCATACATGGCTGTGTCACTTGGCTAAAGCTGTGGAATGGCAGATATATTCAAGTAAGTAAATTCAATATTAAACATTAAACCCTCCAGGTGTGGAATATCTCAAGTAGAAAACTCTGACACTAATGGAATTGTGACATTCCAAAAGCGAAAAAAAACCCTTATATTCAATGGCTGAGTTTAAACGTGTTATTTGCTGCAAGCTGCATATTTTTGAGAAAAATTGCAGTCTTACTTGAGTTACAGACATCAGGTTGTCTTACAAGTAAATTCAAAATACATATTATTAAAGGCTACTATTAGCCTGAAATCTATGGTAACTGTAAATGAGAAAGATTCTCCTCAGGTTGTCTACTGTTAAAAAAAAGTCACAAAACTTTAAAACCTAGTTAACCTTCATACCCACATTCAAAAACATTAATAATTTTCTTGCTGCTGTAATTCTGTAGATTTTTAAAGGTTCTTACCAGTTTTGTTTTGTGATGTTCTAAAACAGAGTATGTACTATTCAGCATTGACCTGAACTGGATATTAAAACAATAACCTTTTTCTTTGAAATAGCCGTAATACGATGCTTTATTTGTGCAGCTTAACTTTCTTTTAAATTAATAGTTGGAATCACATTTTTCTTGATAATGATGCTTTCATAGAGTGACTTAGCAGTAAGTCTGAGTGAAATAGCTGGTGTGGTTGGACTCAATGATCTAAAAGGTCTTTTCCAACTGAAATGATTCTATGATTCTAACAAATCTGATGGGGTGACGCTTCCCCTTGGGTGCAGTCTCACAGTATCCTGAGTATTGTCTGAACCTTTTGCAGTCCCTTTTGAGTCCCATTGAGGACAGTTCTGCCCTCTCTGTTCTGTGGGAACTTGTGCTCAGATTGCTGGAAACTGTCTCTTGTGATGACGAAATAGTTTAGTTTTTGTCCAGCTTGGCTTTCTGAGTTGGCTTCCTCTCCAGCACAAGGGCAGATCACATAGTTGCAAATATGGAAAGACACTGGCAACTCTGACATAATCATCCCATAAAATTGATGCATTGATCTCCTAACTTGCTTACGTGGCTGCTGTACTTCAGCTGTGGTGGTGTTATTCATGCTTGCTTGCTCCTGTGTTCACATATGTCCTAGCAGACCTTTGTAGGGCCTTGCAGTGAAAGCAAGCCAAATGTTTTTACTTGGAGATAGTTTTCAGGCTTGTCAGACCTGGACTGTTACTTACCCTGAACCTGCAAAAATGCTGCTGGTGGCAGGAGGGCAAAGACAGGGGATAGAACCAACCTCTTGAGTTTCAACCGGTTCTTAAGCTGACCAGACAGATGCTTTAGTTAATCTTGAATTAATTTTGAAAGAGAAAAGATCATAGAAGTTTAGAATATGCTGAGTTGGAAGGGACACAGGAGGATCCAACTCCTGGCTCTGCACAGGACACCCCAACAATCCCACATGTCCCTGAGAGCATTGTCCAAACGCTTCTTGAGCTCTGGCAGCCTTGGGCTGTGACCACTGCCCTGGGGAGCCTGTTCAGTGCCCAACCACCCTCGGGGGGAAGAACCTTTACCTAATATTCAATCTAATCCCCCCCTGCAACACAGCCTCATGCTGTGACCAGCAGTAGGACCTGAGGGAACAGAGATCTTTGCTGCTCCTCACTAGGGAGGTGGAGACCCCAGTGAGGTCTGACCCCACTTTCCTTTTCTCTAGGCAGAACATACATAGAATGGAAAGATGGAAACCTGAAAATATATACTGAGAAGTACCAGAAATTGAAAAATATCAATTGCATATATATTTACAACATTTTAAGGAGCTCAGCTCTTCCTCTTGTGAGGAAAAAACGAGTTACAGCTTTTAAATTTGTTTGTTAAAATTCCAAAAATTTTTGTGATTGTACAATTTAGCTTATCAATAAACAATAGTCTTGAAATAGGTGATTTAATTCAAGTTAGAATTTGCTTTGCACATGTCTGTTGTGATTTATTATTTTAATACTTCTGGAGCAAATGCCTTTTTTTTTGAACTAAGATTTGTGCTAAGCCTTGCAGCTCACATTAACTGCATTAACATTATCTGTATTAACCCTCATTTCAGATATAAAATGCAACATGTGATTGTGCTGTTACCCCTCATTTCCATGGATACACACTTTGAATGCAGGTGTAAGTATTGAGCAGCAGCCTCAAGTAATCTGTCCCCTGAAAGAACTAAGAACATTGCAGGGTCCATGTGGTGTACTGGTGCTTCTAAATGTTTAAACTGAGGTAATTTCTCTGAACTATGAGGTCAGACTAATAAAAGTGTTTGTTTAGCTGGGAGTTTGGTGAGGCATCAAAGATGTTATCTAAACCTGGAGGGACAAACTGTAAATGTTTGCAACCACTGTAAATTGTTAAGTTGGTTCTCTAGAGCAGACCTTCAGTCTGACCTTCAGATTCTGCTTGTGTTGCTTCTGTCTGTTGCTGCTCAGGGTCTGACAGTTTATAGGAACAGCTTTCTGTGTGCCCCTCTAGTGATGAAAGACTGGTCTTAGCAGTACTTTTAACAGTCCTAAACTAGGACAATGTACTTGGCCAATTAATGAATGTTTTCTGATGGTCAAAACTATTTACATGGCTCTCACTTGCTAATAAAATTAGGTAATTTGAGTATTAAATCTTCTTCAGACACTGAATGTCTTGTTGTTATCACTAATGCATAAGTAAATATTCCTGTAGGGAAATGTAGTTGGAGAGGCATAGAACAATGGGAAGCAAGAAACTTCCCTGAGAAGGAGAAATAAAAGAAAACAACTTGGCTGAGCATTGGATCCTTCATAGCTGACTGATTGTAGAGCTATGATATGTCTGCTGTGCTGTCATGGTTCAGAATTTATGAGACTTAATTATGAAGGTGTTCTGCAAAGATCTCAGAAGAGCTTACTGCTGTAAAATGTCAACAGGGTGGTTCCCATGTGAGGATGTTCTGGCTAGTAGGCCAAGGAAAGTCCTGAATAAAAGATTTATTTTTTTTTATTATTATTTTTTTTTTTTGGCTGAGAGCTGTTTAGTATAAAGTCAGTATTCTGCATTGGAAACCAAGCCTCTTCTAGCAGGCAAGAGTACCTGTTAACCAGTCTTATTTTCCTCTTGGCTTACTGACTGTGATCTCCCAACTTTTCCATTTCTGTCTGTGTGGTCTGCTTGTAACAGGATCCCTTTATTTTAGGCCTCTAATTAAGTTTATAGATTTCTCTTCATGTTAGGCCAGCCTACTGGTTACTACAGTAGAGGAAACCTTTCAGAAAATAGTAAAAGTCTGTCAAGAAGCTTCTGATACTTATCTTTGGCATCTGTTTCTCTAGCATAAGGTCTGCTGCTTAAAACATGAGAGAAATTCAAGATTTTTTGCTATTTTCATTGCAAATGTTTGCAGCTTTTCTTGGAATTGCTGTAGTAATTGCTACACAAATTTAAGTTGCTCTTTAAGAAATCCATCTGTCTTAAAAAAAAGCAGACCAGAAGATAGAATTTAGAAGCAGTAGAGAGAGATGAGTTTCTGAACCATAATTTCAGACTTGTTCAAGTCTCGTTCAAGTTACAGGAAAGACTAACATGGACCCTTTTGTAAGGAACCCATAGAGATACCTGTCTTTTTAACTGAGCAAGATAAAAAAGATTTGCAAGATTTAGAATCTCAACTTTCAAATTCATAATGCTGAATTATACCCAGGGAAGGAATATATATAAAAATGAATACTTTCTATAACATAATGGTCCTTTTTTCTTAATTATTTTTGACATGTCCTTTGATTAATCTCTCTGCCAACACTGGGTTGTTTTTACACAATAGCTCTCTCTTTTCAAATTAGTTTCTGTTTCTGATTGCCTTGTGTAATTTACCGTGTTGTTTGAATGTTGGTTTCACTCTTTGCAGTTATTTTCTGTGGTAGGCAGCTGAACAGATTGTCTCTTGACTGGCCAAATTTTTTAGAAGACATGAAGAGCTGCTTTTCTTTTAATGGACTATGGTATAGCATAAACAACATCAATTCAGAGGAGACTAATCCTACTGCTTACTGAGATACATAATTAGTGCTGTGCATTCTAAGGTATAGCAGGCAAATTTAGAATGCTGTAGTCTCTTTATTTGATTGGTCTTTCTGTACCTCCTTAGGTAGACTTTTGATTCCAGACCAGATCTCTACATTAAAAATTTATAAAGCATTTTTATCTCTAAGGTTGAGCAGAATGGAAACCTGTTGTTCAGGAGCAGTCCCATTTCATATGTGGCAGTAGGATTACAATAAAAATGTAGTTAGGAAGAGAAGGGAGAAGAATCTGGGCCTCAGAATGGACGATTAATTAAGGACATATGAAATAGGAAATGAGAGTTGAAGGACGTACAGTACAGAAGGAAACAGATTACATGGTCTGGAACATTGGAGATCATAGATTATTGAAATATAATTTATGAATCCTTGCACATGTTCTGCTTATTTTTTAGCAAAAAGAATTTTATGGAGATCTGCCTATTACTAAGGGAGTGCTTTCTTAACAGAACACTTATTTCTGCTCAACTAGAAAGAAAGCATGTAGTCTGCTACTTAAATCTAGACGTCAAAAGTGTTTTTATGCAGTAATACAGGGACACACGTCACCCTGGAATGTTAAAATCTTGCATTTCAGAGTCACAGTGAAGAAAATCCTTCCAATTACAATTTGAAACCTCTATATGTATATGCTTACAGACACACTCAGAAACAAATAGTAGGTAAAATACAATATGATACAATTGCAAAATTGCTAGTTAATAGTGGGGGTTAGCTGCTCCAGACATTTGGAATATTTAGCAAGTGCTGATAATAAATTAATGTATTTTGCATTTATACATAATATAGTACAGATACAATGTCTTTCTCCTCACTTTGCTTTTTTAAAAAAGATAAGTAGATTAACAGAATGTAAGGGAAAAGTAGGGTATAAGCATGCCCTGTGAAATCTTCCCTTTGTACACTGACACTTCAGTTCTGCAATACCTTTTTGTTTGCATCAAAACCAGAGACTTATCAGAATGAACACTGTGGTGATGTGGTTCTCTGTAGAAGGCACATTCAGACTGCGGACCATAAAATTTATGTTGATGTTCAATTCCCTCAAGGTCTCGAGAGGTTAGGTTAGCGTCCTACGGTAATACATGCTGTAGGCTCAGTCATAATTTAAGCACATTATCTATAGGCCATAAAAAGAGTGCTGGGACCCGCCCTGGCTGCAAGTACATGAGTCCTTAGGGCATTCTCTGAGTGTACCATTGGGAAAGGCAGAGTAGAAGTCTTCATGGCACCAGTAACAAGAGTTACTTGCCGCAGAAACCTTACTGCTGTACACTTCTATGTAACTGAGCACATTAGCAACACCTTCATGGGTAAATGTTGGGCTTATGTGCTTTCAGCCCCCTCTTGGCATCTGTGTATTAGCAACTGACTTCATATGTGGCAGAGGAAAGTGTAAGTAACCTATGTGTTAATGTGTGGGACATGTAACAACAGCAGCAGCAACAGTACCAATGTATTATTTATTGTTTATTATTAGTGTAATATTTCTTGACCTTACTTTTCAGTGCCAGATACCCCTTACAGAAAAAAGCATTGGAGTTGATTCAGGAACAAAACTATAATGCTAAAGGCTCAATTTTCAGGATTTGTTTTGCTTCCAGTTCCTAGGGTTTCATAGTTCTCACAGGATATTACAACCTTGTTACATATTAGAGCAGAAACTCTAGTTTCCAGTTATAATCTACATGATTATTAATATTTACCAAGTATAAGATGCCAATTTATAGGAAAAAATTGAAGATTAAACTAGAGACTAACTTTTAGGCATCTGGGCCTAATATTAAACATTTTAAGCTGAGAGTACCAGAGTTTCCAGTCAGCAAGTTCTTATTTACATTATGATTTCACTGCTTGCTGTTGTTCTTAAAATGTTAAGGTACATCTGCAGTGCATAAAACTGAGCCTGGGACTGTAAAATGCTCCTTTTTTTTGTGACTTTTTGTAAGGAGGTGAGGCTTGTTTTATTTCTGAGATAGGGAAGGAATTTCCTGATCTTTCTTTGCAGTAAACCAAATTCTTATTTGTACGGCTTCTATCTTCTCATAGTTTTTCACAACTCTCATAAAAACTTTCTCAGTGTTGCCAAGATTAATATGTATTCTGACAATCTCCCCAAGTCCCTCAGATCATATTTTGTCTCCTTCTTTGGTCTGGTTTTGATTTGTAGACATTATTTTCTGTAACAAAAATCTGTTTTCTGTAATAGCATCTCATTAATTGTGTATGTTGGAAATGCTGGTAAGTTCCTTTGAGGGATAAAAACCTGTAACTAATGTTGGATTATTTATTTACTAACAGTCTTATTACCTAGGAATAGAACCTGGCTCAAAGAATGCAGACCAACTTGGCATAACATGTTGTGCCTTTAGAAGTCTATAGAAACAGAAAACATCAGTAATCACAGTCCGCTGCTTTTGTTTAAGAACACATTTGGCTTTGTATAAAGTCAAACTTTTGATTCCAGAGGACTTTTTAAATGACAACAAAATATAGAATATAGTAGAAGTCTGTTTTTATTAATACGTGGGAAAAACTTGGAATGAAGGGTCACTTCTGATCATTTTTAAGCAACTGTAAGGGATTTATTTGCTCAAATAAATTCTTAAATTACGTCTGCCCGTGTTATCATTTTGTGAATATATTCTCTGTTCCAGATACACAGAGCCATTGTTAACACTGCTAAGACTGCAGAACACATCCTACAGTAAGTGGCAGAAGTCTCAGAAATGAAGGCAAAATAAATGAAAATGTGTCTGCTTAATAAAATAATGGATCTAGTTAACATAGCCTAACAAACTCTACTTGTGACTGCATATCTAATGGTTTAAAAACAACCATGGAGAGCTGGTGCTTTGTTCATTATACCATATAGCGTGCTATACAGAGACTGTACTGAAAGGCAGGCATTCATAATAATGCATCTTATATACAGTGTTATATAGACATAAATTTTGACCTCTGTTAAAGCAGCAATAGTCACGAGTCACCAAATCACCATCTGAATAGTTTTCTTTATATAATTATTTTTTTTCTCCCCTAAAGAATGTCTCTACAAAGTGTGTAGTTATACAGAGAACAGCCAGTGAATTCGCAACTGCCTACTGATATGGCTTTTTAATCTTATCTGTGAGTTACTCATTTTGTGGACAAACACATATGCCTAAAGCTTAACCAGTTATTTTTGTATTCAAATATCATACCAGATACCAGTAACCGAGTGCAAATTTCGGTCATGCATGTGAGCAGTTAGACTTTCACTGAAACTGTGGGCGCATGGTTCAAACAGTGCCCTTTGTAAAGGGAGAATAAAACATTTTCTAGCTTTTGGAAATGCTTTAAACTGTCAACATACTTGTGATTTGTTAAATTGTCCAGCCTTACGTAGTGTATTTTACCAGACACTGTTCTGCATATATGATCAATTGCTATTTCAGCAATGTTTGGGTAAAACAAACTTTCAGATTGTTGTGGAGGGTATTCTTCTAAGAGAAAATGTTTTAATCATGTTAAACATGCCTGAATTTCTGTTATGGTGTTCTTTGAGGAAAATTAATTAGCCACTCTATGTAACCGTCCTGCTGCCAGATCTCTGTTTGCCTTGGGAGCTGGGCCATGAGCGCTGGGCCGATGCTGGCAGGGCAGGGCAGGGCTGGGCCGGGCCAGGCCGGGCGGCTCCGTGGCCTCGGGCAGAGGCATTGGCCAGGCGGGGCCCAGCCGGAGCTCCGGCTCGGGCGGCGCTCCCGGAGGGATCGGCCCTGGCCGTGCTGCCCTGTAGCCTCCTCAGGGCCGGCTGCCGGAGCCGCGCTGAGCCTGGGCCGGGGCAGAGCAGCGCTTGGCGCTGGCACGGCTCTTACTCAGCTGGACACCCAAATGGGATGCCTGAGGCGTAGACCTGAACTGGGGCAGAAAACGTGTTGCTCTGCGTTCAGTTCCTCAGTCTCTCTAAGCAGAAGAATGGTTTTATTTCAGATATGAAATTCGAGGAGGATGGTGAAATTCAAGGAGGATGGACACCCACGGGAAACTTGTTGAAACAGCTTGTCATGCAATGACATCCAAAGACTTGTCGAAGAAACTGATTAATGTTATTAATTGCCCAAGCATTTCAGGGAGATTTTCTGGATGGCTTTCTGTTTTCTCTTTTAATCGACCGTCATAGCCGGGTGCAGTTGCCACACCAGGTTCTCACAGACTGGAGGGCTAAGAGTTTCCAAAAGCTGTGCATTTAATTACTAGAGACACTTTTCCCAGAGACTTTGTGCTACTTGGTACTTTACAGATGTGTCTTCTTTCCCCCCCAGAATAAAGGACTGTGGTAGGGGATATTTTTATATTCTATTGAAAAGCAAAGGTTGAGAGACCGTTGAGTGAATCGGGATGTCTGGCTTGCAGTTTTAAAAGTTTTTTTGTAATTCCTTAGTGTTATTCTAAAAAATGGAACTTTATGTGTATACTTCTTTTAGGGAATGCCCTCATGTAATTTCTCCAGTTTTGAACTGACCTACACTACAGAGTTTTTATTCAAATGCTTCTACTTCGATAGAACAGAAACCATAATTTGTAATGCCACTTCCAGTACTCCATTTGATCTAAAAGAAATTTTGACTTTGCTATATAGGTTCTATAAGTGGAAGGTTCTATATAGGCTATAATAGTTGTTTTCTAATGGATGCTTGTTAGTATAAAACTAATAGGAAATAAAAGACAACTTAAAATTACTATTTGATCTTAGTTCTTAACAGACAATTGTGAAAATCTGTGAATTGTATGCATTTTGAAGTAATTAATCATACAGGACCAAGCTTCCATCATACATCTAGTAAATTATAATAATTATCAAAGGTCAGAGTCCACTAGATTTAAACATTTTGTAAAATATGAACCTTGTGCTAAAGATTTAGTGGAATAAATTTTGTTAGTCCCAAAAATGTATTGTAAAAGGATATTAATAGTGTAATTTCCCCTTAACAATAAATCGTAGCTTCTTCTAGAGCTGAAACTTATCTTATTTTATGCCTTTAATTTAATTTCAGTATCATTTCGGACACATTTAATTTTGTAGTAATAGTGATGGGGGTTTTGTTCTGTTGTCTGAAAAACCAGGAGATTGTTTTCAAATTCCTGTGTTCACCTGCAGGAATACAGTTCCTCTTGAAAGTGGGGTCCTGATTGTAAAAATGAACTCAGCAGTTGCTGGATGTGCTCAGCAGACACGTTGCCAGAGGGCTGCTGAAGTGGCAGGGTTGTACGTGTGTACTACACCAGGAGCAGGGTAGTGCTCACCAGGCACAGAGTCCATCAGACATGAAGAGCCATAAGGGGCCAACACTGAGGTAATTGTCTTTAAAATTTGGACAGCTGTTATGTTGTCTTCAAGACACAAGATGCATTTTTAAATATTAAAAAAAGGGGGGGGGGAGGAAGAAAAGTCAGAACATTACAGGTTTGCCTTCTGAAAATTGGGTAAGTAATAGTGACTGAAAAAATTTTAGAATTATGGAACAACTTGAGACACATGATAGCTATGTACATTTTATGTTGGACATTTGACCAACATGTTACATTAGGATTTTTGATGTCTAGCATTCACAGAAATTGTTAGCTCATTAGACAAATGTAGCTAACCAAAATTAGGCAGCTGTTGGCCATTCTTAATTTAAATGAACAGCCATTAGAAAAGGACTGGTATACAGAGGAGGACAGATCTTCAAAATTGTGCATTGCTGTTAAGGCTCTGATTAGTGCAGTTTCAACGTGGGTTTGTGAATTAGACACTGGTTTATTCATAAGGTTGGGGGTATGACTGTTCTCTTGCTTTCGAAGTAATTGTATGCGTTTGTACAAATAAAATAGTGGCAGATAGATGATGCACACAAAGTCCAGAATAATCCAGCTTTTGTTTCCTCCACCTGGCATTTTGGTATCTGAAAAATATGTATAATTGCACTTTTTGCTCCCATAGAAACAGGGCAGTGATTTAATTTTTAATGGTAGATGCTGAAGATAATACTCTCCTTCTGAGGTTATGAAAGTGTTATTTTAATGATTTATAGAAAAGGTCTTGGTATGGTATTTGCTTGCAGCATTTTACGGCATAAGAATAAACAAGAAGAAGTTGCAATGATATGGTATAAAGTATTTTGGGGTTACAGAGTGCTAGGAAAAAAAATCATTGGGTAGCATCTGTAATTCTAGATCAGCTGTGGTAAAGCAGCCTAGAAACACAAACCTCTGGCATTCCCTGATCCTGGGTAGGACACAAACATTTCCTTTTTCCAGTTAGAGCATCATCAAAGACTCTATTTTAGATGCTGTTTTTTAAGGCATGAGAGCATGTTTCAAAACTAAGAACCCTTTCTAGCTGGATTAATATGTAAAAAAATGTTGGGGAAAAGAGATATTTAACAAAACAGTTACATCAAACATAACTATATGATAACAGCTTGCTTTGATCACCCAGTCTTTTGGGCCCAACCTCACTTTGAAAAAGATGTCTCACAGAATAGTTGAGTTTGCAGAGAAGTGCTCTTACCACACACTTTGTACCATTCCAGAGGCATCTTGGTAGCTCTTGGAAATTTCGTGAAACTTGCATTAGTCCCGGAATAAGAATAAGAAAAGGAAGCTGGGAAACAAAAGAACAGACAGAATTCCATCTCTGAAGAAGAATTTGGAGGATTAGGGGCATTGAAATGCCCCTAGTAGGCATTAATAATAGCTAATAGGGGCATTGAAATAGAGGCCCTAATGAGTGTGTTTGAGACCCAAACTGCCTGCAACTTGCTGTTTGTTGTTTAGAGAAATGTAAAACCTCCACTAGCTATCAGTGTTCTTGATCAAGTGGCAGAATTTCAGTTCAGTGTTAATTCAGTTGTAGTACATTACATTTTCAGTCCTCTTTCTGTGGGTAGTTGTTTGCCTAAGAGCCTGAACCGTCACTAATATCAGAAGAATGGTAGGTGTGAACCTTTGACATTTGATTATATCATGCTGGTCAAACAGATTTTGAAGGAAAGGAATATGTTAAGTGAACATGGGCAACATATTAATTTTACAGTCACCACCAGGAAAAAAAAATTGCACAATTTCTGGACTAACCGATAGTCAGCTGGGTGTGTGATGCGTTGTCATGCACTTTGTCTTGTGGCTATGACATGGAGGACATTATGTTTCCTCAGATATATGACTAAGTAGGACAATGCAATGATAGTAATTTTGAAATTTTTCATTTTTAGAATCTGATTTAGTGCTTATTTTTTTAGCACAGTAGAAAAATGGTCAGCCTTCTCCACTGACCTGTCACTGACCTCAGGATTCCTTGACAATTCTCTTTATACTGTGCACATACATAATGCACATGGCCTGGACTGCTTGGGAAACAAAGGAGTCTGGATTATGGGTAAAACTGATGCAGAACTACCTAGTACTTGGGTCTTCTTGAAACTTTCTTAAACCCTTGCCTTTCATTGTTTTGTGTATTTTTTTTTCCCTCTTCCTTTATTCTGTCTTTCAGTAAGACTGGTAGCGGTGGCACTTGGGTTGTGAGTAGTGCTGAATGCCCTCAGCTCCGCTGGAAGGCAAGTGACAGTCACTTTTGAAACTTAGATTGAATGTGGATGGAAACTCATCTGCATATACAGATCTGTGTACTTGCAGTTATGTAAAGAAAAGGACACAAGGTGACTTGTTTGTCTTATCTGCCACCTCCTCTTTCCTCTTCACTCTTCCATTTTTTGCAAGTCATGAGCCAGTACCAGTAGTACAATGGCAGTACTTGATTAAGTTATCAGTTGGGTTTCAACACTTTGCCTAGTTCAGGAGGGTACCCCACATGACCAATGCCTCCCTATTTGGCCCCTTGAACATTATGAGTGGTGGCAAACCAGAGACAACCTGAGCAGAAAGGTCAAACCGGTGATCACAATGTAATTCCAAACACACATTGCATATCCTTTTGCCTTTCCAGAAAAAAAGGGGAATGTTGTGAAGAGATGATGGAGAAAGGAAAGGAATATGTGGACATGGAGTTGGAAGACTTGTGTGGGAATGATTAGAGAATGTAGATCATAGAGCATTTCAATGTGACGTACGTAATCGAGCCTGTGTTTTAATATAGAATCAAGACATTAAAGCTCTAGTACAATTATTTAATGTGGTGATATTTCTGACTCACATTTCAGTGTGTGACATCTACTAACTGAGACTTTTATGCTCAACTTTTAAGAGTTAAACACATTTAGTTGTTCTTAAAAAAAAAATCTGTCTGCATAAATGGCTAATAGAAAACAAAAAAAACCCAACGAAACCCCACAATCCAAAGGCAGAAAAGTTTGGTTTATTATTTAAAACTTCAATTCCATGTGAGCTGTATTCATCCCCTCACTAACTTCTCTGGCTGAAGGATCAACACACAGAAAGACTCACACTGTCATGATAAAAGATATGTCAAAGGCAGCTATCATTTAGTATGAGTTATTACACAAGAGAAATCGTAGGTGTGCTTTTATTATAATTGCAGTGTATGTGAGCATAACAAACTACACCTGAATTTTTCAAAGAAGAAAAAAACCCCTGTATGCCTGTAAACCAGGTACAAGGCTTGTTGGAAGAGTTGTTTTCATATTAATGTCAACCTTTTGACTTCATAGACTGCTTCAACACATTTGTGTCTTACAGTAATAATGTATTATTTTATATTACTAGGATCAGGAAGGCTGTGTCTTCATAAAGAATGTTACATGTGACTTAAAATGTAGCTTAAGTTTGCATAAAAAAATCTTTAAGTAAAATTAAATTGACTACTACTGAACAGCAGTACATTTCAAACATTTATTTGGGTTCTTTGCAAAATTAAGACTTGCAAAGATTAGGCATTTATATGTTTTCAAGGTTTCTGCTTCTCGTAGGGATACATGAGTTGTGCAAGAACCTGTGTTGGGGTTTTTTTTTCCTAATCCTAAATGGAATAGACAGGCAGAGGCATCAAAATCTTCATGTGATTTTTTAGAGAAACATAACTGGGATAAACCTCATTCAATCCTACTAGACCCCTGAGCATTTGTTAGTAGCCTGCTTTGTTTTCTTGTGCACTGGTGTGTTTGAGCATTAAATTAGCAGCTTGTGTATGGTGCCCTAGAGGTGGCATATGAGGCTGCTGAGGTCTGTTAGAGGAATATTTTGAATCACTTGAGCTTACGGATGTGCTCCAGTAGAGGGGAGCAGTGCATACAACTGCAGCTCCAATGCCTTGCTAATAAAAATTCTGTTGTCTTAAAAAACCACACCTATTCTAGTCACAGGCACATGTAATCGTTGACCAAATACCAAGGAAGAAACTTGAAGAAACTAATAGTTTTCGATCTGGAATTAGCATTTTATTAGAGTTGAGTAATATATGGCTGACCAAATGCATATTAGTTAGTTAGGATCTGTTCTTGTACTGTATATTAAGATATACTTAAGCAGCCTTTGACAGAGGTGAAAGCTTAAGTAGGAGCACAGTAAATCAGTCACTTGGCTTCTCTGCCTTTCTTTTTTTTTTAATGTATTTACCTAAAGGCAACAGGAAGTCTTGGGAGGTAGTTTAGTATAAGAGTTCAGTCAGTGGTTAATATTTTGCATGAGATCATTCTTCATCTCATCATATTACTTTAACCTGATACAAGTTATACTAAATAGCTCTTTCAGTAAACTTTAGAAGGTTGCTGCTAAGTTCTGTCATAACAAAGTGGGCTGTGACACACTTACCACAAGCATCATCGGTGAACTATAATATGAGATTATTCCTCTATGTCCTTGTGTACTATGCAGTGACAGGGCTGACTTAAAAATTTTATTTTTGTTGTTCTAGCATGTAGTTCTGCCTTGTCTTGTAAATTATTGTAGGAATGTGCATACGAGTGTATATGTTTCTCATTACAGTACTCTGTAATTGATGTTTTAATCATATTCCACAGAGATTGGAAATTTCATTTTGGTCAAAATCACCACACAAGAGATTCTGTTCCTGTGTGGCTTGAAAGGAGGGGTTGCCTCAGGCTTTTGGATTCACATGCTGATTATAATGCCTTGTACTTCATTTCACTATATAGGCATTACAGTATCTAAAGTAACAATGCTGAGACTTTCTAGTGCTGACTCTTCTGTTCTGCACTTTTGTGCTATGCAGAAATATAAAAAGTACGTTTTATTAAGAAAATAATGCAGTAAATTATTACTACTTCTGCAGAAAAATTTTCCACTTGACAAGATTGGAAATTTGATGTACAGCAGACAGTTTACATTTTAGACTTGCACAATGTGAACTTTTTGGGATCTAGTCAAGTGTATGAGGAGGAAAGTTTTGGCAACCTATGGCACGTAAAGACTATTTACTGTCACAGTACTATAAAAATGTAGCCAACAGTGTGATACCTTATTCTCAGCAAATCATCAGAATGTTTTTTTGGTTGTATTGGTTTCCATATGTTTATTTTACAAATGGTATTCAGGTGCAGATGTTTCCCTTTTTTGCTTATACGTTAGGTTAATAGTGTAGGTTAACACAAGCTGATAAGAGTCAGTCCTCTGTGTTCAGACTCGCTATCAGACTGGTTTGGGGAGGTAGGAAAGGCACTGAGTGATAATTTTCTATTCACAGAAAGGCCTGCCTACTTTGTGAATTTCTGTTGTGATTGGAGAAGTCCGTGACAATCAGCTTTATTTTTAAATCTATTTTAATGGTATTTTTGTGTATCTGTGCTTCCTGGGGAAATTGTGCTAGCAACACAGGAGTCCACTGTCAATGTCTCATATGGACAGCTTTCTCAAATGATCCAGGTACAGTAACATGGATAGAGCTGAAGAAAACTACTATGGAAAACATGGTAATTTACTTGCTTTCTTTTGACAATTCAAAGTGCCTGATCTAAATCTCACATATTTCAACTGTGTTATTTCGATTGACTTTAATGGGCTTAGACCCAGCCTCAAATGGTTTTCTACAACTTCTTCAATTATTAGCAATATTCTAATTTTTTCTGGCGTGACATTTGCTAGTTTATTTAAATTGCACATCAAAGGTAAATTTTACATGTATATATAGTAAATTTTTATTTTAGGTGAGTAATTTAGACTGGCTTTTTCAAATTACTACAGCAATTAAGTGTAATGATTAACTTCAAATGCTGTTTGGAGTCAGAATTGTTAAATGAAATATCTTGTGAGATATTTCTCATAATGACTTCAGCACACAGAAGTTTCCTATTATAAAGCAGCCTATGAAATAGATCTGCCTCAGCTGCAAAGAATGAATATAATCTCAGTTTTTAATCTTAGCAAAAAAAAAGTGTCAGTCATCCCTCACCACTGCTTTCTTCCTTATGCCTACCAAACTCCTAAAGCTTGGAATTTGCTTTCTAAATACACTTGGGCTTTTGTAGCAAGGGTAGTGGTTTGCTTTTACCAGGAGCTGTATGGATAGTAGTAGCATAAATAATTTCCACATCAACCCAAAGAATTTTCTGAGTTTTTAAAGAATAGTAGTAATGAAGTAGGGAATTTGATATCTAATTTACAAAAATGAGGTGCAACAAACAGCATTTTTCCTCTGTTGTTCTGTGAAACTGATTACAGTTGTGATCAGCTGTGTCGTGTTTTGGTAATTAATGTTCCAGGGATGCTACCTACTAGTTCTGACAGTGAATTTTAGTGTATTTCTAATTTAAAATGGTGTTACCTTTTCCTTCTATATTCTGTGATGGATTTATACCAAGAGCTCGGTGACAAAGCAAGCAGTTTGAGCTGTGTTGCACTGCACCATGCCACCATGAGCACACAGACTGTTGGTGTGAGGAAAAGTTCTTGGAAGAAGTTTGCAGTACTGCAATGATTTTACAGCTGTTAGTGGCTGTTACTATCTCACAGCATCCCTCTTCTTGCTTGTTGGAGGTGAAAGTCTCCATTTGAATCAGACTACCCTTTCTGGAGTGCTCTGTTGGATCCATTCGGTTGTCTCTGTGCTAAGGCATGGTACATTTTCCTGTTCTCTTCCCAACAGGTATTTGTCTAATTCATTCTTAAAAGTGTAGGATGGTGAAAATTCCAGTGTATGTTTCAGTGTATAATTGTGTCCTGAAAGATTCCCTAATGCCTAATCTAAATGATCGTTGCTGTAAACGAAGTTAGCTTCTCTGTCTCATAGAGGAAGCTGAGAACAACTGATCACTGTCAATTTTTTATTATGTTTTGACTGTTATTTTGTGCTCCTTCACCTAATCACAGACACTGAAGTTTGTACTTACTGCTTTTCTGTAAACCTCTTAGTTTCTTCTCTTTAACAGTTGCTCTACTCTCTCCAGTTTGTTTGTACCTTCTGACATTCTAGGTCTATGACTAGAAATAGTTGTTCATCTGAGGCCTCATGTGTCCCCAGGCACAAGGAACAGTGACTTCATGAGTCATGCTCACACTTCTTGAAGAAGTGGTGCTTTTTTGCAGACATACGTGACTGACTCATTCTCTGTTTGTAGTATGCTGTAATCCTTCAGAATTCTTCTCAACTGTGATTTTGAAAGCAATTATTCTGTATGGATTTCTTAATGGAGTTTGTCTTTATAACTCCTGTTAGTTTACAAAAATCACTTTGAATTGTTGTTTATCAAAATCCACTTGATTCTGTCTCCAGAATTATTTTAACACTTGTCACCTGTGTAGTTTCAAAGTGTTCATTCTACTTCTTTGTTCAAATTTTTAGGGAAAACATTGAATAGCTTTGGAGGATAGATTCCTCCTTCCAGTAGTGGGATTGAGCTAACTACTAACATTCAAGAGTAAGAACTTGGAGTCTTAATGGATGACTCAGAGAAAATGTTTGCCCTGAGAAGCAAGTAGACTGTAAGAATGAATTGTTAGAAATGGACTGAGATCAGATAGAAAGAGTCATTATAGTATTGTATAAATAACAGCCAATATTTGTGGTGAATATCCTGTGCAGTTCTGGCCCTTCCTTTTTTACTGATCTATAGTAGCACTGTAAAAGGTACAGAAAGGGAGTATAAGCATGACCAAAACTGTGAAATGGCTTATGTATGAGAAACATTTGAACAGACTGGAACATTTGAAGGTAGACAAGTAAAGAGACATGAAATAACTTGTGAAATTATTGGTAGCATGCCATGGTGCCATGTTATACCGTTATAAGATGTCTGATTGCAAGCTAAAAACAGACAAAAGGAGGTAGCACTTCAATGCTTCATTAACCTGTAGTACTCTGTGATATAGATGCAAGATAAATAGAGGTTTATGAAATGAATGAGAAAGAAATTCACTCACATCTACTAAATACAAAGTCACTACCTTTACTTAAGAAAAGTGAAGTTGCAAATCTCTGCAATCTCAGTTTTAGGGAAATACCAGATGTTACAAATGTTATGTTACAAATGTTACAGACTCTGATTTGTTGTGGAGATAAATTATTTTGTAGAAATGCTTGTTTTGTAGAAATTCTTGTTCAAAGAGGTTTTTCAATATATGGGTGTTGGCATAGCACTAGGTATTGTGTATGGCACACTTGCTTCCTGGACCATGGTGGGTACCTGTGTCACAGCATTACTTCTTCCACTCCCCAGCGTTGCTGTCATACGTCACTTCTCCAAAGTTTTAGCTTTCTCAGTCTCTTCTGTGTTAAAATATATTTGTTGTAGGAGTTTGTTAAGGTGGACCTGAACACCTCAGATGAAGGGTAAATAGAATTTTATTATCTGCTGTGTTTATTGTACTGGTCCATGTGGATTTTGATAAGGTTTTTCTGATATAAACCAAGAACAAAGTCTGGCGTTTAGTTAATAAGTAAATTCTGCCTTTGAGAAGTTGCTGAATTGTTCTCTTAGAAAATAGGTATTTTTCTATGGGTGGGGTAAGATTTAGGCTGGTAACACCCTTTAATAGCAGGTATATTCAGAAGAGGAGATCCTTAAGAAGGAAGTGAAAAAGCACTCTGAAACAGTAATTTATATTGCAGCATTGACATTTGAATGAAGAAGTTATTTTGCCTTGCATGAAGTTTGGTTCAGTAAATCTCCATAATTACTGAACTTAAAAAAAAAAATCCCATAAAACTAAATAGCTAGCTTCCAAAGGAAGAATCCAAATTCTGGTCTGCTGAATGGAGAACTGCTTCTTTCTTTTTGTACAACAGCTCAAAACTTGAAAATTTAAATTCAACCCTAAATTTTTGTTACTCTTTACCAAATGAGATCTTACTGTAATTCATCTTATTCAAGTCCACATTGGCAGCACAGATTGGTAGGTTAGTATTTGGGAGTTTCTTGATATAGTTTGCTTATGTGCAGAGTGAACCACTTGGAACTGTGCTAACCAGAATAGCCACATGAAAAAAA
Organism: Pachyramphus minor; assembly: GCA_013397135.1. NCBI lineage: Eukaryota > Metazoa > Chordata > Aves > Passeriformes > Tyrannidae > Pachyramphus > Pachyramphus minor. The sequence continues at coordinate 2,663,627 of VYXB01004616.1, forward strand.
TGTGTCACGTTTGACTCTTTCCATCTGTAAGGTCTGGCCAGATGTTACTGCTTGTTTCTAGGAGGAACCTGACTTCATCTTCTGGTCATTCTGAGATTCATAGAAAGCAACAACAATCTCAGAGATGAGATAATCAACTTCAAAACCTGTTTTGCATCCTATACTGGGATGTGTGATGGGTGCATCCACCTGAGAGTTAGAGGATGTGCTTGAAACATGTACTCTTCTGCCTGCTCTGCAGCACTGTACCTCATCTCTGGCTTTGCAGAAGCTGCTGCAGTTATAGCACCCGTGCAGGGTAGTGCAGAGCAAAATCAGCATGATGTTGCTGGGGTCTCCATCCATGCTTTGTCATCTGATAAGCCCAGTCCAGAAAGGGCAAACCTGCATCTCTGTGTCTATAAAGACCTGTAACCAAAGCAGTGGGGAAGTAAGAAAACTCTGTGGGATTCTTAAGTATAACATTAAGTAGAGACCTGACTCCAAACTGTTCTTCTGTGGGTGAGGAATGTAGTGCTCCAAGGCAGCCTTGGCTGCAGTGACTAGGTAATCTGTAAGTTCTCTTCCAACCCCTTAACGTTCTGTGATTCTAGAGAAGAATCAGAAGGACTTAGCCTGTAACCCCAGAGAGGTAGGTTCACTCACTCACTGTCAAACACACTTAGCATGTGACTGTGAGACGTAATCCTTGTCTCAAATATATTGTGAACCCTGTGCATAGGTGTAGTCATAGGATGTACAATAAAGGTAATTTATCATGCGGTAAATGTGAGGCCCTCAATATTTTTAAGATAGAAGTAAAAAAGCTTTGATCTCATACACAAAAGCTAGGTAATTGTATTGGTGAATTACTGATACTGCCCAAATGAAATTATTAAAAAACCCTGATTAAATAGGAATATATGGAAGATGTTTTTCAAAGGACTGGTGTTAACATCCCTCTCTGAACAGATTTTTTTTTTTTTAAATAAGGGCATGTTTTTATACCGTTTTATTTTAAATGCAGGTGAACCAAGGAAATTTGACCCGAAGTTCAGAGGACCTATTCATAACAGGTAAATATTGTAGCTCATTTTGTTACAATCTTTTGGTTTGCAGTGAACAGTGGATAAAAAATTTTGTTAATAGCACTTATAAATTTGATTCTGCAGGTCTTCTGAATCCAGGAGACCATCTTTACATCCCTTGAGGATGCACGATTACTGGGGAATATTAAACTGTGTGCTCTAAAGTTCTTTCAGTCTGAATGCCAATTCTGTGTGCCTTGCGTTGACCAGTACGTGCTGTCTTACCATGTGCTGGTATAAGTAGGACATTTCAGGTGCTGTTATGTTTTAGAGTGCCACAGCCATGTGATGCAGACCATCTTGTTTCCAGACAGCACAGGACTGGACCCTGTCACACTCTACTCTTCGCTTTGCAGCTGGTTTTCCTGCTCCCATAGTCACCTCACCAGGGGACTTAGTTCTCTCCAGAGAGTGGCCTGGCTGTGTGCTGTGACATTTGTACAGTGGCTGGCCAGCAGGTAAATCCCTGGCAGGAAATCAGTGGTGATTGAGCAGTGACCGCAGTGAAGTACTGTCAGTGATGTGTCACCGTGCTGTCACTGCTGCCACTCAGCCCTGAAACCCTTACTTGAGTGACCAGTTTTTGCATGCATGAAGAGTGTCTCTGAAGTGAGTGAGACTAACTAGGGTTCTGTGGACTGCAGAGTTGGAACCTGGAATACTGCAATTCAGTAGTATTTTTTGAGCAGTCAGTTACTGTGCCTTTCACGTGCATGAGGAGTGCTGAAACTGGTGATGGTATCCCAGGGAACTTCTCTTGTTTGTGCTGTTATTGTGTGATGTAGTCAGTAAAAACTGGGTTTGCAGTGTGGCTTGCTGTTACATCTGTGTGGTTGTTTCTGTGCAGTGACAGCTTCTGCAGGTCTGGGTATATTTATGTGCTATTCTAATTGTACGTTCCAGAGTGTCTGTATTCATTTGGTTGTGTTTTTAAGCAATGCAACACTACTATACCACCACATATGTTCAGTGCATTTTATAATGCTTTGGTGAGATAGTATTGTTGGAAACAATATAGAAAAGACCAGTTCCCTAAGTATTAAGAGTGTGGAATCATTGTGCAGCAGACCATAAGAAAGTGGTAGGTACATTGATGCCTATTGGGCATACCTGCAATGAGGTGCACTTGTGTTTAGATTCAATATCCCATTTCTGCAAGATATGCAAATGACTTGCCTGACCTCTTAAGGTGATCAGTGCAGCACTGTGCAGTACACTGTAGACATGGCCTTGAAGTAGTTTAAAATTATTATTGATTTTTCTTAAATACAACGAATGGAGTTTTCTTAGTTAATTTTTTCCAATTACTAAGATTAAATGATTAGGAAACCACACTCAAGCACATAAAGACTACCTAGTTCCTATGAACAAAATGCCTTCTAAGGAGATACTTCAAAAGGAGGAAAATGGAAATCATCTCTGAATTTGTTTCTGACTTTGGGGCTTCCCACTTGCTTGTAGGAGACGAGATTCTAGGAACTTACAGCATCCATTTTTTTTGAGACAAATGAGGACTACTAATCAAAATGTGAGTGGGGACATGACTGTACACCTTGCCATAACTGGCATAACTCCTCTGTGTTCGTTGTAGGTGGGGAAACACCTGTCTTTGCTTTCTGATGATAAAATAATCTGTCCTGTGCTTGATTCCTTTTCAGTTTTCATTGGTCAGGGAAAAAGTTTGTCTTCATTATGGAAAAATGGAGAGGGTGGATTTCTAGGGGGGTAGGCTGCTAATTGTACATAATGGCATTGAAAGGTGCAGAGACAGCTGGAAAAGATCAAGTCCCATCATCGTGACTGCTGAAGCTGATGCAGTTTTGAAGGTGCTGCAGAGTAGAAATGATGTATTGAAGTTGTTCACCAAGCTACCCCAAATAACCAAAACCCTACAAAACTGAAAACCAGAAAACCAAGTCTTAATTGGTTTTTCTCATTTTCCTTTTTTGTTAGACATATTGTAGAGGTTTCTCTTATTACTTTATTTATCCTGACACTTCCTGAACTATCTTTAGTTGTTCAACATCTTTCTTGTTAAGACAAAGATCATATTTTCTTCTGTGATTAAAAAATGTAGTTAATGGGTTTTCATGTAAATTGAATATCAGTACATTTCCATAACCATTTAGCTACCATATTTAAGAATTTGAAAAAAATCTAATAAAAAATATTGACCTTAACTAGCAATACAAATTCCACTTTCTCACAAGTGTAAATTTGTCACAAATAAATATCTACATGGCACGTGTCCAGATAATGTGGCCCATATTGAAATGCTTTTGACATTTAAATGATCCTTTGTGTTTTTTAAACTACATAGCCTGCTAAAGATGCTACTTAGATTACAGGAAGAGTCTGTCATAGATAAATGTTGGTAACTAACCACTTGTACAGCATATCATCCTTCTCATTTAAGCTGCAGTGAAGAAAGGGATCTTCAGAGCTATTCATGACATTGTATGGCATAGTATAACATTACATTGACACAAAATGACTTAGGGAAGCCTCAAAACACAAGTTGTTAGTTAACCAGGAAGGAGGAACTCAGAAGTGAGGACATCAGTAGTCACCTTCATGTTAGTCAGCAGAGTTGAAAGGGGTAACCTGAAAGTCACACTGTGAACATATTGAGCCTCCTTTTGCTCTGTGTGGGTTGCACAGTGCTGGGCTCGAGACTCTTTGTAGGTGCTAGTGCTGATTAACTAATAAATGTCATAGTTTCTTGCTTATGCAGCATCTTGAGCACAGTTGTACTTGTGACAGATTGGTCATGAAACTGCCAAACAGAGAGAGGTTTTAGTCAGTCATTAATGAAGTGCATGAGCTGTCAGTGAATAAATGGCTTTTATGCACTAATACTCTGTGGATGATTTTATCTTTGCATTCATTTATTTGCTAGGATGCCATTACACATGCACAAGATACTCTTTGCATGCATTGCCACGTGTAACACAGCAAGAGAAGCCAAGAAGCCAGTATGTTTCTGAGAGATGGTACAAAGCAAAAAAGGCTGGATAATTTCTGATTAGGTTTCAGTAATAAGCATGGGCTTTCAAATTTCCTGTTAAGGAAGAGGCAATTCCCATCATACCAGTTCCTGCAACTTTGGAAACTCCCATAGTCTTCACCCTACAACCATGTGTCTTTACAAATTTATTTTAATTTATTCATTTAAGAAGATTTACCCTTTTTCCTCTCCTGTAGAGCCCTGTATTTATGAGTTACTATTATAATCTCACTGGAAGTGAGCTACATGAGCTAACAGTGATGTTAAATGGAGCCAGGATTTCACTCATAATATCTAATAAAATAAGCAGTTATTTTTTATAAACAACAATTAGTCTTTATGAACTGTTTCAAAATTTTCTGAAACCACACAAAAAAATATGTACATACATTTTTTTTCCTTAATTGTTTTATAACCATAGTATTTGGCAACAGTGAGTTTTACTAGGTATTGCACAGAAATTCGTGTGTTACAAAGAACATAAAATCCTGCATTCTGGTAAAGTGTTTATGGGTACTTGTAGCTCTGCAAAACTTTAAAAGGAACCTTTTAACACAAATGAGTATAACCTCTAATTGTATTTAGGTATCATAAAATGAGACCTGTGAGAATTGAACTGGAAGAGGTTTTTGAGACTATAGGAGTTGTAATTAAAGTATTTATGGTGCCATATTTCTCCTGAGACTCTTGAATTAAATATTTTACCCTTAAAAATGGCTCTAGTGGGATGAGAGCCAAGCTTGAGCAGTGTCAGAACAGCTTCTGAATCGAGGATGGGAAAATGAGAAGCATTGTTTTAGCATCACTCCTTGTACTTTGAGCAGTTGTCCTTTCTTTGGTTACTGTCATATTGACCTTGAGTCCTGTACCCCTTTGGCCTCACTAAAAGTTTATTTCACTGAGATGATAAAGCTGTGGCTCTCTAGAGAAGCATGCAGGATTTTTCATTCCTGTCCACACTTGGAAATGCGCTTCAAGTTCTTCAACTGCTTAAAAAATCTGGCCTTTTATCTCCTTTATGTTAAAACATAGTGTTTTTTTGTAAGAGGAAACATAGGTTAGAAAACAGCAAGAATGGCAGATGCTACAACTGGTATGTTCTGAGGCAGACATCCTGTAGTAGGTTATACCATGAGTAATCTCACAGGTTCAATGTTGTAAGGTATTATTTGTTTTAACAATATCTAAATCTGTTCTTATTGCTGTCTACCACGAGAAAGACATGCACATTTATTTGCTGGTCTTGCTGCAAAAACAGGACTTCACACCTCCAGTGTGAGTTTGTGAGTAAGACTTCTGCTAAGTGCTGGTGATGACAGCTTATTCAGATGTTAAAGTACCCTATGACATCAGTGTTTTCAAAGGGTGATATTAAACACCTTATTTTAGAAAGTGTTTGTTTTTGTCCCTAGGCACTGCACAGATGTTATTTGCTGTGTGATCTTCATAGTTGTCATTCTGGGTTACATTGCATTAGGAGTTGTGGGTAAGTAAACACAGGTATAATAGTGCTTTTTTATACAGAGGGGAAGCAGCTTTGTGAATGTTAGAATTTTTAACTGAAACGTCCTTTTGTCTATATTTATGTAAAGCTTTCCAATCAATAAGTAATGTCTTTCACAGAGGCAAATAATGAATTAACATTATAATTCACAGTATCCCAGAATGGATCAGGCTGGAAGGGAACACAGTGACTCACCTGGTCTCACCTCCCTGCTGTAGCAGTGTCTACCCAGAGCACATGGCACAGGATTGTGTCCAGAGGGTTCTGGAATATCTCCAGTGAGGAGACTCCACTCCACTCCAGGCAATCTGTCCCAGTGTTCAGTCACTGCACAGCAAAGAAGTTCTTCCTCATGTTCAGGTGGAACTTCCTGGTCATCAGTTCCTGCCTGTTCCTCTTGTCCCATTACTGGGCACCCTGGAGCAGAGCCTCTTCCATCCTCCAGCTCATCCCTGCAGACACTGACAGACACAGATGAGGTCCCCTCTCAGTGTCTCCTCTCGAGGTTGAACAGCCCCAGCTCCCTCAGCCTTTCCTCATAAGGGAGATGTTCCAGTCCCTTCATCATCTCCTCAGCCTCCTCTGGGCCTGCTCCAGGAGCTCCATGTCCCCCCTGTCCTGAGGAGCCCAGAACTGGACACAGCACTGCAGTTGTGCCTCACAGGGCTGAGCAGAGGAGCAAGATCCCCTCCCTGATCTGGCAGTGCTCTTCCTGGCGCACTTCAGGATCCCACTGGCCTTCTTGGCCCCCAGGCCACACTGCTGGCTCAGGGACACTTTGTTGTCCACCAGGACCCCTAGGTCCTTCTTTGAAGAGCTGCTTTCCAGCAGGTAATTAGGCAGAAGTTCAAAGCCATGTGTATTCTGATAGAAAACCCTCAAAATTAAATGTGTTCAAAAAAAATGCCATGGTTTGATATATTTGCAAGCATAAAGTAACTGTGGTGGAAAATTTCATTTGTCATTAATCAGACAGTAAAAGCTAGAAGTAAACAGTTTGGATTGAGAGCAACCCTGAGGAGAAGGACTTGGGAGTTCTGGTTGATGAGAGGTTGGACATGAGCCAGCAATGTGCATTTACAGTCCAGAAAGCCAATTATATCCTGGACTATGTCAAAAGAAGTGTGGCCGGCAGGTGAGGGGGGGATTCTGCCTCTCTGCTCTGCTCATGTGGGACCTCACCAGCAGTGCTGCCAGCTCTGGGGCCCTCAACATCAGAAGGATGTGGACCTTCTGGAATGAGTCCAGAGAAAACTGTGGAGATTCTCCAAGGACTGGAGGACCTCTGCTCTGGAGACAGGCTTGGAGAGCTGGGGGTGTTCAGCCTGGAGAAGGGGCGGCTCCAGGGGAACTTTAGGAGTGCCTTCCAGTGCCTAAAGGGGCTCCAAGAGAGCTGGAGAAGGTCTTTGGACAAGGACATGGAGTGACAGGACAAGGGGGCATAGCTTCTAAACTGACAGGGCAGAGTTAGGTGTGATATTGGGAAGTATTCTTCCCTGTGAGGGTGTAGCAGTGGCATAGGTTACCCAGAGAAGCTGTGGCTGCCCCATCCTTGGAAGTGTTCAAAGCCAGGTTGGACAGGTTCCCTTCAATGCCGTTGTCATTGTCTGTGAACATTCAGATTTGTCTACACAGTTAGCTCCTGTTCGTTCCTTTTCTAATAACCATTATTTTATGAGCCCATTACATCATTACATATTTTAGATACCACCCAGATATATATGCCCTGAAGTAAAAAGTGAAGTGGCTTTCTTTTTTACTGATTAATCCATATCTTGGTTCAGTTTAGTGTGCTTTGCATTTTTGTTTTTCGTTAGGAAATAAACTAATCAGTACTCTTCAGTGGTGATCAACAAAAAGTAAAATGGTACATTAGAAGTGATACATTTTCATGCTATCTAGTTTTAACTGTTAACTGTGTACACTTGACTCAAATGTTAAGAGGTATGTGTATATTTTGCAGCTTGGGTGCACGGCGACCCCAGGAAAGTGATTTATCCAACTGACAGCTATGGGCAGTTCTGTGGTCAGAAAGGAACCCTCAATGAGTGAGTACTAAATCCACTCGCATACCTTTATTACTCACGCACCGTGAATAAGATGTGAAGTTTCAAATCCCTCTGTCAAAGAGACAATGACGCTCTTACTGTATTTATTCCAAATAAAGTTCAGAAATATATTAGTTGCCCAGTGCAAATCCAGACCCAAATTTTTACTGTCATGCAGCTTTTTGTATCATTCAGAGAATATTTTTGGTAAAGCATCAATGTAAGTTAGAGATTGTATCAGCAGCTGCATAGAAAGTGATTAGTTGGCACAACTTTTAACTGCCAAAGTTTGAGTTTTTCTCAATGTACACCAAATAACAGAAAAGACTGTAATGAAAAGCTCTTCTTTTTTTCTGGTGCTTATCCAGTGCCAGTAGAGAGGAGATGGAAGTGGTCTGGGAGACTGGCAGCTGTACCCACCCCCTCTTTGGGTAAATAGAAGCCCCTTTGGCTCTGTTTATTTATGTCTGTGATCCAGTCTTCTTAAATTTTGAAATGTAAGAGTTAACAGAGTACTTCTATATGAAAATAGCCACTCAGGGAAGAAAGATGTCACATCGATGTTTTCTCTGAAAATCTAAGTGGTTTATGAAATAGTATTTTTAAAAATTTGTTTTTTCCCTCACTTTTCCCTTTTAAAAAGTATGTATTAGGCACCTTTTATGCCTTTGTACCTGGATAGTTATAGATATGTATATATATATATATATGGATGCTATACTAGCATTTGATAACAACTCTTTGCTGCTTCTTTCTTTTCTCATTTAGTTTTCTGTGGAAAAAAATGAGGAAGCCACTGTCCAAAGGGCAGTTCAGAAGGGGAGGGGAGCAGGAGTATATATTCTCTCAGGTTTTTCTTACTGAGAAAACAGATTAGTTAATGTAAGAAGATGTGTTCCACCCTCTGACTTAGATTCTTCACGGCAATTGTTGGAGAGTCCAACTTCCTGAAAAGGAAAAACAAGCAGGAGAAGAAGTTGTAGTGTTGTGCGTGTTCCCTTCACTGCACCCTTTCTCTGTTCCCTGGTTTACCCCCGATTTGTCCTTATCCCCTCTGTGCTCTGTAGAAAGCAGTGAGCAAATGGCTTTGGGAGACTCAGTCTAAACCTTCAGTCTCAATCTGAACCTTCCGTCCTTCAGTTTGAAGTCATTTCCCCCTGTCCTGTCACTCCAGGCTCTTGCAAACAGTCTCTTTCCATCTTTCAGGTCACCTCTGAGCCTTCTCTCTTCTCTAGGCTGAGAAATCCTGGGTCTCTCAGCCTTTCCTTTTAGAAGAAGTGCTTCATCCCTCTGATCAGCTTGATGGCCCTTCATAGGCCATAGCAGGGCATATGCACCATTATTTATTACAGGGACACTGCATAGTCCTGGCATGACTAGCTGGCTTTGAAGTCTTTTGTCTAAAAAAGGGCAGGACTACTGCCATATCCTCTTCACTAGACCTCTCTGATAATTTTCTGACATAGCAAAGGTTAACAGCATATTTTGCTGTCTTCAAAACCCAGGTCTTTCAATCAAGAGATCTTGGGGTCCTCAGTTTTCAACAAATCCAAACTGAAGTGACTTTACAGGTACTGTAAGGTCCCAAATCCTAGTAGCTGTCAAGTGTGTGGGTTCTGGGCTGCAAACTCCTCAGACTGACCCCTATTTATATCAGAGGGAGTTTATCAGTGTTATTAGTAGATGCTATTATCATTCTGTTTTCTGGCCAACTGCCTTTAGTTTCCAACCATAAAAATCTTCCGATTGATTTTGCTGCCACCTTCTGATCAACAAAAATTAGGCAGCTTTTACAGTGTTGCATTTTCTGATGGTGAGTTTGCATGTAGTGTATTCCCAGGAAGCACAGAGACCACGGTGCTTTTGCCAGGGTCACTTTACAAACCTCAGTCTTTCGAGGTGGGACTACAGACACATGAATTCTTTCAGTTTAAAACCCAGCTGTGGAAAAAACTTCTCAAAATTAGAATTCTTTAGAACAAAAACTTCTGTTTTCAGAGATGTCTTGATGTGGAACTTTCAGGGTTTGCTTGGGATTTTTTTTAACTTGTGTTTGCAATATGTTCATTCACGGTTATAGAATTTAAAGATCAGTGTATGCTATAAATTTTGGAATAATAGGATGTATAAACACCAATATTTATGACATTAATTATCTTATATCCATTTCCATAGGAACAAGACCATTTTGTTTTACTTCAACATTCTGAAATGTGCCAGCCCAGTAGTGTTAATAAACCTACAGTGCCCTACAACACAGGTGAGTGAAACGTCGAGAGAAAATGTTTTCCCTGCATCTTAGTCATGGTGCTTAAGAACTAGGCATACATTTGTTTGGATTTCAAAATTGCTGTTCTTGTCCTTCAAAATATAACATGAGTGTTTTATAGATGACTTGTAGCACAAAGTCTCTGTAGCCTGTGATGGTCAGAAAAATTAAATAGAGTTGTACAAGATTGTGTATTTTTGATAAGAGTTGACCAAAAAAGTCAGTTGAGGTGAACACAGCAATTTGTGACTTATGAATTCATCACAGGCAGCTATCCAGTAGTATTCACTGCATGCAGAAAATGTTGATTGACACCTATGGTTTTCAAAGAAAACATGTTCAAGAAAATGTGCATACTGCCAGTGGCAGAAGTATCTGGGTGTTGTTAAAACCTATGGCACTTTGAAAAGTGAAGGTTTTGAAAATTGTTCTTGCCATATGCTAACCCTTTGTACAGCAGCTCCTCATGAAGCTGTGAAATAAACCCAGCCCACTGAACTTGTGTGGGTTAAAATTATCTTCCTGATCTTTTTTACAAGACCACTTTACTGACCTGGTTTATTGAATAATTGCACAACCAGTTATGTCAGTTCATCCTAAGAGGCAACAATTTACAGCACAGGGTAGGTCAGAGGAATTAGGCGCAGGACTGCTCTTATCCAGCTTTGCTGCCAAAGTAAAGTGCAGTTAAATTACAGATGACAGATCATGGTCTCGTTCCTCTTGACAGCATTCAGTGAAGTCCAGTGTTAATTTGGATGAGATTTGTTACATAGTAACCAGTTTACTGATTACAAATGTTAATTGTCTACTTACTGGACTACCATTTTAAAATGTTTGCCATTCCTGCTTGCCCTTACTCCTGGTCCCTATCCTTGATAGATATTTCTGACTTACCTGTTAATGTGACTTTATGGACAGTTTGACACAACTGAAGACACAGAAATCTCCAGCAAAGAATAGCAAGAACCCTCTTAATAATTGGCCAGTTGCTGTCAGAACAAAAACTTTTTCTATCAGAAGCAGATTTTGCTTCAGGAATCCCCATCTGTCAACAACAGTGTTACCCTGCAGTCTTTACCTCTCTTACTGGAACAATTCAGTCTGCTCAGAAATACTGAGGTCATTGTGTGGGGTTTGACTGATGCTGTGGTCAAGTTGGCAATGGCCGTGAATCAAGTAAGGTGAAATACTTGTTTCAGGAGAATTTGTTGGAGTGGAGTAGTTATTTTCTTCATTTTCAAACGTGCAGCATCTGCAAAACAAAAAATGCTTTTGAATGCTGTTTGTTACTGCAGATGCTTAAATCTCTGGTCTTTGGGGAAAATGTTGAAGAAATGTTTGTTTGGTAATTTCTCTTTCAAACTGCGGACAGGGTCCTTCATTGCTGTCCTATCTATATCAACTATCAGGAGAAAAAGCCCCAAGAACTGCCATGGGATAAGAGCTTCAGTTCTTGAGCAAGCCTATGGTTTTGCAAACTGTTGTTATAGTCCACTGGATCCACAGACAGTACATTTTATTGCCTGTTTCAAAGATGGCAGGAAGGGTATAGTAAAGTGTGTGCTTGTTAGTCACCTGTTGTCTCAGCAAGGACAAAACTCTTCTTTCTTTGTTTCTTGGCCTTTGGATAGTCCATAGGACAGAAGTACTCATCTACAAAGATCCTCTTGCTACATCTGGCCTATTCTAAGGATTAGTACACAATCTTTTCCCAAAGTTCCTTTAGGTGAATCATATATGGTGGAATGCCCTGGACATGAAAAACAATTTTATGCATGAGATCGCTCTGATACTTGGATAGCAGAGCTTTGCAAAGGGGTGTTTGGATAGCTTTGTAAACAAACTGCCTTCTAGAAAAGGCTGAAACTTGCTAAAAAGATGGACTTTATGTCACAGTATTAATGCTGAGGAGTCAGAACATTGGTCCACTTGTGTGATTCCAGTGACCAGCAGAGCCTTCAGAGTCTGTGTATTGGGTCAGCCACTTCTCCATGCCCTAAATCTAAATCACATCTTCTTAGTGGATACATTCATTAAACCCCAGGCATCCCTTGATTTCTCACATAAATCCAACTTATAATGGCTGTACCTCGAGTGGTGTGAACTTCATTCCTAATGTGGGCACTCCCCTGCTTTGTAACTGGGGGAGATCCACCCTTAGTCAACAGTTAAAAGTCACTTTTGAGTGATTTACACCTATCTCGACTTGACAATATTTGTAGAGATGTATTTGACTGAAGAGACTGTGTAGAAGGGTGGAACAATATTACCTGAGACTTTTAATTTTAATGAGACTTTTTTAAAATAAAGTTCTTCTTATATATATATAATAGAAAAAAATTGCATGTATCCTCTGAAAGTAGCTGCCACAACACCTCACTCATATTCACTGCTGCTGATAGAAGTAGAGGAGGACCTGACAGATTTTTTCTTGTTCTTCAAAAAAATAAATAATGCTCTTTTCAACAGACTGAAAGATCTGTTTATCTACCAGAGTATGTAAAACCGGAGAAGGTACAGAGAGGGGCTTGATATGCCAGCTATGAGGAGAGACTTTGAAGTTATGTTCTATCAAAGAATTTTAGAAGTACTCATCTAGGGAATCAAAAAGACAACATATGTCCCTTTCTAAACCCTGCAGTAAACAATACTGAAGGCAGTGGCCTTTTTCTTGCTTTTCCATTGCACTGACTTTCCTCACCCTTCTCTACTGCCAGTGTATCTTTACTCATTGTTTTCTTTTCTTGCAGCTTTGTGTTTCAAAGTGCCCAGACAGGTTTGCAACATACATTGATGTTCAGGCTTCCTACAGATACAGACCAGATCAGTGGAATTACTTCAGGCAGTTCTGCAAACCTGGCTTTAACAATCCTCGCAAGGTATGTATCTATCAGTAGGTGATGGAATACATTTTTTCTTCAAACAAAGTGTAATGTGCATGATTTTACTGAGCTGCATCAAAGACTTGAATTATCTAATGTCACCATATAAGCACATGTCCCATTTATGTGATTTGACAGTTGTTTAAACCAGGGTGAAGGTCTTACATACATGCAAAATTCCCCACTCTTTAAATGATTGCTGTTTGCTTAAAATATCTGCAGCTACTCATGTAGTTGCAGTACTGTGGTAAGTACTTAGGTACTCCACAGCAGTAAAGCAGAGTGTCTCAAACTAATTCTTAAGGCTCATAAGTCATCTATAACTACTGAGAAATTTAGCTAGGAAAATTATTTATCCTTCATGTTATTGATTTTGCACTCAAATTTACTGTGTTATTTCTCCAGTCTTTAAAGCACCTTGCAAGTCAGCTATATTAGTTGTGCTAAATTCTTACTTTTCTTTAAGAGAAAAGGTGAAGGGGAGGCAAGGAACAATTGCCCAGTCACTTCTGCTTAGATGCTGATCCAAAGTGAACAGGTCTTTTCTTTTTTTGTCACTAGAAAAGAAAAGAAGAATAGTCTTTGCCCAGATCACAATGACAGTTTGGATTCTCACTTAGATCACGAATGTATCTTGCAGCTCCACCAGCCAAGTTTGGGTAGGAGGCTACAAAGTCCAGTTTGGGACATTCCGTCAGACTGGATGAGAAACAAAAAGCATGTAGTTATACTGCCATGTATTCAGCATTCCTATTTTTCCCCTTTTTAGTCTGTTACTCAAGTCCTACGTGATGAAGATTGTCCTTCGATGATCATTCCAAGCAGGCCTTGTGAGTGGTTCTACTTCTTACACACGTCGTAGCAGATTGTGAGCATTCACATTAAAGCACAGCTCCAGTTTGAAAAGTGTTTTTCATAGTGTCAAGGTCACTATGAACTGTCTGTTATCTGACAGTCACATCTGTTCAATTTTAAAGAGTTTGAAAATATAAATATTTATTAATACTTCTTCCAACTGTCATCTGGAAACATTCAGCATGTGATCAGGTCAAGCTGAGCTCTTTCTTGCTCTTGAATCATCACTGATAACAAAAGTTTTACAACTCAAATTGTGCCTTCCAAAATATGTGAGGAAGCAACCCCACTGGCATCAAGAAAATGTTATGCATGTGGGAAGGCTCCTATGGGCAGCTGTTGAAGTTCATATAATACTTCAGCCCAGTGACAGCCCAGCTCTCTTGTCAGCTGCAGTGCTGGCTATGCAGGGCATGCAGAGGAATTAAGAGGTCAAAAATGTTTTTGACTATGGTCAGCACTGTTTCTGAGTAGATAACTACAGATCTCAGAGCTCATCTCAGCTGCAGAAGTGTAATACTGACCCAGAAGCTTATGCAAATGAGAAATTGCTGTTTATTTTTGCCATGCTTTAAAGTGGACATCATGTAAACCGGGGACAGGTTATCAAAAAGAGAAAATATGGATTCAATTTTAAAAACATACTACGAATTTGTATTAAAACTGATGTACTGACCCAAAAGACAGAAAATAATATGTAAAGAAACCATTATCTTCTTTTAGAGTACAGCAAGGGGCAAGGATTACAGAGGGAGGAAAAGAGACATGTTACTTAATTATTTAGTTAGAATAATTGCTGGGGTAGATATACCAGATTGAATATTGAACCCTGGCTGTATTTATTGAACCTGATCAGTATTTATTGGACTCTGATAAGGAAAGTTCTGAATGGTTATAGAAAGTATAGCTGTGTAGGAGGATAACCTGCTCTTCCCTTTGGAATAAAACCCAGGACTTTTTGCAGCAAAGAACAGGGAAGCATAAATGAGTGTTCAAACATCTCTCCTTTTCTCTCTTTTTTATAATCTCCTCCTCCCTCTGTCTAACCAATAGTTTCTGTCTTTTTTCCATTGCTTCCTCTCCAAGAATATCTAGTGATAGTGGCTGGTACTGGAACTCATCTGGCATATGAGGAACTGACAGTTGCTGTTATGTATTGTTTTGGGTGCTAGTACCATTCGTGACCAGTCAAGTTGAGTGTGTCCCTGGGGGCTGGTCTGATTATTACCATGAAATGGCATATTTGAGAAGCTGCAGTTTTTGTAAGCTGCCCAGATACTGACAGAGAGTAAGTTCCACATTTATTACAAATTCTTAAACTTTTACATATACTACTGTTGTTGTTTGGTAGGACCTAGAATCTCCAGTTGAAATCTGTGATCCCACCCTGCCTGAGCTTGGACAAAAAGCCCCAGAGCATAAAAATCATAATCTTGAATGTAACGGCTCTTCCAAGATATGTCAAATCAGCATATTGTTAGATAATCAGTTGACTGCGAATCTGAAATTATTTAAATATGTTACAAAAGAAAAGTGATACAAGTGGTGCTTCATGTGAAATGTGATATGCATACTTTGTTTTGATCCTTTGAACAGTTCTTAAGAGATGCTTCCCAGACTTCTCCACAAAGAATGGAGTGTTGACTGTGGCAAATCAGACTACGTTCAAAGATGGAAGAGGGAAAACAAGAAATGTAACTGATCTCAGGGAAGCTGCAAAGTAGGTTTTACCCTTCTTCAGTGTTCATTTGTTGGATTCTGAGATTGTGCAGTAATTTAGGAATTTAAAAAAAAAATCAGAATCTATTGTAACCAATGGCTGCGAGTACCCAAGCAAGACTTGGTAGTAAGTGGTCTCTCTCTGCCTGAGCCCTTCTATTAACCCTTTGATTAAGGAAATCCAGCACTGTGGTGTGCAGAAAGGAGCAAAAAGTTTTAGTCTGATTGTCTCAGTGGTTTTCATTTGGTTAAATCATTCTTGTTGTTTTTCCTAGCAAAAATTAGTTTTGCTAGGAAAGGTCAATGAGGTTCAAGGTGCAAACCTTCTGCTGCGGGATTCAGGCCAGCCAGTGGTGGCCTTGGCTATCCTGTTCTGTGGTGGCCTTTCCACTACCACAGGCTGTCCTTTGGGCATCTCACCTCATCACGGTGCTCCTGCTTTTGGGAAAACACAGTGTGCTGGGCTATTCTTAGAAAAAAAATAATACAGGGTAGGAAAACAGTTCCATGAAGTCAGCGTTTTGCTTCACTGAGCTGCTTTCTGGTTCTATGCTATTAGCAGTCCTAGAGTCACAACTACTTGGCTATTGTTACTTTGCAGGTATGAATAGGATACACTCTGGCAATAAAGCCTTTTTAATAAAATTTTTTTCACAAATTGTAGAGACACTCATGCAGTTTTTTCCTTCACTGTAGCTGTGATTGATGTTGGCTTGATGACAGAACTGAAACTGAAGAATTGTAATATACTTTTATCACTAGCAAAGATATTCCAGATTCTTCCTCTGAGCCTGTTTGTTGTTTAAATAAATTCTACTTTTCTACCTGAAGCAACCCTTTCTTTGATTTGTCTTTTCTCAGTGGCATCAATAATGTCCTGGATGCAAGATCAGTTGGAATGAAAATTTTTGAAGACTATGCCATTTCTTGGTATTGGATATTAATGTAAGATTTGTATGATTTTTTTTTTCATTTCTTTTTTCATTTCATTTTTTTCATTTTTCACTTTGGAGCATGCAGGGAATTAAGAAAATACATTATGTATGTGTTTGGTACCAGTCCTACTTTAAAACTCAAGGAGCAACTGTAATTTCCTTTCATCAAATGATAATATAAAATTGTTGTGGTTCTGTGTATGAAATAAGGATACTACAACATATATGTATCGAGTGTCAGTTGATCTGTGATAGCTTTTTAATGTCCTGCCAGACAGAAAATCAGAAGGTGCTGTGTTCTCTTGCAGGACCCATCTGCATGGCAATTCCAAAACTCAGAAATCTCAATAAAGTGACTTTCAAACCAGTTGCAGTTGCTAAGTGTCATTAGTGTATATATTTATATAAAACCTGCATAATTTCTAAATTCATATTATCAGTATATAGTTAAATCCATTATAATCCAGGAGTCCACTATAAAACCATAACTCCAATGGAGCAGGCAAAGCAACATTAAGAACAAAAAGCATTGAACACTATTAACTTCATCTTACAATTAATACTCACTAATCACCAATTAATTAAAATAAATTTGAAACAAAAGAAATAGCTACTTTGCTGAAGCAAATATGTAAGTATTTGTGCATTCTTAATCCATTAATGTTGGTTTTGATGGACCAGCATGTTGGTCAATTTAAACAGGAACAGAAGTCGTTGCTAGGTGAGAGCCCATAACATGGACATTAAGCGTTAGTCAAACCTGAATATAAATCCATGACAATAAGTACATACTTTAGATAATAATATGGAGAATTACTTCAGAGACATCAATTAAGCTTTTAAAGGTATTCAGCCACTGGTGGAAGGACAGCTTTCTCATAGTCTGATACCATGCTCACAGTCGTTAGTGGCAGGAGACTCAGAGATACTCACCAAGCTTGGTTCTCTACCCCATGTTGAAAGCAGGCTTATGGTATGGGTTCTTTCACACAGGCCGGAGAGAGAAGGGACAAATGTTTTTAACAGAAATTCTAAATACTGAAGCAAGTTTCCATGTTTCAAATATGATAATTTTTGTAGGGAATTGTCGCTACTTTTAAAGTAGTTGGGTAGGATTTTCTTCACACTTTTCACCAAATGGCAGTATGCATCAAACAATTTCTGGACAAATATGTTTAAGTGCCAGAGTTTGGGTGATGACAGTGAAGGTTTGACAGTGAACTGAGTTAAAAAGAAAAATTAAATGTGGAGTTGCTGTCATCTTTTTAGCGTACCCCCAAAGGACCACTGCTTTCAGGCCTCAGTTTAAGGGAATCAGTGTATTGAAGACAGGTGTTATCATGTACTCAGTTTTGGTGTTACTAGTACTCATGTATAGCTAAAGAGAACTTTAGATAAAGGTAATTTACTGCTTTCAAGAAAGTGTCATAAAACTCCACAAGTCATAAGTTCCAAAACTACAACTTTTCTTGTGGAATACATTCTGAATTTCAGTAAGGTATTCAGAAAGGGAAAATACATGAAGCTAGGAAGACTTTAAAGGGCTAGGGCTTAAGACAAGCTTACAAAGGTTTGACTAAATGATCTAGTGTTATTTTTTTCTTGTCCTTCTGCCCATCTGGCTTAGTTTGCCCAAAACATCTGGGTTTGATGGTTTATGATCAAGCTGCCCTATGTTTTAGCTGTGGTTATTGGCTGAATAAACTGGGAATGTTTGCAAGAAAAGTTACTGAACAACAGGCAAGAAGAGGTTTTAATTTTTTTTGAGTCTGTACTAAAAAACTTCTGATGTTACACCTACTAAGAATCATGAGACATGAGGTATCTCCTGAGCTGCATGTTTGTTTTATGGGATTATTATTTATATTGCTTTATTCACAATGATTTAGAAAGCCTCACTGAGTTAAAAAGGCCTTTTGCCAAGATTTTTTCCTTTTTGATTTGCTTTCTGGGAGTGAAATGAAAACAAATACTTCCTTATCCCAGACTTGATAAAGAGAAAACACTGTAGGTGTCTTTCTTAGGGAGTCTGTAGATGGCTCTTAACAGTTTTTTTCTTATGAATCACAGTGCCCTGATCATTTTGTCTTCTGATGAGTAGAAAGAGTCACTGGTTTTTCCTCCTAATTTTTTTTTAAGGAAGCTACTAGAATGTTATTTACTAACATTGGTTTTTTGCAAGCAGGGATTTTCAAAGGAGGACATAAATCAGCAACTTCCTCTTACATAGGTATTCCTCCAGTTTAACTTTCTGTGTTGTAGATTAGATCATGGCCTGAAAAAGATAGGGGGTTGTTCCACTGGTGTAAGTGACAAAAAGAGCATTGTATTAGTTCCATTCAGCCAGTGCCTACAAACATTTCAGGCTCTGCCCTGTGAGATCGTCATATATAAGTTGTTTGTTTGCAATAGCAGATAATAGCCATGAGAATGTATTTCATAACAAAGATTTTGAAATACATTTTTACAAACCATTCTCTTATGTGAGATGAAGTGACTCTCATTTGGAGTAACAGGCATACAAGAAAGTGAATAGATCCTCACACTCATTTTCCCTGTGTTTGTTCCTTCTCTTTCTAGTGGGCTGTTCATTGCGATGATGCTGAGTCTGCTCTTCCTTGTGTTATTGAGGTTCACAGCTGGGGTTCTCTTCTGGATTTTCATCTTTGGTGTGATTGGAATTATAGGTTATGGTAGGTGTAATCTTCTACCTCTGAGACTATCTTTTCTTATTGCTTAAGTTTGGGCAGGGAAAATCAGTAGTTACCTCAATTAAATGGTACAGTTGGATGAATTAATGCCTAGTTTGAGACAAGGTTAAATGAGAAGGACTTAAATGACAGCAAAGTGTAGGAAGAATCCAGCTGTGCTGATACTTAGCACCAGATATAGTAAACTGCCTTATCTACACACAGTATGCTTAGTCTGTCGTCATTTGTACCAATATTATAATTGATGAGGCTCATAGTGATGCATTTTTGGGTTTTGCTTACCTGATAGGCTGAAGACAAAACACTTGGCTTGTTAAGGATTTTTGCTAAAATTTGTCTTTGCATTCTTCACAAACACTTGTGTTGTATTGATTGTTTTTTATAAGGCATCTGGCATTGTTACTGGGAATATGATCATCTTAAAGGAATACCTGGATCTGACCTCACTGTTTATGATATTGGATTCCAGACAGACTTCAAGGTGTACCTGCAACTGAGGCAGACATGGTTAGCATTTAGTAAGTGCACTTTAAATTTGGTGTCTGTTAATGTATATTCAGAAGAATCAATCAGTGTCTTACTATGGTTTCTACCCTGTTAAATCTCCCCCTCTATATATGTTGCTTAGAGAAGGAACAATTCCACTTCTTTGTATTGTGTAAAAATGTGCTTTTTTAAAATGAGACTGGTATATTTGTAAGGGGAGATAATGCAATCACAATAGTGATATGTATGAAAAATCCTTGTGTTATTAGCATCCTGTGTGTTCGGTCTGCATTATGGGGAAGTAGAATACAATAATAAAGTTAGTCCTGGTGAAGTTGCATAAGGAGAGGCATTTTTCACTCCCAGTTTGTTTTTATTCCCTCTTTGAGGACTCCAGAATTGTGATTAATAAGTAATGAATAACTACATCTTTGTATCTTAGAATCATAGAATATGCTGAGTTGGAAGGGACCCGTCAGGATCATCAAGTCCAACTCCTGGCCCTGCACAGATACCCAACAATCCCACCATGTGCTTGAGAGCATTGTCCAAACACTCCTCAAGCTCTGGCAGCCTTGGGGCCATGATCACTTCTCTGAGGAGCCTGTTCAGTGCCCAACCACCCTCTGGGGGAAGAACCTTTTCCTAATATCCAATCTTGCCCTCTCCTGACTCAGCTCCAGCCTTTTCCTCAAGACCCATCAGTGGTCACTGGTCTTCACAGAGTGAAGAGATCTGTACCTGCACCTCTGCTTCACCTCATGAGGATGCGGAAGACCTTAATGAGGTCTCCCCTCAATTTACAGTCATGTCACTGAATTTTCTTGGAGGCTGATCTAAGACTGTGGAATGAACCACAGCAAATTTCATCACCTTTCTTCTCAAAAAGTGCTACATTGCCTTTTCCTGCAAGGGCAGTGTATTTAAAACAACATCTTCATCTTCCTGGAACAAGGCAGGAAGTGTGCAGCACACACATTCCTCCCCAAGAAAGGGAGACAGAAGAGAGAACAAATAGCTGTCCAATATTGCATTCCTGTTACTGTTCTATTAGAAGGCACATGGACACTCAACTGATGATGACATTACCTAAAACACTGCCTCTCCCTATTGATAGCTAAATTAATAGAGCAGTAGTAGTGCTTAAATCTCCTTTCTCTTCCTTGTGTCTTCATTTACCTCTATGTTGGATCACTGAGCTCATGAGGCATCTTCTATAATTGTTGAGGCAGAGATTTTTAGTACCCTATCCCTAGAGAATATTGGGACTTTATTATGTTGTTTTTTTTTTCTAACTCTTTGAGCTCTTTTCCTGCCTGATTCCTAGCAGCCAGTGTACAGTTTATCTAGAAGTCAGTGTCACTTTCAGATGGGTACATTGAGGTAATCAGGAATTAAATTGCTTTTCCAACATCACCCAGCAAAGTAAATAGTTAAATATCCTTGAAGAAAATGTATTATAGTCCTAGTCTAGAATTCATCATGTGCTGACATTGCTTGCCTTTTTCAAATGTTTGGAACAAGTACCTTAACTTAACAGAGCCAAATTGGAATGAGAGCAACTTTAAAGAAACCTTATATTTCTTATATTTCTTCATGGGAAAGTGATATTGAAACATGTGTAGCAAAAACTTTGTTCTGAACAAGGTCTGTGGCTCTGAGCACCACAGCAGTCACTTGCCACCTGCAGTTCTGTTGCCAGGAGTACTGATAATACTTGGGATTGTAATTTAACATCATCTGTGAGTATCTGGGTCTGATATTCTGAGACTGTGTCTGAGCTGTGGGACCTAAAGCCAAGTCTCATGTTCCTTTGCAAATCTCCATACAAGTTGAAGTATACTTACGGATACTGTCCCTTCTGTCTTCCTCTCCCTTCACAGAACTTTTTGTGTGCAAACACCCACGGCTGCTGGGCTGGTTTAAATGTTATCTAACTATCCAAAGGACAAAAAAATTAATGGATATGTCTCAGGGTCAGAGGAGATGTGCTTCAGGCATTAAAGACTGTCTTCTCTAGATGGAAGTCCACAGAATTTTCTTACTTTCTACTGCAAAAACAGGTTTTGAACCAGCACAAATAGAAATCATACAGAAGCAGACCCTTTACCCAGATGAGGGTTATGATTCAAATATTGCTTATAACTAAGAGAGGAAATGTTCTGGAACATGGTGCTCTCAGAGCTCTAACCTCAGAGCAAGTATGTATTATTCCAGCAGCACAGCTGGAAGGTGAAAATAATTTGTCCAAAACTTTCCAATTGTAGTCTCTTCCTTTTTGTTTATTTTAACTGAAATGAGGTGAAAGGAGCTCATGTCAGGTTAACGCTCAGACAAACCTATTGATTTTAGTGCATCCAAATTTTAGGATAATAGCAGTCTTCATGAAAAAGTTGTCCTCTTCATCTCTTTTTGACAGGTGCAGTTGGTGAAAGAGAGCTGCTCAAGTAGAGAATTCTATGGAGTTCATGAACAGTAGTGTAAAATACAAGGGAAAAAATTACAGAGACAACATATTGGTTTGGTTCTTGATAAATCTAACTTTTTTGTTTGTTTGCTTACAGTGATAATACTTTGTGGTGTTGAAGTCATAATCATACTGATGCTGATTTTCCTAAGAAATCGGATCCGGATTGCTATTGCACTGTTGAAAGAAGGTAGTAGGTATGTTTGTCAGATTTTAATATATTTTGAATTCTATTAAATGATCTCTAGAGGACACTCATTTCAAGCTCCATCTTCCAGTACCAAGGGTAGAAATTTTGGGTGTTAAAATACAACACTGGATTTGTTGAACAGAACAGATAATGTAATTTTTTTGCAAATAGGCTGTGATCTCATAGGCCTTGGAAGCAGAGCTGTGTTGTTAGAGCACAGAGAGTTAGCTCTGAGTTTTTCTGTATGCACTTCCTTATGGTTTTCTGCTGTCTCAATTGACATTGTGGTTCCCAGGAGTCAGGATTAGAGATTTTTGTGATGGGATTAAGAAATACTGAAGTTCAACATTCAGCCAGGTACCTGTTTCCTATCTTATGCTGCTGTGCAATTAGAGCATAGCAATTAATTTTGGCATCACTAAATTAAACTCTTTAATTCCTGTTCATTAAAATCCAGAAACACTTTTAGCACTCTTCAAAACCTTTGCTCACAACCTTGGAAGGATTTTAGAAAGTTCATAAAGTTCTTGCTGGGAAGTAATAACATTCTCCAGTTTTTCAGCAGCATGGAAAGGTCACTTGAGGATGAAGTTTTTACTCTTGTGCATAATGCATGAGATGAAACACTGTATGTAATCACTGTAAACCTAATAGACCATGTCCTCTATTCAGGAAGATGAAAAATAAGCTGCTAATGCCTGGAAGTAAAATTACGTTTTTCAATACCTTTTAACTATTTTAAAAAAAAAATTGCAATTATAATGCTAGCAATTGACTTGAAATCCATAGTCAGAAACCAAAGTTGTTACTCAGTTTGTGTGAATAATTGTCTATAGTCTTAGTGGTAACAAAGAGGCCTACCATTAACTGCAGAACACAGCTAATATGGTGTGATTATTTCTCAGACAGCATAAGGCTGTGGCCTCCTGTGTGACTTTTATATCCCCGGACTCAGACCACAGTTACTGTGTTGCTCATACCCTCCTGATTACACATGATAGTTTCCTTGCATTGCCCCCAGCATTTGCTACTTTACCTGTAGAAACCGAGTACATTTTTCTCCTTTTGCATTCTGGGAACTGCCTCCGGTAAAACAAATGACATCAAAAGTGCCGTAAGTCACAGGATAAATACTGTAGGAAATAGTACTAGACAAAAAGGCTTGTGTAGGCTTACAGGGTCACAGGAAAGAAAATTTAGAGTAACAGGACAAGATTGATGACAGATGTGTAATGACTGTAAGCTTCAGTGAACAAAGCACATGTTCACTGAATTCACATCCAGTGAGATACCCAGCTGGAGTTGTTCCCCTCTGAGATAGCTGCAGCCAGTTTACCAAGAGGGGCTATATCAGCTCCCTCTCTTACAGAGAAGTTGTTGCTGGCAGAGTAGGAACTGGCATTCTCAAGTTCCTGCTCACTGGTCACATTCTAGCCACAAGAATTAGCAGTAGAATATCACTCTCTGAAACATAAGCCTTGATGTTAAAAGAAGCCCTCTATGCTGTCAGCAGCAAAAGGACATTTTTCTTCTTGCCTGCCAGTAGCCAAATGTGAGTACCACTCATCTGTGGCACATGCAAGGAAAGTCATGTAGTCACAGAAAGCTGTAAGTGCGTTCTGGCATTGCAAAAACAAGTTGACTGTCTCCACCTGAAAATAGCTAGCACTTAAGGCAGGAAAAGAGCTGGGAAAGAGTTGTCAGATACAAAGTAGAACAAGGTAATTTCAGGTCTGTAGGAGCTGAAGGGAGAGCATTGGATGAGCAGAGTGGGATAAGGACATAAAAGGTAATGTCTGCAGCAGTCAGCAAGGAAATGTCATGGAAATTGGTCAGTGACCTGTAAAGAGATGGATATGTGAAGCAGCCATGAAGAAGGAGAAAGGAGAAGACAGCCTGGAACATGGCAAATTGATAAAGTTCACTGTAGTACTGTTGATAAAAGTGTAATGGTAGAAATGACAAGGTCAAGATTTGAAGACATTTGAATAAAGTTCCTGCAGTATTCTGAGATCCCAGTGGTAGATTATGTTACGACTGCCAACAAGGATCTCAAAGTAAAATTGCTAGAAGAGGACTGATAGAAAGCTTGTTGGTGGAATTGTTGTAGCTTATTGATATGTTTTGTTTCTTTCCTAGGGCTATTGGCTATATAATGTCTACACTGTTCTACCCCATCGTCACCTTCATACTCATTGCAATTTGTATTTCCTACTGGGCTGTGACAGCTGTGTATCCTTCTGTGTACCTCTCTGGATCAAGTCCTCTGGTCTGCAAGACTAGAAGATTCTCTGCTATTTCATGTTAATCAAAGCAGTGTTAAGAGGATTGTTTGGTTACTTAGCAAAAATGTGCTGATGTGCTCTTCCTTGCCACACAATTGCATGCGATGTACAAATTAGACAGTGCATTTAATCTAATTAAAAAGAACTGGACTAAAATTTATGCCAAGGCAGGGGGATCATACAAGGCATTGTGTACTACTAGAAGTTGACTTTAGGAACTAAAAATGGCCCTCAGCAAAGAGTGAATATGGTCTTTAATGTGCTGTGTGGTCTATAGGCCTGGCGTTAATGGTCTCTTAGTTAACTGGGGGTGGAGTGGGCTCCAAATGTGTTTTATTCAGAAAAGTATGAGAAAGGAATGAGAGAATATACAATGCACTGTCTTCTCTGAATTGCCTGACAGCACTATTTGTTCCTAAACAGCAGGAGTTTGGTAAAGATTAAGAAAGGGGGAAACTGCTACTTGAAAACCTGTTGTTCTTTCATTCACAAAGAGGGTCAGTTGCTACTTATTGTTAATTCATCCTTATGCTCTGTATCTACTTCCACCAAAATGCAAACTGTCAAAGAACTATTGCATAATCTGCCTTGTCAAAGATAGATATGCAGGAGAGATAAAAACAGCTTTCAAGGTTATACCCTCTGCCCATTCTGGTCAGGGTTATTACAGCTCTGGAGTGGAGTTTGCCTTAGTTCTCTAAGGAAGAGAGTATTCAGTCTTGTCTGTCAACCCTTCAGATACATCTCTGCATAGCAAGAGAAGTTTTTGTGTTACCTGCACAAGGTCTTTAGAGCTCTATACCCGCTGCAGAATCCTAAGTTGCTCAAAGCCTACAGTTCTGTGATTCCTCCTTAAAAGATTTTGTTCAGTTTTCTGGCCACATCAGGAGAACCTGTGTATAAAGTCATGGCTAATCAAACACTGTGCAAGTATGCAAACCTGACTTGTGACCCAGAGGTAAGTGTAACAAATATTTACCTATAGTGAGAGCTATACTAGTTGCATTTCTTAATCACTGTAAAAGGCAGTGCTAGTAGAAAATGTGCATATTTCAAGTAATGATTCCTCATGTTAAATCTGAAAATATTACCAAGTGTTCGTGTAGCACTTCTTTGTTCAAAGAATTTTATGGACATAAACTAGTTTTTATGCTAAACTGTCCTGTAAATATTAAGCATTCTAATTTACAGGGTGAGAAAGGAAGACACAGAAATAAAAGTTTATTGGTATTCTTGAATTCTCGAGGAGTCTTTTGTAGTCCTCCAAAGGCAGTGATGGTGTTTGAAAGCTGTGCCTCAAACTTGCCCAAGGACTAGCTGTGATTTGAAGCAGAAGCCTAGCTTCCTTTGGCATGGTAATTACCTTTAGGAAGCTCCAGAAATATTTGTCTTTTTTAATCTAAATTTTGCCTTCAGTCAAAAATTTTTACTTGACTGAGTTTGAGTTTAAGGATGTTTATAAAACTAGAAGTATTTATCAACTGTTGTGCACCTGGGGAAGAATAACTCTGGGCACAAGCACAGGCTGGAGAGCAGCTCTGCAGAGAAGGACCTAGTGATCCTGGTTGATGACAAACTGTCCCTGAGCAGCAGTGTGCCCTGGGGGCCAAGAAGGCCAGTGGGATTCTGAAGTGCATTAGGAAGAGCGTTGGCAGCAGATCAGGGAGGGGATCCTGTCCCTCTGCTCAGCCCTGTGAGGCACAACTGCAGTGCTGTGTCCAGGTCTGGGCTCCTCAGGACAGGGGGGACATGGAGCTCCTGGAGCAGGTCCAGAGGAGGCTGCGGAGATGATGAAGGGACTGGAGCATCTCCCTTATGAGGAAAGGCTGAGGGAGCTGGGGCTGTTCAGCCTCGAGAGGAGACACTGAGAGGGGACCTCATCCATGTCTGTCAGTGTCTGCAGGGATGAGCTGGAGGATGGAAGAGGCTCTGCTCCAGGGTGCCCAGCAATGGGAAAAGAGGTACAGGCAGGAACTGATTCATTAAATTTCAGTATACTGCTGTTGTTATGTATATACCAAAGAATTCCTCACTCTGCTGGTGTCTGAACACTGCAAAAGAAAGTAATTAAATTTGGTTTGGTTTTATTTCATGTGCAAACTGAGCAAATATATGAAATGAACTATAGAAATAGGGAAAAGTAATTCAGTGTAAAGACTACTCCTCTTTTAATGGTGTGGCATACATAAGGAAAGTTGTGAACACATCCACAGTCTGTATGAAATGGCATAGCTCACTTGTTTTTGTTTCAACTGTGGTGATTTACCTGAATGTCAGATTTGGCCTCTAGTTTTCAAATAATTTTTTTTTTTCATGTGTGATGAACAACCCTGTTTGCTAACACCTAGTTTAAAGTTAAGCATCTCATAAGTCATTGACATGAATCCTTAAATATGTAAACAGGTTATTTAGTGTTGGAGTGCAGTTTTTAATGAACTAATGGAACATCAAGCAGAATCATGTAATTTAAATTAACCTGCTAAACTTCAGAGGCTGTGAACACAGAATGCATTGCTTATGATTGTGTTGTTTATTTTTCTTTCTATTCAGACTTTTAACACCACCAATGTGACTAAGTTGTGCCCGGGTGCTCAGTGTACTTTTGCTTTTTATGGAGGAGAAAGCCTGTACCATAAGTACATCTTCATCTTCCAGTTAGCCAATATCTTTGTCTTTCTCTGGCTGGTGAACTTTGCAATTGCACTAGGTCAGTGTACTCTTGCTGGTGCCTTTGCCTCTTATTACTGGGCCTATCGAAAACCAGCTGATATTCCACTGTGGCCACTCTTCTCTTCATTTGGACGAGCAATACGGTAAGAATGGAGCTGGATGTGAGCCTGGTCATGTATCCAACAAGTGCTGTTTGTGTATCTATAGAAGCCTTTCTTAGAATATCAGATGAAAATGATTAGTCAGCATCATGGTTTAATCTCTGTAGCAGCCAAGCCCCTGCAGCCACTTGCTCAGTCCTCCACAGTGGGATGGGGGAGAGAATCCCAAGGGTGAAGGTGTGAAAACACATGGGCTGAGATAAAGACAGTTTAATAGGTAAAGGAAGGCCACATGCACAGGCAAAGCAGAACAAGGAATTCATTCCCCATTTCCTATTGGCAGGCAGGCATTCAGCCATCCCCAGGACAGCAGGGCTTCATCATGCTTAGGAGTAACTTGGGAAGACATGTCCCCCTCTTCCTCCTCCTTCTACCAGCTATCACTGCTGAGCATGACACCGTATGGTGCGAGATACCCCTGGGGTCAGTTGGGGTCAGCCATCCTGGCCCTGTCCCCTCCCAGCTCCTCGAGCACCCCCAGGCTGCTCACTGGCAGGGCAGGGTGAGGAGCAGAACAGCCCTCGGTGCTGTACAAGTGCTGCTCAGCAGGAGTTAAAACATGGCTGAGTTATCTGCACTGTCTTGCTCACAAATCCAAAATATAGGACAGCACAAGCTTCTCTGAAGAAAACTAACTTTGGTCCATCCAAAACCAGTACAGTCAGGAAAATGTACTTGTTAGGGGAAGGCTGAATCCTGTAGCCCAGGATCCTGTACCCTGCTAAGGCTGCTGCAGCTCCCTGTCTCTAGGTCCAGCCCAAGGCTGAGCAGGTGCTCCCAGCAGACATACACACCAAATACTTGTATGTAGCACATGGGTACACAGATTGACAGACAGACACAGTGCTCACAAACATCAGCAGCGCCAGTGGCTTCATCCTGTTCCTCTTTGGCAGATCAGAATGAAGGTCCATTAGTTTATGGAATTCCCACTAATGGACCTTCCTCCAATTATGATTTTATTTATATATACATACACATGCACATACATGTGTTATTGTACATATACACACGTGTGTGACATAACATATATTTTGTTTTAGATACCACACAGGTTCGCTGGCATTCGGCGCCTTAATTCTTGCAATTGTCCAGCTTATTAGAGTAATACTGGAGTACTTGGATCACAAACTGAAAGGTGAGGTTTATGAATCTGCTGTAGGTTGGTAAGACCTCCTTTAATAAATTAATTCTTTACTTTCCCAAGTGGCTTTTTAGAAGAGATTAATTCCACAGTATCTTTATCCATTGTCGTTTCATTTGAAACAAGTAAATTTGTGCTAATTTACTCCAGTTGAGTCTGTGTTCTTTGGAACATAATGTAAAGTTCAGGTGAGATGTGGATCTGATCTAATTGAAAGCTAGTGAGTTAAATTTGGTTGAGAAAAACGGTCCATACTTAGAAGGAAAGAAATAAAGTTTCTGCTTTTGTCAAAATTAAAGATTTTTTTTTCTAATAGGTTTCTACATTCTGAAGATGGTTCATGAATTCTATGTATGAGATACTCTCTCCTGTTTTTTTTTAGGTACTCAGAACTCCTTCACTAGATTTCTACTCTGCTGCCTCAAGTGCTGTTTCTGGTGTTTGGAAAAATTCTTAAAATTTATAAACAGAAATGCCTACATCATGGTATGTGCCATGTCTGCATGTGGTCTCCTCTATCTGGGTCACTAAAATACCCTAGCCACTACTAGCTGGCCAACAGTCAGCAGTACTTGAATCTGCTGAATAAATAGTGGGATTTATGGGAGTTTTCAGGACATGCATGTGGTTCTACCATGAAAAAGTAAGATTTTTTTTTTCTTGTAATCTCAGCCTCTTTTTATGCCTGTCTTTTGTCTATCACCCCCAACCCCAAAAGCAAATGGGAAGGGATGGCATAACTGGTTAATGCCCCCTCTGATTCAGCAATTGAGATACTGATTTCAACAGGAGTATTACCTTTTTTCATGTTGCATGTTGATGACACATCTGTTTGGAGGCTGTGTTTGAATAAGGAGGTCAGAAGGATTATGATAACTGTATTTCCACCTGGAAGTTAAAAGCACAAATTCTACTAGCAGCAGCAGCTATATTTCTCTAAAATAACCCTTCTTAGCTTCCAGATAAGAGAAATTTGAAATTTTCACGTAAATAAACATACACAGATTTATGCTTAGGATGTTCTGACTTGAAGCAATTTCAGTGATTGATCAGTATGGTCACAGATTTCTTGTCTCAAAGGAAGTGGCTGTAATGGGTCCATTATAACCTGTGTTCCTGCAACTGATGTTTCAAATTAAGGCTATCTTGAAGAGGAAGTATTGTTTTTGACAGTCTTTACAGCTGATAAACTATCTGAGCTAAGAGCTGTTCTAGTGTATCTTAACCTTGTGGACACTATTCCAGGAAGAAATGGTTTTGTTCCTGGATAACTTTAGCTGCTTTACTTTATGCTGATTTCTTCTTCGGTGAAAGCAGCATCAGATCCAAGGAGATACCTACAGGAGTCAGCTCACTTCAGCTCTACAAGTGCCTATTCCTTTCCACTGACTATAAATCTATGTAGGTAACTAGCAAAGGGAGAAGAATCCCTCAGCGAGTACCTTTTTTGCTCTGCTTGGCAAACTGAGTACTGACTCTACTGCCTGCAAGATCACAAGGGGTGGCATGCTCATCACCAAGTGATTTGAAGGGGAAAGGTGGATAATACTGTGTCCCAACCTGGTGGGAAGCACTGAGAAGTAGTAGGTGACTATGGGAAGTTCTTTAGGTTCATCTGAGTTTGAAGGCCATATATTAGAGAAAACTATGCATTACATGCAGGAAGATTCTGGCATACAAGGAGGTATCCTCATTATTTTAAATACCTAATAGCTACTATTATTTTGCAGATTGCCATATATGGTAAAAACTTCTGCACCTCGGCCAGGGAGGCATTCTTTTTGCTCATGCGGAATGTGGTGAGGTAAGGGACCATCTCCCAGGAGTTCCTGCTATTGCACTCTGAGGACACACTTCTTTCCTCCTTTATATCTCCTCCAAATGCTACTGTGAGCTGTTCTGTGCTCAGCTGTGGCCCTCACTATTACTCAGTGTGGAACAACAGGCTGTCCAGCCTGTACAGTAACCTGTGCAAAGTTGATAAAATCTCACGGGTTTGTTGTGATTACTCCTTTAAATTCGTAAGTACCCAGTAGATTGTAATAATGCCTCCAAGAAACCAGTGGTGCCCTTGAGAGGAGATATGTGGATACATAGGGATGGGATGCTCATCGTCTGCCATCATCTGTGTTTCTTGAGCTTTGGTCCATTTACCGTGTGGGAAAAGGAAAGCAGAAAGACTTAAGTCTTCAGATTCATTCAGAAAGCTTATGGGGTGTCAGACAGTGGAAGTAAAGAAGAGAGAGTACTTTACTTTCAAAAAAATTATCTTTAACATAACCAGATCTTCCCTGGTACTGGGAACTCTCCCGCCCTTTTCTCCACTATCAAGTCTGCTGCCAAACTCCCTGCTCTCATCAGTACTTTCCTTTGTTGTGCCTGGCTCTTCCTTTACTACTGTGAGATCAAAAAACAATGGGAGAATAACTTAGGAGCAGGCCACGTTGATGCAATAGCAGACAACCTAATTACCAAGCAAAAGACACAGCAAAACTGGTTAGGTGGTTTAGGTTATAAAGTGAAGGAATGGGAGGAGGAGAGAAATGGAGGGGGAAGCTGAAGGAGGAAGATGGAAATGATGCTTCAGGAAGAAGAGGAAAAGATTGAAGGTGGGACGATAGAGTACTTTCACTGTGTTAGCCTGCACTAATATCAGGGCAGTGATGCCCACACTGTGTAGTGCCTGTGCAATAGAAAAGCTGCCTTTGTTTCCTGACAGAATATCACCTCTCTATTCTTTGTGATTTTGCTCTTAATCAGGAAGAGCAATATCTAAAAGCCAGGGATATAATTCTGTTGTTTCAAATGAAGATGTTTTTGTCTTGTGTATTTTGCTAAATCTGAATTCTGACATTAACAGTGATTTGTCTCTTTTGTAGTTCTTAATGTTTATTTTTCATGGTAGTCAGTGCTGTATATTACCATATCCATAGATCTCAGTGCTTTGAAAAGGTTGATAATACAAAGCTCATCTCAGCTCATCTGTATTGTGCTGTCAGCTTGTGAAATCAGGAGAAGACAGCTTCTTCTGGTCATGTTTTGCCACTGTCCAGAGATTTAAGGAGAAAGAATACAAATGTCTGTTCTGTGATGATTATGTATTTCAAAGAGAAATCATTTATCTTTTGCTGAACAGAGTTGCAGTTCTGGACAAAGTTACAGACTTCCTTTTATTCCTGGGGAAAATCCTTGTTGCTGGTGGTGTAGGTAAGCTAATTGATTTTTTTCTGAGTTGTGTGTTATATTTTCTGTTACCTATAAGCATGGCTGCTGTAATCATATATGCTTAGCTAATAGCTGGAGGTTCTCATCGGTCTGACTGTTTGGAAATCTGCTCCTGTGTTTCTGGAATTTGCAAGATTGAACGAAAATCTTTTTTTTTCTTTTTTTTAACTCCTTCCCCCCACCCCAAGCCCCTGATGCACCTTGACAGCATCTTTTCCTTAGCTGCTTTTACAGCTCTGGCATGTGTGGCTGGCACAAGGTCTTCTGCAGCCACAGCATCATAGTTGGATCAAACCAAATTCACACCCAATAAGCCAGCCACAGTCAGTTCTCCTTTCATGATAACTGAACAAAATTGCAAATAAGATTCACCTGGTAGCAGACAACATGCCTACAAGGTCTGCAGGAGATGGGCTGGAAGTTCTGCTGTATTCTAGGCCATTAAAACTATAAGCTATAGTAAAAGAAATAGAATATTTCTAGCATTCCTATAGGGTTTTTCTTGGTTATCAGTAAATATCAAAATAGATTACTCATGGTTTTCTGTGACAGAAAAGTGTTTTCCTATTTTTTAAATGAAATAATTTCAGAAATTCAGGTTGGCCTTTTTATTTTTTTAAATTGTCACAGCAGTTTTAAAAAACCATTTTACAAATAACTGTATTTTGCATTCTGTATACCTTAAAAGATGACTAATTAATTATATTTTAATCAAGAATTGAAAACTACTACCAAGAACTCATCTAAAATATTTTGTCATTACTGTAGAATTACATAATTTATTAATTTTGCTATTAAATTCAGTAGAATGATGAAACATTAAAATATTTCTGGGTCCATGAATATCTTTATGGTAATTACTTCATTTACATATCTCTTCTGTCAGATAATCAGTATTGAGGAATTTATTGTGTAAAACTTTTATTTAAACCAACCTTGGATTTATTATCTGTCTTGTCCATTCGTTAGATGTTAGGAAATAAGGGCTAACATGGAAGTCACAAATTGCCTGTGCTTCTTGCAGGTGTCCTGGCATTTTTTTTCTTCACACAGAGAATACCAATCTTTGCACAGGAAGTGCCAATGTTAAATTACTACTGGGTACCATTGTTGGTAAGGCAACCATCTAATCTTCTGAACACTGGAGGCAGTTCTAGGTGCTCAGACTGCTCAGGGCGTGGTCTGACCACAACTTTTGTGGTCAACCCCTCAGTGGCATAGTATCCACTGAGGTGAGGACTGATCTGCTCCGCTGCAGTCCTCGGGATCCTTCAGGCAGCAATGGCAGTGCAGTGACTCTGCACCTTCAGAAAAATTAGGTTTCACATCTGCTTTCCTCAGACTTCACAGACAATGAAGAGTGGTGGTGAGGCACTGATGGCAGTATGGCTTCTAATGGAAGGGATGTGCAATTAATCTTTCTCCTTTTGTGCCCCCCCCAGACTCCAGAACATCTCCAAGATGAGTGTTTCTTGAAAGAGTCCAGAATATTCTTTGCATATATTCTCTTTGGAGGTTGAAATAATTCTGTTTTGGCAGCTGGAAAATGAGTGGCTACTGCATGTTAGGATGCAGTGTCTTGACCCTGTGATTACTGTCCACAGTACTAGAAACCTTTGGCAGAAATACAGAGCTGACATTAAATTCTCCTAAATTTGCTTAGCAGACTAGGCTTCTGACTTGTGTTGATAGTGCCACATTGGCACCAAAAGAAATTTGGGGCTTATTGTGGGTTGTTTGTTTGGTTTTTTTTAGACAGTCATCATTGGCTCCTACCTAGTTGCACACGGGTTCTTCAGTGTCTATGCAATGTGTGTCGACACGCTTTTCCTCTGCTTCTGTAAGTACTACCTTTCAGTCATGGAAGGAGGAGTAGAAAACAACCTCATCCCTTCCTTACAGAATTCTGGGGGCATACTGGCAGAGTGTGAAAAATTAGCAGCTTCTTCTTTTCAGATAGGCTCCTTGATGCACTCTTCAGTGTTTTAGTGTTCAAATTTAATTAGTTTTAAAAATGTAAGGTAGCTTTATGGTTCGTGGGGGTATCTTGCTTTTGTCTTTCAGATATTCCTTAAATTTCAGTAAGTTTGCTGCAGGATGCTTTGTAAAGAGCCCTGTAGAGTATTGATTCACTTAAAATTCTTGATAATAAAAAATATATTCTTTCGTATATGTACTTTGTTTTCAGCATAATAACCCTGAACAAAGTATTATGCTGAATCACCTTAAGAATTCTGTAAAATACCACTTGAAACTATTTGTCCCTTGGACTCCTGATGGCAAGCAATCATGGGCACTGTCATAGGGACAGAGAATAGTAAAATCACAAAAGAAATCTGTTGGTCTCAAATTAGGACATGATTATGAGAAGTGGATGTCAGTATGTAATACCTTCTATGTGCTAGATTTTTCTATAATGAAATTCATTCTGATAGGTCATTGTAGAAGTTACCTGGTAGTGATTGGTGTTGCAACTGGCAAATTGATAATACAAAGGGAATACTGAAATAGTCCTAGGCTTGATCTTTCATATATATGCACAGTGGATTACTGATGTGAGATAAAACATGGTAATACTGAACACTCACTTTATATACTCAAACACTCACTTTAGCCGTGCTTCCCTGAAAATTGAGGTTAGCAGTGATTCTGGCAAAACTGGGTTGCCGAAGACTCGCTGGAACAAAATCAATTGAAAACTGAAAATTGAGAGCTATGTCCTATTTATCTCAAGTTATTGACTGTGTTCTAGACAAACAGGCAGACATAGCACTAATAACTCTCTGAGAAATAAGCTAAAGCATAAATAAATAAATTGATATTTATTTATTTATTATTAATATTCGTATTTGTATTAGTATTGTTAGTATTCAAATCAGTATTGGAATTTTATTTATTTATTTTGTTATTTAGAAAGAAATGGAATTTAGCAGATTTGTTAGTGCACTCAAAAATGAAAAGATTTTCCATTAGTTTATTCCAAAGACGAAGGGCATATGCTGCCACAGAGATATATTAGGATTTGCCTTCTCTAACCTCTTTAGCCACTCCTCAGAATGGGTGCTCTCATTTTGGCTCTGCAGATCCAGCCTTTGCAGAGTTGCAGTTGCAGTGTCACTGCACACTCCCTCCCCACTGCCTTTGATGTGTAACTGGTCACTACTCTGTGACTGCTGCATGGCAACAACTGGGCTGAAGCTGGCCCAGTGACTTGGTCATAACCTTCTGTAGGGAAAAAAGTAAGAAGTCTGCCTTGTTTTTTTACATTCATGTTCTGTTCTGCTTCCCCTGCTTCTGTTCAATAATGAACAATAGATCATATAGAATATTGTGCACTCATGGCAGCAGGTTTTCAAATGAACGTTATCTTAGGAAGTAAAAAAGGATACAGTTTTAAAAAGTGCTTAAATCCTTAGCTCTCTTTGTGACAAATTTGCTAGCAAGAGGTGTCCAAAATGCCAGGCTTCAGTGGAGGAAGGAGAATTTCTGAAAATTTCCACCTATACCACTAAACCAAAGATCTGGAGATTCAAAGGATATATTGCTTTCATATAAAAACAACTAGATGTTTGTGTTTCTGCTTCATGTAAAACTCCTTGTGATTTGAGAAAATAGAAATTTTAGAGTGTCCTAATCAAGGACATAATTAGTAATACAGTTTAATTGCGTTGATTGAGACTTTTCTTAATGTTAGGTCTTTTACTCTCACCTTACTTCAGTTCTGTCTGTATCTGTGTGTGTGTGTGGTTGTATTGCTGTTTGCTTTTTTGACTGCTTTTGCTGTGTAAATTCAGGTGAAGACCTGGAAAGAAATGATGGATCTACAGCAAAACCCTACTTCATGTCGGCTAGCCTCCACCGAATTCTAGGGAAGAAGAAACTAAGCCCTAAGAAGGCAGTGGGATAACATGCACTGAACCTCGACATCAAAAAAGTGTCACTTTTAAGCAACACGTGTATAAAGTAGGCGAAAGTAAAAACTGTAAATGATGCTTCTGGTTAATGGGTGATTCTTTTTTCCTTTTGCTTATATTTAAAACAAAAGAGCAACATCGGTAACATTTAATTAGTTTAAATGCTTAAACTAACAGCTGTGAAAACAAGGCCACGTTTTAGTTTATGGAGTGCCTATGAAAAGGAAAATGTAAATTTGAAGCTTTTATAAATCTATAATGATGTTTTAATAATTTTTGTAATACAAGTTGCTGCCTTAGATGACAGCAGTTTTGATAATGTTTCTTTTTATAAGTGTATATTTGTAAAAGAAATTCAGGCAATTTTTTGCAAGCACTAACATATAACCTAATTAGCCATAAAAAAGATAGTTTAAGACTCTAGTTAACCTGGAGATGGTACTAAATTTGTAAATATGGTGCTATGATTGTATTTTTTGGTACAAGCTGGTTCACAGCTGTTTAAACTGTGATTATACATGCATTAATGATTCCCTACACTGAATAACGTAGTGATATTTTAATCACATCCCCAACTGCATCTTTTAAGACATGATGGTATCCTGCAGGTCCCCAAAGAAAGAAGTCAGAAAAGACTTTAGTTGATACTGCTTAAAGTGAAGTTTTCTGTGAGCTGTGCTTAAAAGATGATGTAACTGAGAGAAGGCCCCACTGCACTTGAAGTGATTTGTGGTTCACACAAATGAGGTTTCATCTGGTACAAGATGGTGAATGTATAATTTTTAGCTGATGTCTAAGAGAGATGCACGTGTTAATATTAATATCCCCCTATCTCTGACAAGTCTCTGAATGTGTTCTATGTTGCAAGGAAGTTGAGCTTCACTGAAAGGAAAACCAAATAGTCTTTTTTTCCTTGAAAGAAAGTCTTTGCCGTGTGTGTGTGCACAAGAAGTTCCATTGCCTCTGCCCAGCTCAGATGGGCTCTTTATCAAGCCATTGGAACAACTGTGCAGATACTGAGGGCCAAGGGTGCACTTTCTGCATGTCTTCAGGCTCCCAGTGGCTCACACAGTAAGGTATTAGGACATTGAACTCAAGTCTTCTCATGATACAGGATTAATTATTTGGCTACTGAGAGATGCTCTGAAAGATTTGGTTTGCTTTTTGATTATTAAATTTGCCCAGTGATTAGTACGAAGTACAAAGTCATTAATGCATTTAGCATTCTTTGTGGTTTATGACCCTCCCACTGCGGTTAAATAACCGCTCTGCGGATGGAAAAAGTCCAACACTGAAGTGCTTCTCAAGTCTGTTACTTCCAGGAGCTGAGCTGAAAAGTTTTAAATTTATTAATCTCCTAGGGGACCAAGGATCCAGCCATACAGAGACCTGCCCCTAGTTTTCACGGATTCCACTGTACTGAAGAAGTTATTCCTGTACTTTCTGCTTTCCAGGAGTGGCATATGCCGTACATTTGGCAGTTCTATCACTGGAGTTCAGCACCTGAAAATACTTTTCTAGCCCTAGGAGTCGATTGGTGTTACAAAAAGAAAGGCAAATTCTTTTTCAGATGATTTGAAGGGAAGTTTCTGGGCAAAATGTACTGGCCATGCCCATCCCATTATGGCTGCAGTTTGTGATGGCTGTAATTGCTACCAGTGCAGGAACATTGCCCTTTATGCACCAGGTCTGGGGTTGTGGTGATGTGAAAGTGGCCTTCACCCACATGCTCACACTCATGGCTGTGGGCAGATCTTGAAATCCTGTGACCTGAGGTGCAGGTGGGAGGGTCTTTGTGAGCATTCTCTGTGGTCCAGTGGGTGCTGCAGTGCTTTTTTGCTGAAGCAAAAGTGAGGGGTTCAGTTTAGGGTTCAAATAATGTAAAATAAAGGTGTGCAGTTGCAAACATAACTACTGATTATGGGCACCTTCAGTTTTTGGTAACCCCTCCTGAGATACCCCAAAGTAAACCTGACTTTCAGAAAGGACTGAGAACCCTGCCTTTGGGAAAAAAATCAGACTCTTGAGGGATGAAGTTTTTCATCATCAGTCCTTTCTCATTATGTGCATGGCATGGAATACATACCCCTACCATGATTTTAATTTTTTCTGAGAATTAAATCAGTAACTTTTGGGGGTATGTATCACCATTCTGTGATTAAAGAAGCTGCTGGTCTGATTACAGTCCACATTCTAAAGCTTTTTTTTTTTTTTTTTAATGTGATTAATTTTGTGACAAACTGCATTAAGTAATCTATATTTCTACTGGACTTGAGTGTCTTACTGGGAGCTCAACTGGAAAAGCTTCTGAATACAGCTTGCTTTTTTATCATATGAATGTAACCATAGAATTTACTAGGAATAAAACATAATAGAAATAGTATACAGTTATTTGATTAGAAGACTTTTGTAACAAACCTATGCATTTACTAAACGGATTTCTAAAAGTGAAAGTTTTAAATTGTATTATTATTTATATACAGTAAAAAATATATATGTATAAATTTGCTCTTCTCACTATTTTGTGAAAGTCTTTAGAATGTAAGTGATCATCATTTCTGAGAAGAAAATTTAAAAGCCATTTTCTTAATAATTATGTGAACTGTGAAAATACAAAGCAATACCATGTAGATTTTGTAATCAATAAATTCAGTAAGTAAATAATAATTATTTAATATTAAAATCGGCTTTTAAAAAATAAATTGCTAATAATTATTAAGTCAAAATTAATGCAAGTATTTACTTGGGAAAGAATCACCTGAGATACTTTAAGACTATCTTATTAGAATGGTTCCTAACTAACCCTGTGGGCCAGGGTCTGCAGATGTGCACCACAGAGGAGGTAGCGGTATTGACGTTTATGGATTTGGACATTTACTTTGTTGCTTGATTTAGTATGAAATTCAGAGTTTCATTTTTTGCTTTAGAGAGTGGGAGACGGTCAAATATGTGGTGTGAGCTTTGCTGCTGAGCCCCCTGGGGCTGCTACCACAGTGTCCCCTCAGTGCAGGGGCCCGGGCCAGCCCCGAGGGACCCATGGTGGGTCCGTGCCTGCAGGGGAGGGAGGGGAGGACCCACAACCAGCAGTCGCAGGGTCCTGCCAGGTGCTTTCTCTCCTGGGAGGAACTTTGGGAAGGCAGGTGGCTCTGCAGAAAGACCCTTTTACATGAGTAGAAAGAACCCTTCTCAAGATCACAAATCAGCAGAATGTAGAAACCAAGAGACAGTAGAAAACACCCCCCGTCATGACATGCACACACTCGTGTTTAGTTTGGGTTGGATTCATTTTATCTCCCTACGCCATATTACTGGATGGCTTTCATTTACGTGTTTTATACCAAAGTTTTAATGTCAAGCCTTCAAATTTCGTAAAAAAAAGAAAAAAAAGAAAAAAGAAAAAGTAACCACAGAAACAAAAAGAAACAAGAAGATGGGATCATTTCTTCTGCAGGAGGGAGGGTGTTTCCAAACAGTACTCAGCAGCTGATTCTTGGGTGTTTGTTACAAGGATGCTGAATATTCTTTGAAATGTTAGTATTGAATGAAATATTGTACTATTGCATGTTCTGCTCTAGAATGGGAAAAATATTTTGGCAGATGCAATGTCAGGC
Source organism: Pachyramphus minor (assembly GCA_013397135.1). NCBI lineage: Eukaryota > Metazoa > Chordata > Aves > Passeriformes > Tyrannidae > Pachyramphus > Pachyramphus minor. Next base: position 2,702,780 of record VYXB01004616.1, read on the forward strand.
TGATTCTGGGATGGTCAGTAAGTGTTCTTCCACAAATGGACTGTCGGAGAAGTGATTATGAAGAATAAACTGACTGGTTTTGAGTAACGTAGAATGTCTGCCTTTCACCAGTTGCTCAGCCTGGACAGCTGTGTCCTCGCAGACAAAGTGCCTTACTGGCTGTTACTTTACCTGGGTTACATTTTGAAATTTATTCATACCATGTGGACCACAAACCAGAAAATGCTAGGTAGGAAAACCAACACTCTGTATTTCAAATTAACTGACAGAAAATGAATTGTAGGAAGGATGTCAGATGTGTTTGGACTGCATGATGCAGCACGCACAGTTTCCCTGTTGCTGTTGTCAGATAATGAAAGTTGACAGGGTGGTCCAGGAGAAAACCTGACAATTTGGGTGTTGCAAATAATCAAATAAAAACAATGCAAGACTGTTCCATTTTTTATTGTAGATTTTTTTAATAGCTTTAATTTCTGTTATAGTGGACTTCTGAGTAGGGCCTATTCTGCTTTTGGTTACAATGATCGTGTGTGTTATACTTGTGTAACTGGGAGGAGAACTGGGCTCTTACTACTTAAAACAGAAGGAATAAAGCTAACAAATATATTACTGTAATACATCCATTTGCGTGTTTATAAGCATAAAGTTCATTTTCCATTTCAAGACTGATAATTTCCTATTATGGAAGTGTTTTATAAATTGTTCTAAATTTTTAAACTTTTGATACAGGCAATGATTTTTGAGGTAATATGTAATTTGTACTGCACTGTAAACAATTAGAAAAGTAACTCTTCATGTTCAAGTAACACTAGTGCTACTAATATTAAAATTGTTTGTTACTGTATGCTACATTATGTCCACATGTACTTGTCCCAAATAATGAGTAAACCATAAAAATGGCTCTTCGAGGTTTAAGAAATGAAAGGGAGGTTACTGTTGCATTAATGTGATTCTTAAGGTTGCATTATCTTGCCAAAACCAAATTAACACGAGCACGAGGGTTCGAGCTCTAGACCCTGTTGCTTCTGCTATGCAGAAATAGATAGGTATTGTTTAAATATCTTTGATAACGAAAGTGCTTGATTTTGTTGTTACTTCGCCGTTTTACAGTTCTTGGGGATTGTTCTAATAAAGATTTCGATATAAACCGGAGTGCGTCTGCACCGCGCCGGGCTGTTTGCGGGGCTGTGCGTGGGGCTGTTTGCGGGGCTGTGCGGGGTGAGACGCGGGGGCTCTGGCGGGCGGTGGCAGCAGCGGAGCGGGGCGG
>VYXB01004616.1:2704374-2785449 GCA_013397135.1 Pachyramphus minor
TTTTTTTTTTTTTGTCTAAACTTTGAATTGAAATTTAAATTGGCCAAAATGATACCATGGAACTCTGTATAAATCTCTTTTGGAGTTTACAAAACTCACTTAAAGTCAGATTTTTCTCCTACCTTTGTGTGAGGTCAAGAAAAGCTTTATTGCATTCTGTGAGTTGGCCGAACATCACAGGCAGAACTGCTGCAGGTGCTGAACTCACAGTTGAGCTGTGGCAGGTGAGTCTCCATCTGGCCAGTGGCCCATCACATACATTTTTCTGGCAGACAGGGAGAAAAAAAACAAAAACACCAAACCCTGTGCAAAAGCTTTTCATGGATGGGGATGGATTTCCTCAGAGGTAGAACTGGAGCAATTATTTGGAGTTGAGACAAAGGGAAAATTTGGACTTGAAGTTAAGGTATGCCTTGTAAGTTATTCCATACATGGGGAGCCTTGTCTGAAGTTGCTTCTGCAATCGCTGCAATGAAACCTTGAGACAAAGTTTTTGAATTAGCAAAGCAAGCTGGAAGCGTGGGTGTGTGTCTGGGATTCAGTGACTGAATAGCGAATAAGTGCACTCACAGAAGTTTTGAATTCATAGTTGCAGCATATATCATTTAAGGGAAAATGAGCACATATGGGGCTTATGCCACAGGGTACTATTTATTAGAAAGGGTCAGATGTTGCCAGTGTTGGTGGGGAAGCTGGTAGGTTTGTGCTGTCCAGCCAGCCACACGCTTGGTCAGTGGCTGTGAGCAGCAGTACTTGTTCAGCCCAGCTCTGTCTCAAGGGGTGGGTGTCNGGGGGGCGCGGTTTGGTACCCGCGGGGCGGGTGATGCCGTGGAAGGAGCGGAGCAGAGGAGGTGCTGGGTGGGGCCGCTATCTCTGCTACAGGATGGAGAGGAATTCTGGGGTTTACTTGTAAGTGCTCGAGGATTGTTTGTTACTTTTTTTAAATTTAAATTCTTTGAACCACATAATAATAAACCTTTTTTTTTTTTTTGTCTAAACTTTGAATTGAAATTTAAATTGGCCAAAATGATACCATGGAACTCTGTATAAATCTCTTTTGGAGTTTACAAAACTCACTTAAAGTCAGATTTTTCTCCTACCTTTGTGTGAGGTCAAGAAAAGCTTTATTGCATTCTGTGAGTTGGCCGAACATCACAGGCAGAACTGCTGCAGGTGCTGAACTCACAGTTGAGCTGTGGCAGGTGAGTCTCCATCTGGCCAGTGGCCCATCACATACATTTTTCTGGCAGACAGGGAGAAAAAAAACAAAAACACCAAACCCTGTGCAAAAGCTTTTCATGGATGGGGATGGATTTCCTCAGAGGTAGAACTGGAGCAATTATTTGGAGTTGAGACAAAGGGAAAATTTGGACTTGAAGTTAAGGTATGCCTTGTAAGTTATTCCATACATGGGGAGCCTTGTCTGAAGTTGCTTCTGCAATCGCTGCAATGAAACCTTGAGACAAAGTTTTTGAATTAGCAAAGCAAGCTGGAAGCGTGGGTGTGTGTCTGGGATTCAGTGACTGAATAGCGAATAAGTGCACTCACAGAAGTTTTGAATTCATAGTTGCAGCATATATCATTTAAGGGAAAATGAGCACATATGGGGCTTATGCCACAGGGTACTATTTATTAGAAAGGGTCAGATGTTGCCAGTGTTGGTGGGGAAGCTGGTAGGTTTGTGCTGTCCAGCCAGCCACACGCTTGGTCAGTGGCTGTGAGCAGCAGTACTTGTTCAGCCCAGCTCTGTCTCAAGGGGTGGGTGTCAGCTGCTGCAGAAGGAAAGTTGTGACAAAGCAAAGAGAAGAATGGCTCAGTGTGGAAGGCTGAGATGCAGACCGTTTCAGTCCAAACTCGACATTGGAAGGTGAACTGCAGAAATGATCTTCAGAGGGATACTGGTATTCCCTGAGCACAGGTTAGCAGCCTGGCTGACTGGGGCCATGCCATGGGGGAAGAGGTACAGGCAAAGTACACTACAGTCGCTTTATCTCTTGATAAAAGTCACTGCTGTTCTATAGTAAATCTTCATGAGAGCAGATTTATTTTTGTTTCTTTTTGTTGTTGGGTTTTTTAAACATTTGATCAGATGCAAATTCAACAAACAAAACCTGCATGCTTTTTGTCATGTAAAGCATCACTGTAAAACTTGATTCTGACCATGGCAGAAAGCAACAATAACAGTAAAGTACTGTGTTTGTTAAAGCACGTTGTTTGTGTTCAACCAATAGCCCTGCAGAATCTAATGTAGGGTACCCAGACTCTGGAAAATACATTTGTAATATAGAAGTTATTGTAAGGGAATTTTGGAGCTAGAGGACCTTTACTATGTGTCTCATATGTATGTCATTATTTTAATTAAAATCTGGATATTTTTATTTTTTAAACTCCATCAGTATCTCCTGTTAACAACATGGTCTGTTGGAACTGAGTGCAGCTGTTAGTTACATTGTCCTCCTTCAGAAAATGTCAGGCTTAATAAAAAAATTGCTTTCTTGCAAAGAAAGCAATTCTTCTCTTGCTTGCTTTCTTTCTCTTAAATGTGTTTTCAGACTGATATGTTTTTTATCTCGCATGGTTTTCTTGTCATTCCTATTACCCTTAAATCTAATCTTGGCTGCATGCCATCAAAACTTTAATCCACATCCAGAGGATTTGAAACCTACCCAGAGTTTTTGGTTTTGTTTTTTTTTTTTATTTACCGGCTATCTGATCTCCAGTCTTTTCTAGGGATCCTGCTTCTGTATGGGTTGTTCTTTCTGCCTAGCCAAGGAGTCTGTCACACAGTGACAAAAGTCTCCCCTGCAGCCCTAGGCTGTGAACCTGTGACCTGTCAGCACTTGGTGGGATGCAGCCTGGCTACTCATCTGCAGTCGATAGGTTTATTTTGGGAAGCGCCTCTGTTCTGCACACATTGCTCAGGGAGGTGCCCTTGCTGGCACCAGTATTGACTGCACAGGGAGAGGGGAGGGAAGGCCTCTCCAGTGGGCTGTGGCACCGTGAGTTGTCATTGTGCAGCAGTTACTCTGTGCTAGAGCAGCAGTGGTGTGACCTGACTGACATTTCTGCTGAAGAAGGAAATGATAACGTAACTGAAGTGTTACAATCAAAGAGACCATGAAGTCATAAATATTTCTGCTTTTGTCTCAGCCAGTGGCTGATGAGTACCATCTGCACACATCTTTGCAGTTTGACTTTGCAGATGAACATTGCTTTTGGTGCATTTTCTGCAAAGAACTGGCATGCTCCTTTGCAAAGCCACATATATACAGATGGCTTGGAGAAGAAAAGGAAGGGATTGTTTTATACAGAGCTTCATAATGTAGTTTCTGGTTGCCATCATTTCTAACACATCTGACCAACTCAGTTTCCTGCCTTGAATCAACTTTAATTTCATTAGGTCCCAGGTTCTCATTTCTGTTGATTTGGCTGAGCTCTACAGGTAATGTACTTTAAAGAGCCTAAGTTTGGTAAAGAATCAAAGTCATCCCAGGAGAAGGGCCCATGCTTAATTTGCTCCAAATGATAACAAAAATGTTTTGTGGTTGGGGGGGGGGGGGGGGGCATTTTTTTTTTTTTTTTTTTTTTTTTTTGTTTTTTTTTTTTTTTTCANTTATGCAGTTCCAGTTTCTTACAGAAATAGAAACAGCATCATCATATTGGAACGTTTAAGCTCACAAGTTGTTTTATTGAGAACACTAACAATGGTCCAAAACAGTTTAACAAATATTAGTATAATACTCAGCTGTAGTAGTTCTGGGTCCCTGGAGCTTGAAAAAATTGTTGTTAAACTCTTTGTGGGTTTAATATTAGGGGCTGTCTTGCATCAGAGGCAGCTCTTTCTGAACTGATGTCATGGCAAAAAACCAGCACTGGCATGTTTGAACATATCTGTGGACTGTGTCAGAGCATCCCAGCCCACCACCTAGACACCTGGACAAATTCCTGCAGAGACACCAAAGATCAAAGTGCCTGTTGAAAGGTAACATTTTTTATGAATTTAACTCTGCATAATATAAATACACACCTTTTTTGTCTTAAAATCGTATTTTGGCTATATGCCTGTATCCATATTCTAGATATGCCAATGTTTCTGCTGCTGATTTCTAAAAATGGTAAAAAAAGCACCTTCTAGTGATTACTGCATTCAGCATATTACAGTTTGTGTCCTATTTAAATGATATTTTTATGATTAACTTTGTTGGATGACCAGTTAGCTTACATTAAATAAAAATAAAATGCTTCCTTGGCTGATTTTTTTTTAGTGTAGTAGCTATCTTTCAAATGTAATGGCTTAATTTTAAAATAAGAAAATGTGTAACTTTTGTATATACTGGTGTACTGTTACTTGTTCTAAGTTTCCCATATTTCAGTAATAACCTTTGTTTTTAGGAGGCTTGGAGCAGGAGACATCTTTCTCCCATAAGATCAACCTGGGAAATAATATTGATGCAGTTTGTGACGGCAAGTGTTGTATCATTCTTACATAGGGGAGGGGATTGGTTTCTGTTGAGGTGTGACAGGGTTTTAAAAAAATCCTAACCAACCCAAACAAACCCACCCCAAACAAAGAAACAAACCCATGTGGCAGCAGTATTTAAAAGAGCTGATGCACTGTCACAGCTATGCCCAACAGGGATACTTGTTGGTATCCCAACATGGAAAAGCACTTCATGAGAGCGGTGGGGAAGGAGTCCAGGGAGCACTTTGTAAACAGAGGAATGTGCAGGCAGAAAAGGAAGTTGTGAAGTGTTTTCCCAAGAGTACTGTTGATTTTCTGTAGGTTTATTTGTGCGGGGAAAAAAATTAGCAGGAGTAGAAGAGAAAAGACAAGCACTGTTGGAGAGGCAAACAATGGACTGGGAGCCAAACATTTGACTTTGGTTGCTCCACTTGTGCTGCTAATCCTGGTAATGAATAAATACTGAAGCTCAAATGGCTTACATCACACTTGAGTTGGTCAGCTGTTTCAAGTAAAAGACTAAATGCTTACTTCATTATTCTTTTTTTTTAACTTAAAGGCATCACAGCAATAAGCAACATATGAAGGAAGTACACCTTAAAGCACAAACCAAATGAAAACAGAAGAAAACCCAACTCTGTGCACACACACACACAGATGTATCATTATGATGTTTTTGAAGCATTCCCTTTCTACAAAGAGAGCCCATGAATTCAGAAGAACTCAGCAGCAGAGTCATAAATGCCAGTGCACAACCAGGAGAGAAAGACAAATATTCAGACTTGTCAAGCAAGCATTCAAAGTCAGGCTACAGCAGTGGCCTCAGTTGAACACAGCTGACTAAAACTGTCTCCAGTTTTCCATAGACTCTCAGACCAGCTGCAAACGGCTCTGGCAGTGGCAAAGGGAGACAACACCCAGATTCTCTGCTAGAGCCTCCTGTTTTCCACTCTCAGTTTTCCCAACCATTCTTACAAACAGTTGCACAAGTACTCAACAGTAGCAAAAGACAAATTATCCTGCTTCCTACTTTCATAGGGAAATAGGAAAATTGGTCCCATGTACTTTAATCCTCTTCTGACTTTGAACAGAAGGAGGTGTTTCACAAATAAGCTTAGACTTACTTTTGTTTCAGGAAACCTGAAGCTACTCAGTTCTTCAAATTAGAGTGAATAATTACTTTTCCTTAAAGGAACTCAATGCAAGCTAAGTTGCATTTTAAATTACCAAGGTATGTTAACATCTAAATTAGCATTATTTAGCATTTAACTAGTAAAACTTCAACAGTAAGGTTGTCCTACTTGCATATCAGACAACAAATGAACACAAACCAGTTTATCTACTGCTGTCCATGCAGTTTTGTAGCACGATGATCTATGGAGGTAGCTTAGGTACTGGAAAAAATATTCTGAATTCCATATTCCATCTGGACTCTCTCGCTAAGAAGTTACATACTCTAAAATAAAATGTTACATATGCTAGAATAAAATGGAAAGTCAGTCAAGCTCCATCACAGCCCCTGTCTTGAGTGTTTTGGGGGGAGAAGGGAGGGAAGGAAAGGCAGGATAATATAAGCCTTGACAAACCACTGTGCCAGTGCAAGGAGATTGCTTCTGCTACTTAGATTAGCTCAGACATCTGTGACTAGCACTTAAAACAATGTCAGGATTTTAATTTAAGGATTTTGAATAATTCAGAGCTTGCCATTAAAGTTATGCTCTCAAAAGTCATCATCAGAAAGGCCTATGTTCTCCACACTGAAATGGTTTGAACAGCACAGTTAAGGAACTTCAGAGTAGACACTGATACATAGCTGGGAGAGAAAGGGATATGGACACATATACACAGCTTCAAAAGTATGATTTCCTTCTGATGCAAATAAAGTTTAAATGTGCAAATGGGATCTACTTGTCTTAAATCCTAGAAGGAAACTAGTCTGTGAAGACAAAATCAGTTGAATTTATGGTAGCCTTTGTGCATCAAATCAGTGAATCAAAACATGCTCTGCAACAAAATCTTAGCACATTAGCAGCTTTAAACAGAGTAGACTGTGGTACATTTAACTGAATTCCAGTCTCTCTTCATACACAGGTGAGTTCTCCACCTGCCAACTTAAGTCACAGTTTAAAATCCTTCCTATTCATCTCCCATTTTCCTTCCCACACAAGTGTGCACCCTCAGCAGCAGTGCTGCTTTGCACTTAATCACTTGTGTACGACCTATTTGGGGTGTTTCAAGATCATTAAAGCATTCCTACTATCAATTGAATTAGATACGAACCCTCCTGAAGGACCTTGGTGTAATGTTTGTAATGTTCCTCAGTATACCAGGGACCTTCTCTTAAAATTGAAGATTCAAGTTGAACAGTTGACAAATTATCACAGTTCAGCCATAAACACAGCAACGTTTTTGCTTGGCGTGCTACAGCAGAAACTTTATTCAGTTCTTTTTGAAAATATTTGCAACAAAAATTTATTTTTGTAAACTCACAGAAATAAGCTTTAACATATAGGCTGTGTACAACTCAAATACAGGTAATACTTTTAGCAATAACTTACAGATACAAACTAATGATAAACTACAATTTCACAAAGAATTGTAAACATTTTGCACAATTGTCAGTCCTTTCTTTTAGGCAAAGTGCTCTTTTGATGACAAATAAATTAACACACACATAACTAGAGTGGACTACTTCCAGACAATACAAAAAGGTGTTTAATAAAGCTTGTAAACAATGTAATAGTTATTTATGCAGAATCCATAAAAGTGTCTTGCAGGCTAAATATACTTACATACCTGGGCAGCAAAAATTATCTTGAAAATGCTTTAGATGTTAAATAAAAAGTTAACATTAACATCTTTCCAATGATATTTTCAATACACTATGACTTAAGGTTACATCTTTAATAGCTTATATCCCTGACAGAAAGGAATTAGGTGTGACTTAGTGGCAGTTGTGTCATTGAATGGGGTAGCAAAGGCTGGAGTCCAAGAGCTGTAGGTGAATGAGCTACAAAAAACAAACATTACCAGTCAATTTCATCAGAGGTAGAAAAATATTATAAGCTACTAAATGCCACGGGTAGTGACAGCTCACTGTCCCAAGCCTGTTGCATGCTCTGTTTCCCTGAGCCCAGCACCCTCATTCCTCAACCCACAGCCCACCTTACACCACTGCTTTGGAGAAAAACAACTCAGGCCACATGTGCAGCTCAGATTGATTCTCCCAAAATCTTCACAGTCCCTCCTAACCACAAATAGGAGCCAAAGCTGTTGACTTGCTGGGTCGTAGGACACAATGACTAAAGCACTTTTGACCACCAGGCTCTCCTCCCCTGCACTGTGTGTTACTGTGAGGGAAGTTGAAGCTCTCAGAGAAATTGCTGGTTGGAGCATCTCTACAGTCCATGGGGTAAGAGCCAGGGAGCAAATTGTAAACAGTTTTCATTAAAATTACTTATTATTAAAACACATGGCGTGGATGTTTAAATAAGTGTCTAATTCCTTAGTATAGTTTTAGTAGCCTAGAGGAAGCCCAAGCAGTGGTCTTCATACCCAAATCTTCAGCCATGCTCTTACAGTGAAGAGAAACTGCTTTCTCAATAAGGTGTAAATATCAAGTACAGTATTGCTATATTCTATAGAGCATATTAAAAATTAAAAATCCATTAGATTTCTTTGATCAGTACTTGGTAAACCATTCTTGCTACAGCTGATAATGATTTTACTAGGAGAAAAACAGCAAAGCTGTTATACCTACCATCCATGTAGCTGTGCAGAGCAGTCAGCATAGTCCCATCCTGGGGTACGTATGCAGAGTATGCCATTTCTTCTAACATGGGTGAAGACAGCCTGGAGGGCTGAACTGCGGTGACAGGAGCAGTAGATGAATGATTAGGACTAACATGTTTCTTATGGCGTGCTCTGCAGTTTTGAAACCACACCTGAAAAGGAGGGAAAGGTACCTCATGTTGACAGATTGCATTCAACATTAGCATAACAACAACCCGCCAGATACCTCATTTCTATAGAAACACTGTCAATCTTCCAGGCTAGAATGAGCCAAGGGAACTCCAAACTCATTTTTATTTTTATTAACCTATATTATGTCTATTAGAAATCATATTTATGTATACAAAAGCATCCCTATAATATTTGCTGAGAGACATCTTCAAGCAAAGATTCCACGTCTGTGTTTCAGCTTTGGATGGCATGGGTATATATTTTAACTCTGCTCTCTGGAACAAATAACTAGATGTTCACTTGCTCCTAACGTGTCCTACCGCATTTTCAAAAAGAGTGTAGATCTTAAAAGCAGATTATTACAGTCAGAAACTTGTATTTGGGATAACTTAGTGCCAATTTCTGTACTGTTTAGGCTGAGAAGTTTCTTCATGAAAGACTATTAATACTCCACACAAAGCACAAGAGGAATACAGTGAGTTTTCCAAATTACCATGCTTGTTCTAGACCTATTCCTGACTAAGGATGTTGTCTGATATTATAAAATTGCCAGATTAGATCTTTTTCCATGCCAGAATAAATACAGAGAAAAACTGCCATTAAGCATTTCCAATGGATGAGTACCAGACTTTGTTAGACAAGTAACTTTGCGCTGTTACCTGTATAACACGCCTGCTCAAGCCTGTTCTTTCTGCCAGTTTCTGAAGCGTTTGTGCATCTGGATTGTTGTCCTGAGCAAACTGTGCTTGCATAACCTGAAAAGGCAAGATAAGAGATTGCAGGATCATATGTGTTGAAAGCAGCATTATATTCTTCTCAGACCATGGTCCTACTCCTTGTCTGTCTTTAGGAAACTGTTGTAATCACGTCTCCAGACAGTCCCCAATACATTAAGGGGAAAAAAAAAATTCCCTAAAGCCAAAATACAAACCCTTACTATGCTTAACTGAGCTGTGACATTTACCAGAAATGGAAAAAAAAGGATTCTGCTCGGAGGACGTGCTTTGTAAGAATACATTAAAAGAACTGTCCAAGAAAATTCACTGCAAAGTGATTCAAATATGCTCAATAAAGAAAAGCCTATAGCAGCAGGTCACAGCATAAGGAGGGAATGAGTCATGATTCACCACCCTGAACTTGTTAATCACTATCTGCACCTTGTATTTAACTTAACCTTCTTTTCATCTCCATGGAGGATGCAGGAGCTGGAAAGCACTTTGTGCTTTCTTTGCCTTTAAACAACCCAAGGAACAGAGGGGGCTCCACCTTGGCTGATCTTCCCTTTGGAATGATTTGGTTACACTCATCTTGTTGCAGAAAATTGAAGTCAACACTTTTCATTAAGATATGAATTACACTTTTCTGAGGAAGTAGATGTCAACTTGGCCTCCATCCTGAACATTTTCAAAGGCTTTAGGGGTTTGCCCTGTTTATGGAAGTAAGGCTTTGTGGATTTCTGCAGGGTATCTTCAGCAATTTAAAGAGTATTAGTTTCTCATTTTTAGATTTTTGACCCTGAAAATTTTGCCTGGCTTCATCTTTGAAGGTTCAGACTTCTATTTTCCACATTCAGAAACTATTTAGTTTTCTGCTGTTTCATAGAATCACAGAGTGGGTTGGGAAGGAATATCCAGTTCCACCCTGTGACATGGGCAGGGACATCTTCCACTAGACAGATTATATCAAGCCCTTTTCTACCTGGGCTTGAACACTTCCAGGGATGGGGCAGCCACAGCTGCTCTGGGCAACTTGTGCCAGGGCCTCACCACCTTCACAGGGGAAAATTCCTTCCCAATACCCCATTTAACCCTGCCCTCTGGTTATGGAATGGCAGTGGGAAGCCATTCCCCCTTGTCCTGGCACTCCATGCCCTTGTCTAAAGTGCTTCTCCAGCTCTCTTGGAGCCCCTTTAGATATTGGAATGTGCTGTGGAACATAAACATCAAAATGCATGGACAACCTTTTGTACAAGTACTTTGTGAGGTGTGTAGTAACATGCTGCCACTCTGACAGTCACTTATCCCTATGATGCAGCTCTTGTTCAAACTCTTACACCAGCCTCAAAGATAGGCACAGAGGTGCAACAAGCAGATAGAAGGTGTCATTAAATAACCAGGAGCCCTAAGATCTCAAACAACTGCTGAAGTACATTATAAGCTACCTAAATGACAGGAGCTGGGAATAAGCCCTGAATACAATTCCTGCCCTGATGGCTGGGCCTATCTCCCTTTCAGCTACTGCCAGAAAAGAAAGTTCCCTTTTGCAGAAGTTCAAGCTCAATGTCCAGAGCCTTTGCCCTGCGCACCTGTTGGATTATTACTAAAATGATTGTTTTGTGTTACCACCACCTTCTGTCTCTAGTCACTACTGAAATAGAAAACCAAGCTTTCAACAGCCCCGTGCCCTGTTAGACAGCACTGCTTTAACCCCACATGTTATTACACCTCAACGTTATTTTTTTCTCAACTATTTTCCCCACAAAAAAGGGGAGGACAGGACAACAAAACAGAACTCATATTGCCACCAGAAATTCCAAAACCTGATATAAACTGAAAGCAGGGATGTATAGCTAGGATTAGGCAGAAAGCCACAGCTTCCTTCTCACTGCAGGTTGAAATCCCTAAATCTGCTCTCACCATCACCCCCTTCATTGGAAGCTGGCCCTAGTCCTGGTGTTTTTCCCTAGAAAGCTAATTCAAGTGAAGTGTGATCCAGAGGGTGAAATAATTCCTATTGAGGCAGTCCAGAGCTAACTCTTGACAAGGCAGCAACAAGACAAGAAGCCTTGAAAGCAGAGCAGATGCAGTCATTACAACAAAATTTCAACTTCTATCCTATTAATGTTTTGAAGTCACATACAATATCAATCTTTAGTACAACTTTTCGCATTACATAATTCTAAAAATATTTTGTCTTTATTATGTTTAGTGATGTAAATTGCTGATTAAATAGATTTCATTGAACATTCTAAATAGAACAACCTTTTTGTTTCCACTCTGCTAAATTACTGTCTGCCCCCAGGGAAATAAAAAGCTTGAAGAGTACTATTTCATATTAAACTGCTGAAGCTAACAAACAGTTCCAGAAACATGCTGTGTCTTGACAGTTTATGAAATAGTTTAAAGCATGCAAGCTTTTTGTTTCTTCCCCTATGCATCCAACTTCCTATTGGTTCAGCACCCATGTCCTGCATAAACCTCAGCTACACAAGTTTTTAGCACTGCCTCTACCTGGAGTTGATCTGCTGTGAAGCTGGTCCGAGCTCTTTTTGCTGGTTTTGGATGATTAACATCTTGTTCTGTTAGTAATGCTCCTTCCACACTAATCCCATTACCTGAAAGAAACATTAAAAAGAAAACAGTACTGCCACTACATATTCACAGTGATGTTATTCATAAGTCAGACTGTTCTCCAACAATAATCGACAGCACTTGGTCCGCTGAATTTCAGCTTTAAAAAGCCATATTCTATTCGAAGTTAAATTGATCTGGCACCACTACAGATTATACCCCAAATGACTCCCTTGCAAGTAAGAGAAGAAATAAATCCAACATGATATTTTACCAACAGGATATACTGCTGCTTTCTTTTCCTTAGGATAGAAAACAAGTTATACAAATGTAAAAAAAAATCAGAACGTGAAATAATTTGCACATTATTTTAATTCAAGGACCTGTGTTTCCAGTCTTACTAAAGCCAGGCAATTACCCCTTAATAAGGAAGATGAAGTAAAACCCAACAATTTAATTAAAACTGAACCACAAATATAGTTCTTAACAAAAGCACTATATTACCATTTTCAACTTCTCTTTTCAGGTTGTCCAACATGCAGTCGTAATGTACTCTACAAAGGACTTTCTCTTCAACCAAAGCAAACTCCTCTCCGGTTGAAAGCTGCCTTTTGCAGGAGAAGCATGCAAAGCACGCCAGGTGGTACACGTTTCCTTTGGCCCTCCGGACCCAGTCGGTGGAGTGGATGTGCCTCCCGCAGCGGGAGCAGCGGGTGCCGTAGCGCCTGCAACGAGAGCCGCAACAGGCGGTGAAGCCAGACCCGACCGCCCCGAGAGGACTCCGGCAGGGGCAGAGGTGACCGGGGTGTGGCAGCACAGCCGAGACCACGGCTGAGCACAGGGGATGAGGGGACTGCTTAAGGCAAGACCACTACTGACATAGGGAGGTTAGTATTTTCATAAGGCAAAAGGCAAAATTGAAGCATATTAACTGCTACGTGAGGTTCACAGCTCTTTGTCTTTCCTTTTACAAAAATAATTAGTCTTAAAAATTGCTGAGAGACAGGAACAGCTGTGTATGTTCAAAACTATTCCAGTTATTCAAATGTATTTACACTACTCTAGGGGTAGTCTGAATTATTATATTTAGCTACATCATCCTTCACTTATTCAGCACCTTCAGCAGAAGGGAGAAAATCTGTGTTTTCATAGTTATTTCCTCCATTAACATCACATTATGATTTTTAAATAAATTCAAATATCTGCAAATATTTACATTATTAGAGTACAATATTTTTCTTTGAAGATGAAACTAGCCACCCAGATATGCTGATTATTTAGATAAGAATTTGTCTTGAAAATCTTTGCAGACTCAAGTTATTTTTTTCATGTCCCACAAAACTGAGTTTTTCCAGAAGTTCACAGCATTCAGCCTGCCCGCTTCCTCTCTTTCAGTGTCAAACCTCACTAGCTGGATGTAATCTGTTCACGGCACAGGTGAGAATCCCATAAATAGTTTGGTCTAGCAATCAAACTTGTGAAGTACTAGCAATCACATCGAAATTAACAGCAACAATTTTTGCTACTTTATGTACCAAAGACTTTGCATCCTGAGTACTTACACTGCCAACCCAAGCAAATAATATTCTTCCACACAGAATTAGCCCTTAATGCTTCACATTCTAAATCAAATTGATCACAGAAAGGTGTAAGTACTGAAAGATTCTTTAAAAGATCACGGGATTTATCCTGGCTTGATTTTGCAGCTCCATGTGATGCCTCAAGTCCCACAGCAGAGAAGAACTACTCTAAACAGATCATCTCAACTCTGCCTTACATTCTCAGACAGCATTACCCAAGGATGATTCTCTGTACATACGATATACTCTTACTGTGATAGTGACTCTGACCTTTTTTCCCCTCCCTGTGCATACAGAAGTGATGGTGTAAATGCAGCAGCTATGCCCAAGAGTGGAGGGGCAGAGGGGAGACTCAGCAGGCAGTTATGTTAACCAGACTTGAGGCTCCTCAAGTCCTTTCACAAGTAAAATCAGAGTTTAAACCACTGAAAATAAACCTAGCAAATAAAAAAAGAAAGAACCTCAAGTGCATTTCAGTTGTGGCTTAAGTGAAGAGTAACAAGCAAGTGTAACAAGTTATCTGATATATTATGTTCCAGAATGATATACCTGAAATAATCCAGTTTGCAGAAGATGTCTTTATCTTTGATGTAGCAGCTGGTGTGCCTTCCCAGGGATGTTCTGCAAACGCTGCACGAGAGGCAGCGTACGTGCCAGCAGAGGTCGTTTACCTGCAAAAAGACAACAGAAAAATACCCCTCAGTGCTTGTGCTTCCAATATTATATTTTGTATTTACAACCCCCCCCTTTTTTTTTTCAGACGAGGTCAAAAGTTATATGTACCATGATTCACAGAAAAATTATCCTGAATGCAAAACATTTTTCCTATAGAACTGCATGCATATTAAGGGTTAACTAATTTGATGCAGATCTTCAGAATAAGCTTTCATGGTTTTGTAATTAAAAGCATCACAAGAGGAAGCAAGAGATTCAAGTTCCACGTAGATATTTTGCGCCCAGTTCTGTTCTCATAGTGTTACAGTAACAGAGCAAGTTTTGCCCTTACATGAACTTGCAAAGGCAGCTAAGTTACATACTTTTATTTCCCAGTCTGTGAAACGTCCTTCCCAACAAAACCCAAACTTTGCAAAGTGATCTGAAATTTTAAAATGCGAATGTTGAAAGAGGAGGGGGGAGAAAATCCATCAAATAGAAACACACCAAGAACACCTTCATTTGCCAGATTTCTGTTAAAACAAATTTGATGAATGGAGCGTGAGTTTCAAAAAAGCAGCCTTTGATTTAATAATAAATTCAACACATCTTTAATATATCCATAGCAAAGCTAGACACATTCGTGGAATGCAGCAGAAATTAGCATTTGTGAAAACTCACATACAATTTTTGGGCAAATAAATTGAGAACAATTATTTTAATTTCTGATTTCCTATAAAGGGCACTTTTTGTTGCATAGACATTGCACATCACCTAAATAAATAATTTGACAACACAAGACTCTCAGCGACCATACTAATTAAGTAATAACCCTCTGTATAATCCAATGCTGCATAGGAGAAATCCCGTAAACCAAACAATGATTAGGTTTAGGTTTTATAAATTTTTTTTCTCCTGAGCCAATTTCTCATCTCATACCAAACAGACCATATATTACCTATGGCAAAGCAGATTTTAAATAATACAAAATATGCCTTTCATCAGAGCCCTGCCAAACAAACCACAGAGAAAGTGAGGTATCAGTTCTAACATTCATGATGGAATCACCCGTTTCAGTCATTCTTCAGGCTGTAACATTGCATTTTGCAGTTGCCAAATGCTTTCCCAGCTATTATCCTTGTTGGCAACCACCTTCCCATAAGCTGACAAATTTACACCACAATATAATAAGAAACTGTTGATAGCAGCTGTCACCGAACCCACTCTCCCAACTATCTCCTAGAAGAGCCACAGAGCAGGGGGGCAGCGCTGTGCCAGACTGAGCCTGCCCTGCAGCCAGTTCTGCCATGCCAAGGCTCCTTAGGCCTCCCCAGACCCACACTAAGCCCCGGCACAGGCAAGAGGAGCCTATGAAGCTCTGCAGAGCCTGAGCTGACAACCCAGCCCCAAAGAGCCCATCTCCCTGCCTCTTCTTTGGAGCCCAATGCTCTTCCACAGAGCAGGACACCAACAGCTTCCATAGTTGCCTCAAATGATGTTTCTTGTCTGTGTTCCTACTTGTTAATTGACAGGGCTGAAGTTGGAAACCGTGCTGCTGCTGGACAGTCCACAGCAGCATACCAGCACAGATTCCTCTCTGCCTACACAGGAAACAGTGACAGCTAATTTAAACTCAAGGCTAAATCATTTAGAGGCCTTTTGCTCCCGTTATCCCTGTTGTTCAGAAAGGAGGCAAAGGTGATCAGCAAACCATAAACGAGCTGCCAAAGTGTCACAGGAGGTAACGAGAACCGGGCTGAAACAGAATTCTAGTCACCTCTGCTATCCGTCCGACCTCCCATTCTGTGCCAGCCCAAGCTGCTGCACGGATGGACCGGATCACCCTGACCATGACTGCATGGCACCTCCTGCACTGATCCTGCTTTAAATGAACACCAGCCCAGCACACATTTTCCTCGGTCATCCCCATCCCAACTAAGTGAATGACCTAATAACACCACCGAGATGCTTCCAGCAGTGTCACCAGCTGTCACTTAGCAAATATACAACTACTTTAAGGATGATGGAACCAAGTGACTCTGCTACGATCATATAATCTCACTTTTGAAAGGAAAGAGAACAAAAGTCTTACACAGAATCATTTTAACAGCTCTAATACAGAAGGCAAATAGCACAGACACACACATACCCCTAACGTCCCCCGCTCCCCAGTAATATTTTATGTTTAAACTCACTTGGTTTTGTTTGTTTTCAAATGGACTTTTCGGTCCTAACTGCTAGGGAAAGAGAGCTGCTTTGCACACACACAGCTCGCTTCCTTCACAAATACTATTTGACCACCTTTTACAGGAATAACTTATTTACGCATTTCTCAAAAAGACACTTTTAGCTTTGAGATTCACGACGTCCCCCAGATCTGCTTTAGTAGACACACAGATCACGCCGCTACCGTCTGACCGAGAGCGCACGAGTGCCATCGCCGTCGGGACCGCTCGTTCCCGTCCCTGCTTCTCCCGGCGCGTCAGAGAAACACGCCTCAGGACTGGAACCGTCCCCTGGAACACCGACGGCAGCTCGGGCTCCCTCTCTGGCCCGAACCCCGCGAACAAGCGTGCTGTGGCTCCGCCGTGCTGCTCCTGTGTCCCAGCAGGGGAGGGCTGAGCCTCAGCGATGGCCCGGCCAGGGGAGCTGTACCCTCGGAACCCGACGGGCCCGGTTCCCTGAGGCGGCCATGGCAGGCTCCCCGCGGCACCCCGAGCGCCAGGCCTGTCGGAGGGGAGAGGCGCCGGCCGCGGGGGGCTCCGGGCCGGGCGCCCTTACCTTGAGCAGGTACTTGTCCACGATCTCCAGGCCGCAGCTGCTGCACACGCACTTCCCGGGGGCGCAGCCCGAGCCCGAGGCCATGGACCGCGGCGAGGAGGAGGGCGACAGGGCAGCAGAGGAAGAGCAGGAGTCTTCGTCAGCCGCTGCAGGGCTGGCCTGCGGGAGCGCGGGGAGACCGCGGTNCCCGCGCACCTTCTCCGCGGGGCCGCCGAGCGCGGGCAGGTCCTTGTCCTCCAGCCTGCAGACGAACATCGGATCACTCTTCCAATACATGGCCCTGCCCTACCGCATACCAGCCCCCGGTGGGCGGCGAGCCGGCTCCGGGGACCCCGCGCCGATCTCTGCTCTCTGCGCCTGCAGGAAAAAAGTTTTGTTTTCAAGTGGGTGGACCTGCCCCGCTGGCCTCACCTCCTGCGCAGAACCCGCCTTCCAGCGCGTCGGGGCCGTTATCACCACCAGCGAGCCCGCGCGGGTTTAGTGCGGGGGGGGAAACCCCCCCAACATCATCATCAACAAAAAACAGCAACAAAAAAACCCCCAGAGAATCCCCCCATTCGTCTTCATCATTTACCACAGCTTCCCCCACCGCCCCAGTCTAAACACAGGTTCCAGTTACGTTTCCCTATAAACGAAGAAGATAAATACGGCGGAAAGCGAGAGTCCGTATACCAGGAATGATTTTTCCACGCTCCTAAATCGCAAAGCCCAGGCGAATTCCAGTAACCCAAACTCCTACATCCACCTCACTACTTCTCCTCCTGCTAATGCCTCCGAGATCCCGTGATAAAACCTTTCTCATTAAGCTAAAATAGAAGCAGCTGAGCTGCTGAAGCGTTTCTCCGGCTCTGAGCTCCCACAGGTGTTGCTGGTTAGCACCAGTGTCCCGGTGCCACCGCGAGCAGAGGGTGCGAAGGCTCGCTGCCCCCGCTACCCGCAGAACCAGCTCGCCTCTCTCCGTGAGCGGCCATGGGTTATGGCACCGTTCCTCCGCGATCCAAACCTTGTCCGCAGTATTCCCTCACACCAAACGCTGATGCAGTTCTTGGGCATTAGAGGAGAATAAAGCAGCAGCTTGTCCATCACAAGTCAGGTAAATAACCGGATGTCTGCTCCTTGGCACGTATTTAACCAGCCAGCTACTTTTAACTAAACTTATCGTTATGTTTCCATCTTCCCCCTTACCTCTTTGTTTCAGCCCCGCCTGACCATGGATGCAGGACGCGTCGTTGAGTCTCGGTAAAGCGAACTGAGAGAATTGCCCGTACGTTTACAAACATGATGGGCTTGATAAAAGGGAATTCTCCTTTTGAGGAGCTGTGTGAAATGAGAAGTCCCCTATTTTTCTCCCTCTAAAAAAAGGTGATCGTTGTTTGACATCCCCGGGCCCGATCCTGCAGGACCATAAGTGAACGAGCAGCTGTGCCGAGTCACAGTAATGCTGGAACGTCCCATCAATCACTCGTTTGTCCAGCGCTTTTAACCTATCGAACCCCGGGCAGAATCTCACAGACATCCACTCCCGGTATCCGCGACACCGCTGCCTTAGCGGGGCAAGCAGGTCTTTGGAGTTTGTTCTGGCCGCGACGTAGCTCAGTGCAGCGCGACCGACGCTCGGCCCGGCGGCCGGAGCCCCGAGCGGCGGCGGGGAATATGGACACCGCTGGCCCCTGGGAGTCCCGGCCCGGCCCCGGCCCGCCCCCATGCTGGCCCGGAGCCGGTTTTCGGGCGTCTCCCTGAAGGGCCCGGGGCTGCTCGCGCAATCCTCAGCTCGGACCCGGTCCCTCGAAGACCCGAGCGGTCGAGCGGACTCGCGGGGTCGGGTCCCGCAGCGCCCCGGCCCGGCCCGACAACCCGCCCCGCAGGCGATGGGCTGCGGCCCCGCAGAGCGCCCGGTCCCCGCCCCTCGCGGCGCTTTCTGGGGCCCCCACGCAGCGGGGTTCCCGCTCGGGCTCTGCTCCCCGTCCGCGGCGGGGCGGGTCGGGGCGGCAGCGGNCGGATCTCCCCGTTCGTGAATGAGAGAGGCACGACAGCACCGCTATCGTCTGGCACGACAGAAAATGAGCACCTGTCGGGGGGCTCCGAGGGATGCGTCGTGGAGGAGCCGGGACACCGTGATGAGAACCCGTGGTGAGCCCGCGCGCGGCGGAACGGGCACGGCCGGGAGCAGAGTCGAAGCTATTGCTTGTCGGTCCTTTTCCTGCGCCGTCAACGAGTTAATTCATGAGGTTGGTGTGCGCTCCGCAGAGGGCTGAGGGTTAGATTTCTATGAAATAACTGCCTTCCTGTGTACCTTTTCTCTCTGAGAATACTGCTGTAGGAGCCTACAAAATCAGTCGCCGCGTTGTTCCCCGCGGCGATCGTGAGATTACGAGCAGCGCTAATTCATATTGCGGTGTTGGAGGAAAAGCGGTGCGAGGGAAATCTCCGTGTTTCGTACCGTGTCCGGCGCCGGTTCCCCTGGGAGACGAGCGGGCGCGGCTGCACTGGCCGCCCCGGTCTCCTCGCCCGCCCTCAGGCTCCAGGGCAGCCCTGCACAGTGCGAGGGTCTCCTCGGAGGCGGGGCAGTGGGACGCACTGCGGGGGTGCGGTGCTTGTCGGGGCTCACCTGGGGCCTCCCCAAGGGCTGCGCAGGCTGGGTCAGCGGCCCCGAGGCGCGGGAGATGCGGGGAATCAGGAGAAAAACGCATCCAAAGAACAATCTGGCAGCAGAGCTGGGTTATTATTATGGAGGGGCTTCGCAAGAGGCGAGAGGTTTTGCCGAGCTAATTACGGAGAGGCGTTATTTCCGAGAAGAAGTGCGATAACGTGTACAGGGTGGACATGGAAAGTTATCCAGGATTCACCCGTGCATCGCCCGTGCACTTATATCGCCCATCTCTCCGAAGTCCAGTCTAAACTTCATCGCTCAAATTACACGCCCTCGATATTTTAGTGAATATTCCCTGCATCGTTTTCTGAGGAGATGTAAACAAGCGGACACTCAGTCTTTAGGGAATTCCCGACTCTGCGAGCCCTGCTCTCCCGCTGCCGTCTCCATGCACATCGGAGGGATGTGCCCCGTTTTGGGGCGCCGGTAGGACCCCGCGGCGGGTCGTCGCGGTCTCGGCAGGTAAAGAAAGGAAGGAAGAGGGACTGCCGAGGGACGGGCAGGGTGGCCCCGGTCTGGTCATGCCGAGGCCGAGAGCGGAGCGAGGGACTCCTGCGGGACCCTCCAACGGGAACTGTGTTTGGTTCCAACACCTCTCTCTCAAGAGTAAAGCCAGGATGTGTGTGGGTGGGAGCGATCATCACTCACACATAGGAGAGATTTTTTAAATGTTTGACAGTACACAAGCACGACGAAATCACTGAAAGCGGAGAATTAGGGCTGTTTTAACGAGAGGATGTTGGCATGCAGACTCCTCCATCAGAAACTGCACCGAACCGCAAGTGCATGTGGCTAGGTGCTTCTCTCTGGAGTCTGTTCTCCCGTTAAAACAAGTCCTGTGAGACATTAATACTGCCACTGCGGTTAGCTTGTGAGAAACGGGCACCGAGACCGGGGCCGCGGTGAGCCGGGAGCCCACCCCAGACCGATCCCTTCGGGCACGGCGCAGTCGGTGCTCGGGCAGCGCATCCCAGCTCCCGCCCGGCGGGTCCCCCCGCGCGGGACGCGGCGTGGTGGGAGCGGTGCTGCGAGACGTCTCCGGGCCGTGGGGACAGCGGGGACGCGCGATCCCCGCAGCAAGGGCTGCTCCGCGCCCGCTCACCTCTCCCTCGCCCCCCGCCCCCGCAGCTGCTGTCAGGAGAGAGCTCGGAGGGAGGGACGGCTCGGAGAGGGAAGCCCAACACCCGTGCAGGACACGGTTCACTTCCCCGCAAGCCCTTCTGTCTTGTCTCAGTCACCTCCTTACAATACTTGGGTGTTTGCACACCCGCAAGTATCCAGAGATTTTCCATCTGTAAATCGCCGTTGTCTTGGGCTGGGGAAAAAGGAATCGAGCCAGTGCTCTCAGGCTTGCTCTTTTGAGTTTGCATCCCCACTGGCTTCAGCCACTGGGAAAAGTTACAGGGTTTGGACTAGCCTTGAATCCTTGGTCCTAGGCTGATTTAATGAAAACTAAACGAACCCCATCTCTTACCAATGATTTGTTTTCCAAATCAATGCAATGCACTTTCCTTGGGCTAGGCTGTCGGTCTCCGGTTTGTGGGTCCAGGATCTTCCAGGGCTGCAGACATGCGGCTTTTGTTCACGGCTCTTCCAGTGTGGAGCTCTGTGTTGCTTAATTTTGAGTGGCCAGATCAGTCTGAGGGCAACATTTCTATTTCCTAACTGGATGCCCGAGCCAGTGGTTCCTCTACCAACATTCAGAACATGATGCAATTTTTTTTGTTTTGTTTTTTTTTGTTGTGTGTGGTTTTTTCCTAGTCTTTTGTCCGTTTGTTTGTTTTGGGGATTTTTTTTTTGTTCTTTCGGTGTTTCTTCTTTTTTTTTCCTTTTTTAAAAATTTATTTCTAGGGGCTGAGGTGGGGAGACAGAAGGCAAGAAGAGAGTCGGTGGGATGCAGCCTTGCATCTTTTTACAGCTTGCGGCCCTTGCACTGCGGGGGAAGCGCAGGGAGTAATTTCGGCATCCCAGTGTGTAACTGCAATATCCTTTTCTTCATTTATTCAAATCTACTTATTTCATCTTTTGGTCGCTGCACTCTGAACATATTATCTGGATGAAATCCCTGTGTGTTCAAATCAAGTGTTGCATCTCTGCGTTCCTGAAATCGCGGTGAACACTTCAACTAGAAGTTGACTTTTTAGGCGTCTGCTAATTATGTCACGCTGTCACTCAGGGAAAGTGCTGGGGACAGAGGAGATTAGAACGATAATCATATTACGTAAAAGAGCATTTGCCGTAATGGAAGGCAAAGCCAAGCTGGACACATGGCGGGTTGTTTATAAATACACAGGCACAACGTTGAAACGATGTCTTGGTTTCGGTGAGCACGCTAACTCCATGCTGGAGGGCCCGTAAGGTTCCCCCGAGCTATCGGATCTGCCCTCCTGATTCCTTTCGCTTCTGTTTATGAGATGAATAAACACTCTCTGACAGGAGACGCGGGACGGCCTGTGAGGGGAAGCGGGGGGCCACAGGGTCGCAGTAGGCTCGGGAGGTTTTTAGCTCCTTTGCCCGCCGTCGGTGTGGACAAGGGACTCCGCGGGCGGGTTGGGGGCACTGCAGGAACCACCGCCCCGGAGGGGTTTCGCAAAACACCCGAGGGGGTGCGGCAGCAGGAGGGCTTTGTCGGGAGTGATCTCTGACCCCAGCGGGCTGTCCACCTGCTCCGATCTCTGCTCCACCGGGGCCGGGCCCGGGTGGGATCGGTGCCGCCTACGGCGGGGAGCACCGGTGGCGCATCGGTGGCTCCTCTCAGCTCGCTCCGCAGGATGGAGCGCGGCCCTTAGCGGGGGTGCTGCGCCGGGACCCGGGCAGGTATATTATGGGAACCCTCTACCCTCATGACTCCCTCGCGGAGCCCGTTCCCTGGGGGTTCGGGGTCGGGCGGCGCGGACACCCTGTCCACGGGGCTGGGCGTGAGCCCCTCCCGGCACCGTGAGCGGCCCACACCGCCCGCTCCCCCGGGGCTCTCAAGGCCCCGCTCCAGTCCCGCACCGCCCCCGCCCCGGCTCTCGTACAAGCCCGCTCCGGCCCCGCGGGCCGCGATCGCTGCCGGGGCTGCGGCGCTGGAAGGACGGAGGTTGCGGGGAAGGACGCATGGAAGAAGGGGCGGCTGAAGGGCCACAGCGGTGGGCGGCAGAGAGCGGCCGGCGGGCAGTGCCGGGTGGGATGGGCCGGGCCGGCCCGGGACCCCCCACGGCCCCGAGAGCGGCTCGACGGGCGCCTGGGCCGCGGAGTCAGAGCCGGGGCTGCAGCCTGTTCTGGCTGCACTGGCGATTGCCCCGGATCGGCGAGTGGCAGCCGGGCAGCGCCGCTGGCTGCGGGTCCCCTCGGAGGATGCTGCCTCGAGCTCCATGGGACTCTCCCAGGTGTGAGCCCTGCTCCAAGAGCCGAGCACAGCCCGCCGTGGGGGTACAGTCAGTCACCTCTTATGAGGAACTACAGCTCCCCTCCTCACAGAACAGCAAATACTTTTCAGAGAAAAATCGTATTTTCAGCCTCGGGATCAAATCCCGCCTCCTTCTCGTGCCCAGGGCCATGCTCTGGTAAGCCAGTTGCAGGATGCAGTCCTATGTCCTCTCCCCTCACGCAAACACCATGCACTGAGCGTGCCACAGGCTTGGAAATGTGCCTTGCTTTTGCTTGATATTTATCTAGGGATTTCTAAGCCGCTGGATTTCAGTTTTTCAGAGCCTAGTTGCAGATGAATTCAGGGCACTTCTCCTCAAGTAGTGCTTACCTTGGTAAAAACGGGGAACCGAGGTGATCTGCTACCCCTGACACTTGAATATTACTGTCTCACTAAGCATGGGCCACTTGTTGGAAGTCTGGGCTGTTACACAGTGATATGAACGGCTTTGGTTGTTTTATGGCAGTGACCCTGCTCAGAGCATGTTACAAATGAGCAACTCACTGCACCCTCACCGGTGGGACCTTCTTTTGGTGTATCAGTATGACTGACTGCTCTTGGCAATATGAGTTCAAGGGCAGATTCAACTTTCAAAGTCTTCCCCAGCTAATTTATGACTTTACATGTTGCTACGGTGTTCAGTGTGTGTATTAAAATGAAAATGTCTGTTAAAAACCGAGTGCATTTGGGACTAACTAGCTAGAGATATTTTGTTTAGTAAGTGGACAAATTTGGGAAGGGAGCTCATGAAAAAAGGTGATTCATTCATACCAGGTCTGAAAAACACGGTGAGCCTCCAGAAACAAGATCCCGGTTTGCTGCCCACAGGTTACAATTGCTGAAATGTTTGCATGTGTCTACAAGTAAATCAAGATTTACAGTTTCATGACTGGTGTGTACAAAGTGCTACTGTAATGCTCTGAAATAAAATACTTGTCTTTGGAAAGTGCAGAGGCTGCAGGTGTTTAGTGCAGTGTTTCAAGTAGAAATAAGAAATCTTATTCCTCTTGGTGTTTATAATTTTTACACTGATATGGTTACATTAACTCTTGACTGACACTCACAAAACTATCTGGGAGAATTTTACCTGATGCCAGAGTAATGTTGCTCTGAAGGAGAATGAAGTGCCTGAACAGCATGTGTTTCTGCCCAGACGTTTTTCCTTTTTTTTTTTTTTTTTTTTTTTTTTGTTAGTGCTTGAAAGCAGTCTGGTGCTTCTGGGCAGGGGAAAGACGGGAGAAATGTCATGTTAAGTTTAACACAACTCCCTTTGTTACCCTGCTTGTTTTGAGTGATTTTCTGAGTTTAACTAACCTGTTCACCCAGGAAAACACACTGGTCAGGATTTAAAATGCATCTGTGTGCACATGGTGGCTTTAGGAAAAATCATTTTTCTGTGGTACCTTGGCTATAATTGTTGGACATCCGGATCCAGTCCTAGTATTGCTGCCATCAGCAGCTATCATGTCTTTGCTTTCGAAGGACAGCAAGGAAATGTTTCACTGGGCACATGTTAAAAAAACAAATAAAAAAGGAACAGAAGAGGCTGATTACTTGACGAGAACATTAAATTTTCTGGTTGCAAATATAGGAGCAATCTTACTCACCTCACTGCTCTACACAAAACTACTCATCCCTTTGTGGGGCCCAGGTGCCACCATGCTCTCAGTATGAGCTCTCAGTACCTTTTGTACTTCACAACAGAAGTCTGACAGAAAATGAATTTTTTTACTGGTGATCTAAGATAATATTCTGTTCATTGCTTCAGGCTGAGATTGCAGAAGAAGAGTGACAGAGGGAATCACCAGAGGTTTTAAAGGCAACTGTTTGTTTTAATATGTACAAACAAACACCCAAAGATGAGTCAGCTCTGGCTGATTACCTGGAAAAACGCTTACATAAAGAAGCACTTCATCGTTTAACGTTTTGCTGTTCCGTAGTACCATCTGAATGTCAGTGCTTGAGCAGGAGAAGAATTATTTCTCTAACTCTCTGTGAGAGAATGTCTGATGGATGAAAGAAAACTTAGAATTCAGTGGAGCACTGACTTGCCATCAGGGTTATACAGACTATTATGTTGGCGCTATTCTACCTCTTTGTTATAAATATCCAAATATTCACATCCTCCTCAGTCAGCCCCTGATTGGTTTTGAGAGGCAGGTTTACAAACCAAAGTATACAGTGGGCCCATGCTTGGCTTGCTGAGCCAATGCATCGCAAAACTGCAGCCCTTGCACTGCCCTGCCCTGCTTACTGAAAGGCTCACAATGTGTGGAGCCCACCTGGGCTGGAGCCCAGGATTTTGGCAAGCGGGAAGACAATTTTGTGAATGCCTGCCTGCCTTGTGCCTGCCACAGCAGCAGCTGTGAGGTCATCAGGGTCTGTCTGGTTTTGTCTTCTATGTGGCTGCAAGCAGACAGGGAGGCATGGCCCCTCTTGGCCCTATTTACTGGTTATATACACTGCAGTATTTTTGTTATGTTTCCACTGTGGGAATCTGCACTTTCTTGTGAGACAAAATCATAGAGAGTTCAGAAATGGAAATATTGTTTATCCTGTCTTCACTGACTCCACTCGGTGTATCTGCAGTTCTTACCCAGTGTTTTGGGAGATTTTCATACTGATGGTTGATCACACCCCATGTTCCCATGATGCTGTTTTATGTTTGAATGTTGGTATAAATGGGATATACAGAATCCAACAGCAAGTATTTCAGACAGCTAAATCTCTGCAGGGGGACGGGAGGAGAACATAGGGATTCTATTCAGAGCTAGAAGCTTTGAATGTGCTATTCAGTTATCACATGTAGGACTAGATGAGATATGCAAGAAGAAAGGAGTCTGACCAGACAGCTATTACATCTAAAGACCGAAGAAGGTGTTGGCAAAATGGACTCCTTCCTATATTGAATGAATAATGAATGTAGATTCAGAATGTTAATTGGTGCAGCAGAGACATGAAATTATCAAATCTGCAGTGCCTCTCTAACCACAAATGAGTCTTCTGGAGTAGCTAGAGGCATTTGCTAGGACTCATCCCTGCAGTAAGGTGGTGACTTGTCTGCTCCATGATGACACTTTTTGAGGGGACGTATTTCACTGATATGCTTGTCAAACTGACAGACAAGGTACTTTCCTCACTGCCTGCTGCTGTGGGAATAGGTAAGAGCTCTCCATGCAATATTTCATTTATGCTGTTGTTTGCCATCTGGAGAACTTGTGGCTAACATAGGTTGTATCTTTCGTGCATTCCAGTGGAGCAACGCTTTCTCTCTGGTGCTCAGGCGGCTGTAGATCAACACCTATGTGGCAGATCTCCTTTCTTGGACTTCTTGTTTGTGCTGCATGCAGCTTCAGGCTGTGGCTCTCATCAAGCCCCAGGAGCAGCCTGGTGATGCAGGTTCACATTTGCTTTTTCGGGGGTAGAGGCTTGTCCACACGTGCAGGAGGAGAAGTCTGGACACCACTTCTAAAAAAAATGAGATGAGAGACTCACAAACTACATTAAGGTGATGGGAGAGGATCTAGACCATCCAATAAATCACCGGCTTCCTGTTATGTTTCTTTTCTACTTTGTGTCAGGGCTACAACTTCTAGGCCAGGACTTAAGTAATGACTCTTAATGGATATTTGTGCAACATATACATCAGCGGACAGGTAGTTACAGTGTCTGTGTGACGGTGGGCTAATTTGGAAGACCTAAAAAGGATTAAGAACTGCCAGACCTCTAGTTGTCACATGCACGTGACATGGTGTGTGATGGGAAGCAATGTGCCAAAGCTCAGCCCTCCGGTGCTGTCACATTGTGGGCAGCTCAGATCGTCCCTCCCGTGTGTCTGCGTGCTGCATCCCGGCCCCCCGCACGGCCAGAGCTGCGGGTGCACGGCCAGAGCCCCTCGCTGCCGCTGTGCTGGGCACCAGTCCCGGCCCCGCAGCACAGCCGCTGCTCTCATCACAGCCGCGCTCACGTCTGGCTCCTGCTGGTTGGTGTCTTCTGAGTGAGTGCTTTGACCCTCAAATGGGATCTCTGTGCCCAGCTTCTGTTGCCTGGGCACGTGCAATGCCTTAGATAGAGATGTAAGTCTGAGTTCCACGTGGGTGCTTAAAAATGAACAAAGAAGACTGCCTGGGGGTGAGGTGCCTTGCAGAAGTGTCAACACCAAACACGAGGGAGGTGTCAGGTCAACAGAACGTTTCTGTCTTTCTTTAGGAAGTGCCAGACCTTCCCCATACTTAGACTAATGCCTTTCTGTATATTGTAAGTTGTAATTAAAACTTCCATGCACTAGTTATTCTAAGTAGCCTATCTTGTGTAATCATCTTTACACAGTCCTGAAATTGCTGAGCAAGTTCCTAGCCAGAAATCCTAAGAAGCAGTGGAAGAATTTACCTTGGAATCAGTGGAGACTATGCACTCTACACCTTTCTCAGCTCATACAAAATAAAAGAACCCTTTGTTTTGTTTTGGTTTTATCTAGACTTAGCAATTTATGATTAGGATTTAAAGAGAGGACTTAAAATTACTTAATTGTGTTTTGTGTACTTCTTATTTAATACTGCAAGCAAAATAAATTAGAACGGGATTAATTCATTTTAATTTGTTGTTGTTTCTAATTATATAATTAAGACCTCAAATCCAGTAACACTTTCATTTGAGTAGAAAAAATATGTTTTAAAATAGATATGTAAGAGAAATGGAATTTATTTTCAGGGTCAGTCTTAAGACATCACATGACTTATATTCTGGATCCTGCTTTCTCTGAGGTTCATATCGCTAAAGAAGTTCTGCTCAGTGCAGCAAGGGCATCCTCTCTTTCTAGCTTTGCTCTCTTTTCTCAGGGTTTGTAAAGATTTTATTTTTACTATAAATGAAAATTAAGAACCAAGTATGTTTTCACCAGTTTGATTTGGCAGATGGACTTGTTTTTACCCACTGTGTGTAAGTGCCAGCTGCATTTTGATACCAAGAGTTGTTAGCATAGGGCAGCCTGCTCTGCAAGTGCATCTTTGTGGTTTCATTGGCCACAACATCTCTCACTTTGTCACAGGGCATGAGGCAAGTGATTCCTTCTGTCTCACTTTCAGAGAACACTTATACAGTTTCTGGTAATAGAAAGTTCATAATTCTGAAGGTCAGTTGAGATCAGCTTCTCCCACAAAGTGTTTTTATCAGGGTTTGTGCCATCTTTAACCAGGTGCACATTAAGGTGTGCCAGAAGGCTACTTCCAGCTTAGTCCAGCAGACAAAAGAGCTCTCACTTTTTCCAGGGTTACCTGGAAGCACTGTCCTCCTATGCTGAGAGCCTGTGCATCACAGTGGTGCAGGATTTGTCTGTTCATGACTCTCTTTCTGTTGTTTTAGATGTCAGGTAATATCTGGGCAAAAGCACAAGCTCTGGATCTGATGCAAAGGGCTTGAAAGTCCATGGTCAGGAATGAAGAAGGAAACAGAATTAGACCAACTCAGTGCACAGAAGTGATGGTGTAAATACATTCTGGGCTACATACCTGTGCTTTTTTCCATTTAAGTTCCCAAATAAACCCAGTAATTTTAGGGAAGCATTAGAAGAGTAATGGATGCAGTTAGGGGGGTGATATCTTTCTCTGCAAATGGCATGCTGGAGGCAGGGGTTATTTTAAGGTTATAGCCGTGCAGTTTGCAATACTAATAAACAGTCTGGGGATAGATGATATAAAGACACGCGCATCGAAGAGCAGGTTTGACACTCCATTTCTCACTGTCTGTTCAGAGCACTGCCCTGCAATATGAAACCACGGGGCCCAGCAATGGTGTCTGTATGCCTTGTGCAAGAGTTCAACAACCCACGATGTGCATCTGGAAAAAAAATGTAGCCCCTGCTGTCCCCACCCGTAGCTTGTCTTGCTCAGGGTGAGGACAATGATCCTATTGACTTTGACAGAGATGGGCTGGACCTGCTGCCATTGGCACAGGACATCATCAATGCATGGGCAGCTCATGGTGCTTCCAGTGGAGGTTTCTGCCCTGTCAGTCACTTATCTCATAGGTGGGTGTTTGATGATGGCAGGTTCAGCACAATATCCTGTTCCACAGTTCTGAATGGAAAATGTGCTCTAATATCCAGGGCACGGTGCAGCGGCCTGGCTGAGGTGTTCCACAGTGTCCTACCTGTGTACCAGTGAGGCTGGGACAGGGCGGGGTGGGACGGGGCCTGGGGGCAGCTGGAGCTGAGGGTGCCAGCCTCCAGGGGCTACTTGTGTGTATAGAGCAGCAAGAGCCAGTGTGTGGCCTGGGGGAGTGGCTCCATTCATGGAGAGGAAGGGGAGTGTGACACTACAGCACAGGGATGCATAGCTGCTGCCCTCAGTGTGTGCTAGCTCTATTCTGCAGAGAAACCATTACTGGTTTAGTTGGCTGTGCAGAACTTGGCCTCTGGCATACTTCAAGGCTTTTTGACTTTCTCTGCACACAGCAGACCAATTTTGGGTAAAACCATCCCTCCCAGACTGGAGGCATGGTCATTCAATTTATTGCATTTTCAGATAGTTCAGACTCCTCTTAATTTCATTTTTGAGAAAGGCCTCTTAGACAAATGGTTTAGTTCATATAATGTGTTACAATTTTGGATGCAAAAGCTACTTGTGTATTTAGTGATGACAAGTGTAGAAGGTCTGTGTTTAAAAATCGGATTCCAGCCCTGTTCCCGTAACAATCCCACGATCTTCACTCTGTCAAAGTGTCTGCTGCCTTCAGCCTGAGTAATGACCACAGGATTGGGTTTCTCTCTGCAGATTTCAGGTTTCTCGTGGAAGTATGCATGTACTCAGATGAAATACATATGTTTGTCTGCAAAGGTATGGTTATGCTGACATTTTAGATATGCTGAGTGAAAGAGTATAAGAGCTTAGCCCGGACCCGGCAGCTCTTGGCAGCCAATCAGGTGAGCAAGGGGCATTGCCAGGACCATTTGTGGATGATTTAAATGGCTCTAGGGAGCGTGAGTGACCCAGAACTCAATGAACAAGGGCATGGTACAGCACTCTGGGCAGGGAGGGCACAGCCACCCTCCCAGCTCCTGGTGGTGGATTATGTGTTAGGTGTGGTTGTAATGGGTTTTTTTGTTGGTTTTTTCCCCTCAACTTGACTAGATCCTCCAGTTGGCAGTGATGAGGTTGATTAGAGGGGTACTAGGGTAACTAAAAAGGATTTCAAGGTTCTGGATTGATTGGATGATGGGACAGGAGAGCAGATGGTGTTCTGCTCAGTTCCTTCAGTAGCACAGATGAATGATCAAAGGAACAGCAAAACCCATGTTACCAATAAATGCCT
Source organism: Pachyramphus minor (assembly GCA_013397135.1). Taxonomy (NCBI): domain Eukaryota; kingdom Metazoa; phylum Chordata; class Aves; order Passeriformes; family Tyrannidae; genus Pachyramphus; species Pachyramphus minor. Next base: position 2,734,475 of record VYXB01004616.1, read on the forward strand.
TAAGGACGAGTGTCATCAGTAGAATTTTGGTTTTTTTGATCATTGGGCAATTTTTATGACACCAGTCAGATGGACTTTATCTATCTATCGAGGGCAAAAGGATTCTAACCCATGAGTTGGAGGGGCTGATTGAGAAGGCTTTAAACTAGGTTTGAAGGGGGAAGGGGATGAAACCAGGCTCTCTGGAGATGACCTTAAGGGTGGCAAGCCAGAAATCAGCAGCCCAGCTGAAGTGCATGTAGACTGTGAAAATGCACACAGTATGGATAATAAACAACAGGAGCTGGAAGCCATTGTGCAGCAGGAAAGCTATGGCATAGTCACCATCATGGATTGTGGTGGGATGACTTGCAATGGATGGCTACAAGCTCTTCAGAAGAGACAGGCGAGGTAGGAGAGGTGGAGGGGTGGCTCTGTATGTTAGGGAGTCTCTTAACTAGATAGAACTTGAGGTTAGTGACAATAAAGTTAAGTGCCTATGGGTAAGAATCGGGGGAAGGCCAACAAGGCTGCCATTCTGGTGGGAGTCTGTTCTAGACCACTCAACTGGGGTAAAGAGGGGATGAATTATTCTGCAAGAAGCTTTGCCAGCTCTTGTTCTTGTGCGAGACTTTGACCTGCTGGGTGTTTGCTGGGAACTCAACACAGCAGAGAAGAGGCAGTCTAGGAGGTTCTCGGAGTATGTGGAGGAGAGCTTCTTGTCACAGCTGGTGAGCAGCTTACCAGGGCTGGGGCCTCACTAGACCTGCTGTTTTCAAACAGAAAAGAGCTGGTGGGAGATGTGGTGGTCTGAGGCCATCTGGGCTACAGTGACCATGAAATGATAGAGTTTTCAATATTCAGTGAAAAAAGGAGGGGCATCAACAAAGCCTCTACCCTGGACTTCAGCCTATTCAGGATGTTGATTTGGAGAGTCTCTTGGGAAACAACCTTTAAAAAAAAAGGGGTCCAAGAAGGATGGACATACTTCAAGAAAGAAATCTTGAAGATGCAGGACCAGGCTGTCACTATGTGCCAAAAGATGAGTTGGCAGGGAAGATGACTGGCCTGGCTGGGCAGGGAGCTTTTGTAGGAATTCAGGGAAAAAGAGGGTGTATCACCTTCGGAAAAAGGGGGAAGGAAAGTCAGAAAGTGTTTGGGCGTGTTGTTAGGTCATGTAGAAAGAAAATTAGAAAGGCAAAATCTCAATTAGAACTCAATCTGGCCACTTCTGTAAAGGGTAATAAGTGTTTTTGTAAATACTTTATTAGCAGAAGGGGCAAGGAGGACACGGGGTGGGGGGGAATTTAGTTAGAGGGGGAAACGGCTGAGGTACTTAATACCTTCTTTGCCTCAGTTTTCAACAGTAAGACAGGTTGTCCCCAGGACAGCTGAGCTGGTAGAAAGGGATGGGATGCTGAATAGTCCCCCCTGTAAGCCAGGAGGAAGCAGTTAGTAACCTGCTAAGCCACTTAGATGCTCACAGGTCTGTGGGACCAGATGTGATCCATCTGAGGATGGGATGATGAGGGACCTGGCAGAAGAGCTCACCAAGCATCTCTCCATCATTTGTCATCAGTCCTGGCTCACAGGGGAGGTCTCAGATGACTGGAATTTGGGCAATGTGATGCTCATCCACAAAAAGGGCCAGAAGGAAGATCTGAGAAACTACAGACCTGTCAGCCAGACCTCAGTGCACAGCAAGGTTATGGAATGGATCATGGGGGGAGTGTGAATCTGCTGGAAAGCAGTACGGCTCTGCAGAGGGACCTGGACAGACTGGAGAGATGGGCTGAGTCCAACGGTATGGGGTTCAACAAGACCAAGTGCCAGATCGTGCACTTTAGCCACAACAACCCCCTGCAGCCCTACAGGCTGGGCACAGAGTGGCTGGAGAGCAGCCAGGCAGAAAGGGATCTGGGAGTTTGGATTGACAGGAAGCTGAACATGAGCCAGCAGTGTGCCCAGGTGGCCAAGAAAGCCAATGACATCCTGGCCTGTATCAGAAACAGTGTGGCCAGCAGGAGCAGGGAAGTGATTCTTCCCCTGTACATGGCACTGATGAGGTCACACCTGGAGTATTGTGTCCAGTTCTGGGCCCCTCAGTTCAGGAAGGGTGGTGTTAGGTCATAGGTTGGACTCAATGATCTCAGAGGCCTTTTCCAACCTAACTGGTTCTGCGATTCTGTAATCATGGGTATGCCTCAAAGTGCAGCAGTGTGGGTATGGGACTTTTAATTTTTAGTGACGTTTATGATTTCAGACTTTTCTTCTGGAACAGGTTTTGTTTTTTTTTCTCCTACGTTTCCTGTGAGGTCAAATTCTAAAAAAAATAAATAACTGAACAGTCTGATTAACAAAATCAAAACACTTATTCACATGTTGATCTTGTATTTTGCAATTTATTTGAGAACATTAGTTTCAAAACCTGGAAAAAAAAAGGTAGAAATATAAAACTTTGATTTATTGAGAATGCTTTCTCTATATATTTCTTTTAAAACTAACATTCTTCAAAAGTGATATATATTTCCCCAGATTGTTTTACTTCTTACAAGCTGATGTTTTCTAAAGTATGTGTCCATCAGAAATTTTCTGACTGGTGCTTGTGTGAAGTCATAGTTGTTTTTTATTTTGAGACGAAGCCAAAGTTCTCTAACCAGTTAGCTGAATTTTGCCTGTATTAGATTTCACATCTCTCAGGAGGTGTGGGATCCAGCTGTGGTGTGGAGGAAGGAGTGGGATGGATGTGCTGATGCAGGAGAGTAGATGTGGCTAGGACACTGTCCCCAGATCAGAGCTGCAGGCCTGCTGGGCACTGTCACAGTGGAGACACACACTCAACAAATTTTACCAGATATTTTCAAGTTAATTGCTTTTGGAAGGATTATCAGATTAAATGCCAGTCATCCTAGCTTTAGCTAATTTCATCTGTTATACTGTCAAAATATTTTTCTATAAAAGGTCAGGGATCAGGTTGCCTTGCTTCTGAAATTTTTCTGTCGAGCTGGGTAGGCAAGTGGTCCTGCTGTGCTATAGGCTCTGAAGAGGAGGAACTTGCACATTTTCTGCAATCTGTTGCCAATGTGCAGTGCCCTCAAGGTCAGAGAGCAGGTGTGGGCCAAAGTGTTGGACACTTGGTATGTGTGGTTTATTGGGGTCAAAACAGCTGGTGGTTGTGGGCCTGGCAGGGCTGGCCAAACTACAGGTGCCAGTGGGCACTGGCTGCTCATCCCATGAGCAGCCCTGTGTCATGGAACCCTCTCCTGCCTGTGCCACAAGGGACTTGCTCTAGACTTGTGGATGCATGAAGGAGGGGAGAGCTGAGTGCTAGAATCTGTGTTGCCTCAGGTGCCTTGCAGGGATATGCCTCAGGGCTTGTTTTTGGCAGACGATGGTGCCCTTCAGTCTCAGCTTCAGTCAGCCTTAACAGCCTCTGGAACAAGTACTTACAGAAATGTAGGGTCACGCTTGACACAAGAGTGCCAATGAAGAAAAGTTATTCAAATGCCTCTAAATTACTGGTCTCGAGCATCAATCTGCCCTCTCCCTTTGGTTGTGTTTGTTTTCCCTTGTGGGGTGGGAGGGGCTTTTTGGAAGGAGGGATGAGTTTTGACTCAAAAATGAAAACCCAGGCTTTTCCGGCTGACATACAGCAAAGACGGGTATTTGAAATCCCCAAGAGCTTTCCATCTGTGTGCTATGAGAGATGCTCCCCCACTCAGACAAACCCAGCCTACGGTCCTCCGTTCTGCAGAAAGAGCCCCTCACCGTGTTTCCCTCAGACCTTAATGAGTTTAGTCTGCAGGATTTCCTCTTCCGGTGACATTATCAGCAGAAATTACCCTGTACCATTACCTGTGGCCAATGAAGGCTGACAGGCCTCTCCCAACCGTGTTCCACCCCCAAGACAGGAGAGTATTGTGTGGACTTAACCCTTTGAAGCTTTCCTCACCTCCACCTACCAGCTGCTGCCGTGGCAGTGCTGCAGTCCCTGTTGCTTGTGCTTGGGGCCTGTGGGTGCTGCCCTGGTTTTAAGGGCTGGGTGCAATGGTGCCTATGGGGGCCCTGCTCCGTGGGAGCCCAGGAGAGAGGCTACAGGGGGTCTGCGTTGTTGTGTGACACCTGGGTACACAGGACTACAGCCAAACACCACTTTGTTATCAAGTCTTTTCCTTCTCCTCTGATGTTACTTTTCAATATTCATTGCATGGACATATTTTCCATCCTGATGATCTGGGAAGGGTGCACCTCAGGAGTGTTTGCTCTGTTCAGGACTTTGATGGCTTTACTTTACATCTTTTGGCTACATCCACAGCCAGGTGCTGTTCAACCTATGCTGTGTGACTCAGAATAGTGTTGATTTACATCCACTGTCTCATTCTGTATCTCCTACATAATTACTACACACAGAAATTCAGGCTCCGTTGGTACCACTGGAGAAAGCAATAAACCTCTGTGCATGAGCTCCAAGGGTACTGTGAGCGCCACAGCCTTGACTAAAACCAAAGCTACCTAGGAAAAGATGGGGAAGCCCAAATGCTGGATTGCCAGGCAGCTTTCTGTGCCCTGTTGGGAAAGCACCACATCGTCTGAGCCCCTCTACAGGGAGGTAACCTGGCACATCTTCCGATCTGTAATGGGGACAGGGGAGGATGCAAGGGTGATTACTGCTTCTTGTGGAGCATTTCTGTCTGTGGCTGCCCTCTCTTCTCAGGAGCAAAGGGCCTTTCCTGCTCCCAGGTGAGGCAGCAAGTGTTAAACCCTGCCTGGGGGCCCTGCTACATGTTTGCATTCCTGTCGCTGCTTCTGGGGTTTCATTAGCCCAGTCACTTGATTCACTGCTTGGAGAATTAGTCTGGTTTTCTGTGACTGGGAGGCCTTCATGTAAACCTTGCTTCTGGTGTAATTCTCAGTCAGTTTGGTAATATTATTGGGCCTTGAAGTATTCAATGGCTAGAGGAAATGCTCTGTGTAAAACTCACAGCTTCATCTGGTAGTGATTTGTCATTTACCAGGCTTTGGGCTTGGTGCCAGCTCAGCTGTTGCCAAATAAAAGGAAGACAGGGGAATAAAATGATTATCAGGAAAGGGCTTAGAAATATTGTAAATGAAACAAACTAAGAACATTCTACTTTTATCCCTCAAATATATGGGATCTAGTAGACCACCAAAAAAATTTCCTGTGAACCTGTGAAAACGGGATTGTCTCTATTTTGTGTCCCTCACCTACAGAACACATGGAAGTCCGTGTGCAAATGGACTTCCCAAATCCATAACCACTTTGAAAGAAAGTCCTGAGTTTTAGTTAATGGAAGTTTTGGGTTGAAGGACAGAGCACAACAGGTGAAAAATTAGTGTTACATACATCAACTTTCAATGATCATATTTAATTTGTATAAAGAGTTGTTCCTTTACACTCCCATTACTGGGTTTTGATTTAATACGCACATTTAGGCAGAAATCATAACTTGATGTTGGAAAAAAATAAAAGTTCAAAAGATAAGAGTCATTGAATAAATACTTTATCCAAATAACAGAAACTTCTAGAGCTTATAAATTTTTTAAGAGACAGTTCCACAGCTCTGGCAGCAGACAACTGTGAAAAGGAATTCCCCACAACTTTTAATATGCTCCTAATTTAATAATTTTTCTTCACAGTTGTATGAGGTCAGTCAGTAAAATTTAATGGAGGAATAAACAGAGGTGTAGGGTGATGAAAGACTTGCCTAAGGTCCTGCAGGATTAGGATCTATTATCATGGTGCCACCCCAGCAGCATGTGATGCTGTGGGTGCACACAGGTGGGATGGGGTGGGGATGCTCTTGGTAGCTGGGAACCATGGTGCTGAACTCTGTGAGGCAGGAAATGGGTGGGACTGTGTGGACAGGGCTGTGCCAAGCATGACAGAAGGCAGAAGGACAGCTGGGAAGACAATCTCACCTGGGCTGGAGTCAGGGACGGGCATGCTGGGGCAGAAGCAGCTCCTGTTTATTTCTGCTCACGCAGCACTCAGGGTTGGGTGATGAACTTGGTGCACAGCGAGAGCAGCAGCACTGCAATCCTACTGCAAGGTACCGGACATGCAGGTGTTGGCTTCTTACAGGCTTTTCACCTTTTGGTAGAAAACAGTTGAACAAAGCAGAGACTGTTCTGGTAAACTTACACTTCTCCAGGCTCCGATTCCACTTGTGATGTCCCAGTTTGCTCAGTCCAGATATCCTGTACACTAGCAAACTGTAAGGACTGAATCAGCTCCTCTTTATCCAATGCCCTTGTCATGGTTATCCTTCCCATGGTTACTGCTGCTGCTTTCATCTGTTACTTTCCCTTCCAAAGCCACTCTTCCTCTTCCTACCTTTAATTTTTCTCCTGCTTTGAGATGCATATTGCCTGAGCTACTTTTCCCCTGCTGTGCTAAATTGGCCCTTGAGGAAGGCAATGCCTTCCATCATCACATATCATTGCTGATTTTCCCTTACAGAGAGAAATGGCTGCTGTTGAGGGGGTCCTGGCCTTAATGATAGGTGGCTTGATGTCTGTTATGGTTGTAGTCTTCAAATACATGAGCAGTAGAAATTTCCTTCTCTTGTTGTCTTTTTGTTCTTTCTTGAAGGTGCATTGAAAATAAGGAACTTAAATTGAGCTGGCAGTGTGTTCTTTGTGATAGCAGCACACTGGAATACATTGCTGTCTGGTTTGGAGGGTTTTTTTGGTTTTGGAGAATGCTGCTGCTCCTGATGTGGGATGCACCCCTGGCTGCCCAAAGCATCAGCTGATGTTCAGTACTTGTGTGATTTTAATGGTGCTGAACAAGTGAGGCTCTATCTCCTTAACAGAGCTAAAGAAGCTATTAAATAGTAAACCTAGTGGAGGACTAACATTAAGGAAATGTTGTTTTATTCCAACCTTTCAGATGGATTTCCTTGGTAGTACTGTAAGCAGAGCTGTGTACAAACCTAACATCAGACGTGTTAATGTGAACTGATAACTGTAGGGACGGCACACTCAAACAAATGTCTCTTTACTGAGCCTCAACTCTTACTTAGTGAAAGACAGGATCCATTTAGTGAAGGAGATGGGTAAAGGAAGGCTGCTGAGATGTTAAATAGTCATAGAAAGGCAATGATAATTTAGAAATGGATTTGTATTCTGTGTCTGTAGAATGTTGGGAAAAAATTCGTACATGGTTTTTGATATTTGGGATATGCAAATTTCTTTTTCATGCTGTCTTCTAATAAAAGCATGGATCCAATTTTCCTAACCATGAAAATATAGATGGTCACCGTTCTGGAAACTCTTCTTTTACATGTTTTAGTCACCTGTTATCCTATTTCCAAACATTTGAGATAATTTGAATTCAGTGATGTCTGGAAATGTGATACACTCGTGGCAACGGTTTGAGCAATTTGGAAGATGTGGATTTTGGTCTCTGAAAAGAATTTTGGTAGGTCTTAATAAATTTTTTGAGTCTGGGAATGTCTCGAGGCTGGTAGCAGCAAGTGAGACAACACCAGTGTAAGAACAGCAGGGAAGGGTGACAGCTATGTGTCTATCTCCAAATTGACAGTGTACAGCAATAATGTTCTTCACTGCACTGTAAGTAGTTAATAGAATAAGTGCAAATTAAATGGGAATCCAGAAAAGTTTCCTAGGCATATCAGAGTTTTTTTACACTAATGAACAATTTGCTGCTATTTTCACAGAATTAGGGGATAGCTCCCTTGATGCAGGGCATTGGGACTGCCTGCTCTCATCAAGAAACAACCCACTCTGATCAGAGTCAGCTACACCAGACTGAGGTCTGAGCATCTCCACAGGCCTCTCCAGGCAATGTACCCCAATGCAGAAGATGCAACAAATCTTCTTATTTAAGATGACTTCCAGATTTGCCTCAGATGTGTCAAACTCATTGAAACTGGGTTTGTGAAGCCCCAGGGCAGTTTTAAAAGGCCCACTATGCCCAGCTGGCTATGTCCACTGCCAGCAGCTATCCTGGTGACCTGAGCTCCAGCTGCCGGGCAGGAGCTGGAGCTCTGGCACAGCCCTGGCAGGGGCAAGTGGCTGGGGGAGGATCTCCACTTTGGGGGTATTTCTGGGCAGAGCTCCTTGCCAAGAGAGCTCCCAGCTCTCAGCTGGGCTGGTTTCTACACTGCTGCCAGCCAGCAGAATTGCCCAGTTCAGCTGCCTTGGATGTGTTCATCACACGCGAGGTTTGAAACTTCAGATTTCTAAGTTTGATAATCCCAGGGATGCTGCTCCAGACACTGCAGCCCAGGATATGATCTCCTTGGTATAGTGATCTGGGAGTGGGCTGAGATCTATCTGTACGTGGGGCATCTGTGGACATATGGATTATCTCTTTGTGGATAAAACCAGTTGCAAACTAAAACTGATTAGAAAAAAGAAAAGCCACAAAAATGAAGCTGTTTCTGGTGACAGGATCAACTTCTATTAAGCTATCTGCAGTTTAGAGTTCGCTGCCTTAACATGCAAAAAGCAATCTTGATTTAAAACAAACAAATAAATCTCCCTTTTTTCCTGTTTTCTTATGCCACTATTCTCACTATGTAATCTGAGCATAAAGGAAAGTCCGCTGCTGAACTTTCTGAAGCCTTCATTTGGCATTTGCATGAAGAACTTTAAAAGAAATAATACAAACAAGTTGAATGTATATAAGGAGCCTTGGAAGATTGTATCACAGATAAGGAAAATGCTTAGGATTTTCTTTTTGTATGTGTAATGCCTTTGCAACCTACTCGCAACATTATTCCCTGCATGAGGGCCCCCTAATTATTTCATCATGCAGCAGGAAATTCTGGTAGGTCATATATAAACAGCCCGAGGCAGAGACCTCTTCATCAGATAGAGCATGACATCTGACATATGTGCAGGCTGCTGCTCGCATGACACAACCAGCCAGGCAGCCGTGAACGCAGGAGCAACTGGGAGCATGGGGCTGCCGGGAGGTGGCAAAGGGCTCCTCTAATCCAAAGCTGAAACTTCACCCTGTCGCTTTCCGATGGCCACGTCCCACCTCGCACCTGGCTGAGCCTGCAGCAGGCGCGGTCCGCGTGCAGTGCCAGGCGGTTCGGGGGCGGGATCCTGACCCTGCTGTGCGCAGGGCTTCTCCCTGAGGATGGGGCGATGCATGTGCCCCTTGTCCCAGCGTGTCCCTGGGCGTGAGCGGGGCCCCGCAGTGCCCGTACCACGGCCAGGCTGCACGTCCCAGCTTCAGCCGGGGCTCCATCCGGCTCGGAGCACCGCCTGGCACCCGTGCACCGAGGAAAGGCACCAGCTCCCGATGCTGCCTCTGGGAGGCTGAGATGCCATGCTGAGGAGTGGCTGGAGCTTGGAGATAGCTCAAACCCAGGTGACTGTGACAGATTAGGGCTCTGTGTCAGATATGGTACATGACTGTTGTTCTTTGGTTCCCACCACTCCCCCCCACCCCCCATCGCACTTATTTTTATGGTTACTAACAAAAAGACAGATTATTTTCCCTTAAACGAGTAGTGGTCAGTGGTGTTTCCTTGCTACAGAAAATAGGTTCTTAGGGAACCTGTTGGAAGTAGCAGGCTGGGGAGCAGTTCGAACACTGTAGGGAAAGAACATGCCAGCAGTCCCCACACTGCCCTGCAGCATTTCTGACCTGAAATTCCCTGTGGCCTCACACCGGATTGCCCAGGCCATGCTCTGTGTGCAAAACAGCACTGCTTGCTCTAACACTTTGTGAGCTGGTCTCTTTCTTAGATGAGAGAAATAGGCTGCATGAAAAACAAAGGGAAATGTTTTAGGGAAGCAGCAGCTCCCTATTGTGACATGTATTTTCCCCTCCAGTGTATATTTCCACTGTCTTAAAATATACAACTCTACTTCGATAATATTGTTATTATTTGGACTATTGGATTCTACTCTTATGTGTCTTGGATGCTTTGAATCAATCAAGAAACTTTTTTATGTGTTTTTTGACTTTGGCTTTAACCTTAAGCCCAGTCCCAGAAAAACCTGTGTTCAGCAGTTTTCCAAACTCTGTCCAAATCTGTTTACACAGGATAATGTTCTTTCCATTGCTGCATCTAAGGCCATGATAAATTCCAAGGAATTTAAGTTTTAAGGAACTGAGGGTAGTGACAGTATTTGAAGACAGACTGTTGGTCTTAATACCAGAATACTGAAGCTTGAGCTCTTTTCAGTCTCCTACTATAAAATCTCCTTCAGACAAACAGTTCATAATCAGATATCAGTCATTCAGTAATGCTCCATATTTCCTGAAAAGTCAACTTTTTCTTATTCCCTTGGGTAAGTGACTGAATCAGTTTGTTTGGAATCAGCTATTTTTAAATCAAAGTCTGTCATAGACTGAAATAGTTCCCTGTTTTCTTCTGATGTGCTTTTTACATTAGCTACATTTGTAATTAGATAATTCCTCATTAACCCTTTTTTCTAATCTAACATTGCGTTATCATAAACCTCAGTATGCACCCGTTCACTTTCAATTTGAAGACTAACATCAAACATTTTTTCGCAGAAATTTCAATTTTTAGTAGAAATTTAAAATTTAATCTCTGAAATGGACTTTCCACAACCTCCATCTACATCCTTAAGATTCTTGGATGATCCTGACCTTGTGTACCTGTGTTTATTCCCAACTCGGTTGATACTTCTTATCATCTCTTTGTTTCAGGGTGAATGAAATGAAATGTCTACCCTTAAGACTTTCAGTATTTCTGACAAATACAGACACTGTTTAAAACTGCCCTTGTCCTTATGGGTGATTTTAATTTCCCAGATGTCAATCCTGATTTGTTAGAAAACACAGCTAAAGTCTGGATCCATTTTTTCCTGAGTAACTTTGCAGAGAGAACACTTTCGATTTCCTGGTGTGGGAGAAGTTCAGGAGACATGACCAATGCTAAAAACATTTTTCTGTGCTTGGTGTTTCAGATTCTGCCAGGTGCCTTTAAAAAAACAAGTCTTATGTTTGTACCCACTTGGTACCCGAGAGACTTCTCCACAAAATGGAACAGGCTTTTGGTGGTCTGGAGGGAGAATCAGATCTCTGGCTATAGCTAAGCAAAAATATGCAACGTGATGTAAGGGAAATGTAGACCTGGGCTAGATGTGAACACAGCAAACTTTGAGGGTGAGGCTGTTGCTGGTGTGAGGTATCAGTGGAGAAGAAAGGGATACTGAGGTAGATGATGAAGAGTGTAGAGAAACTGGTGCCTTTGACCTGACATGCTGAGAGAACCTCTGTGTGCAGCTGTCCTTGCTGGGTGGGATGTTTGAGACCCTGGAGGTGTGCAGCACCATGTCTGAATTAACTGTGCTGTCAGTGCTGAACATAGCCCCCAGAAGAGGTTATAGAGCCAGAGTGAGTGTGTTTGCTGTGTGACAGCAGTGCAAGCAGGTCCATGGGCTGTGCAGGACACCCTCGTCAGCTGTAAAATCACAGAATCAACTGTTAATTCCTCCGAGATCATCAAGTCCAACCCTTGATGCAGACCCGTGACTCTCACAGTCATCAAATCAGTGGTCTTCCCTAAAGCAGAACATTTTTTGCAATTTTTTTTTCTTCTTTTACATCACTTGATATGCAGCTTGGTGTCTGAAATCTGCTGTGTAAGTCTCTTGTATTGATGTGCTGCCAATGCTGAAGTGTCAGGCACGGGTAATTCGGTCTCCTTGTTTCTCTGTTAGTAGCGTGTGAAATGAGAGAAACACGTGGCTTAAATGAAGGCTTGGTGATGTTATAGCACACATGGACAGCACAGTTTTGGGCAGTGTTACAATGGAGTAAAAGTATGATTATTTGTCACTCTGTCTCTGATCTCTATGAACCTCTTAAATCCAGTGTCCTGTGAGATCTATGACACCTGGTGTCAAAACAGTGGAGTGGGTGGAGGTGAAATTAGGTGTCATGGCATCTGGGCAGTCCTAATGAAGATCTAAATGGACCTGATGCTGCTTACTTGTGCCTTTAAAAGTCCTTCACTAATAAATGTTAAAATTTAATAGTTAGTAATTATGTCGTCAGCTCCATCTGTTGGAAATAGCTGAGACTCAAGATACTGAAGATTTTTATGCAATTTTGCCCTTCTGAACCAGAAAGTGTGTGCAATGAATACCTCCTGTTGTCTTAAAGATATTTATGTTCTCTTAATATTTCTTCTCCATCTATGCACCAAAGTCCTATAATTATTGCTACAGAGGAACAAGAATTGTCTGCTCTTTAATAGACATTGCCTGAATTTATGCATAGAGAGAATGGTAGAGGAGGAGAACTGTATTCCTATTTAAAAATCTGAAGAAACATAAGTTGAAAGTAAATCCTAAAATAAAAATCCTTGATACGGATGGGAATTTCATGAATGAATTTCTTTTCCTTTTTCCCTCTTCTTTAATGAAGAACACAAGTAAAATTGCAGATTCAAACACTTTTGAGTACTGAGGCAGGCAGGGGGTTGATTAGGGTTCTCTAATTATAACTAATGACAGAAATAACATAGGCTCCTGTTTTGCCTGGATGATATAGGAATTGAGCCACTCATACAAATACAGCATGTCTCCCCTTATTTTCTTATGGCAGATGATACAAAACTGACTCAATAAACAATGCTGCTGTTTAAGGTTCTCAGGAACCAGGACCTCAGTCTGCTCCCAGCTCTGTTCACTGGGTTCCTGGTTATGTGGAATGGCATTTGACAGGGATGGAGCAGCAGGCACTGCAGATCACAGCTCTTCTGCTGTATTTGCTCTCATTCTGGCTGCAGCCTCTTACTGTGCTGAGACCAACATCTTGTTTAGGGCTCCAGTTACTCTGACTTGGGCATTGTGGTGCTTCCAGATGTTGTGCTGTGTTAACAGTGGAATTCTTCCGAGTGGACCTGGAAATGATGCTGCTGTGGTGTTATGTTGAGAATCCTGGTGTGTTTCAATATTTACTCAAACTCCAGTCTGTGTGCAATTCCCCAGGAAGGACAGGCCAGGAAAAATTGCCTTTTGCTTAAACATAGTCAGAATAAGATACTCAGAAATGCATTTATTGCCCCAAACCTGCCTCAGTAAGCTCTTGCCAAGGTTCGTGTGGTCCTCCTTTGCAGGATACCAGTGTGCTGGGAGCAGGGAGCCAGGCACTGCCTCCGCTTCCCCCTGAGCAGGGACCATGTTCTGCTCAGAGAATCCTTGTGCCTGGGTGTCAACATGATGCATGGACAGTTTCTAAATCAGGGCATGCATCACAGATCCTGTTTAAAAACATATCTTCTAATCCTATTTGTTTTGTCTACTAATGAGCAGATGCACTGAAACAGGCACCTCATGCCCTGAAGCAAAATCCCAGTGCTGAGGGAAACAAAAATGACAAATATTTTTGTTAGGTATCTTTCTCTGTCAATGTTTATACAGCCCAATTCCCGAGGTAGCTGTGGGTGAAACAGCAGAGAAGAAAAAGAATTCTTGAGCCTCTACCTGACTCCAAGGACACCAGCTCATGTGCCCTTGCAGCAAGAGGCAGCACAGGATGAAGCTGAGCAGCGAGAGCAGCTGAGGAGAAGCCGTGAGGGTGGAGGGCTTGGCTGCTCTGCCTGTGGTGGCTGTTCCTGCACTGTTATCAAACCCTGCCTGGTGTGGAGGGACTGCTGGGGCAGAGCCCACCCTGGCTCCCACCCTAGCCCACTGCCCCACCAAGCCATGGCAGGGCACGGTCCTGGGCAGGAGGGCTGGGGCTCCTGCTCCTCTGTGTGCCCTTGGCTGTGCTGGCTGGGTGTGGGGCACCCCATGGGGCACCTGTGGGGCACAGTTGCTGAGCAGCACCCGGCCTTCTCCCCATGTTACCTGGTGCTGCTGCTTCTGTGGGAGCTGCTGAGGCCATGGGAGCCATGTCCCTGCAGCTGCAGAGAGGTGCAGGGGAGCTGCAGGTTTATCTCAGTAAACATTGCGGGAGTGGTGAGATGGAGTAACAGGGCAGAGGTACAGAAACAATCTGGCATGCAGACCACAATGACTCCTCTCTTTTTTAATTTTTAATTTCCCTGGGGAATTGTATGTTTATTAAAATGTTAGAATCTATTGTCTCACACTTCCTTCAGGCTAATCCCAGAATTTGCCAGAAAAATCCCTTCTTGGAGAGCATATATTGTGAATCTGTTTTGTTTAAATAGGGTTCATAGAAGAACTTTATGAAAGTCAACATTTAAGCTTAGCATTTGTGCGTCTGTGTAAATAGCATGGCTTTGCTCAAAATGAGAGTATCCATGAACACACGCTGCATAGTTCCTTAAAGCTCGGAAGAAAATGAGTATGTGCGATACATGTGGTTAAGAGTAACTGTGGAAGTAGCCCATAAAATTGTTTCACAAAACATGGATTTTTATATGTTTTACTCTGTGACACAAAGAGGCAGAATCAATGTTTTTGCTTGGCATTGCTGCAAAGAACAATTAGAAACTCTTCATGCAACTGAAATGTGTGCCATGCAAGTGTCTTTCTTGTTTCAGACATGTACACTTTGAAGTCCAGTCTGATCTTCGCTGTCTGCGGAGCTCTGGATTCCTGGGTGCAGGGTCTGAGCACCAGCAGGGCCCTTGCTGTGGTTCTGCCCAAGGCACAGCAACCCCATGGCGCAGGAGCACAGTGAACTCTTGGGGTGTCTCCTGCCAGCAAGACCCTGTTGCCTGAAGAGCACAGGTTTTTGATAGGGAAAGTGCAGGGAAACCAGAGTATGGGATGATGTGTCTGGTTAGTGTGGGTCTTGTGCTGGGTGGTTTTTCCAGGAATAATTGTGTATGCTTCTCCTTCAGTGACAGTGATTGCTACTTAATCTTGCCTTTTGGCAGAGCAAATTACAGGGCATAGAAGTTATGGTGTGGCCTGATGGCTAGTTAAAGATGACATCCTCTAAAAAACTGTAGTTAGTGGGTTGTTCTCATTTACTATGGTAAGAAGGTATTAAAGCAACAGTGAGGGCAGTCCAGGTAGAGGAGATATTGTCAGTAGAGAGGGCAACTGAATTTTAGAAGAGTTTGATTCCTGCATGAAGCTTAGAACATGAAATGTGCCTTCAATTTAATTCTTCAGTCTTTTTCAAATTAAGACAACACAGAATCAGCTCACTCATTATAATCAAAGCATCTTAACTCCATTCCCTTCCTGGGCTTCTCTTCCTTGTGCTGTAAGGCTGTATGATTTAGATAATAAAGACTGTGAAATGACTCTTGTATTCTGTGAAATAGTTGTTTTTTTAAAATATCCCGGTTAGAGTCTCAAGATGGGATAAATTGCATTTCTGCTTCGGTGTGGTCAGAGGAATCCCAAATGCATACATCTTCATTAAAAATTATGTATTTATTGCCTTTTTATCAACAAGCATATATTAGTTTACAAATTACATACTTTTTATTTATTTATTTATATGATATTTGCAACATAATTATAATAGACCAGTCTATCAAATAGACAAGTGTGCCTTTGGGTCTTCTTGCAGTGTAAGATATACATCAGTGATGCTGGGGTTGTGATTTCACTCCTGATGCAATCCCTACAATTTAAATAGATGATGCAATGGATGCATCCAGTCCAAAATATTTCTATTTGCTGCCAATGAAACAATGCATATCTCCAGCACTTTCACAGTCAGCATTTTCTTTCATTTCCATAGTATAATTCTTTCATGGCTCCTGAATATTTCTTTAATACGGGAACTTTGTAAAGAGAGATGACTCAGGCAGAAAACCTCTGCTAAACACTGAAGAGATCCCTGTCCTGCTCACAGGTCCTGTATGTAGGGGCCTGGAATGTTTTCCACAGCTGAGATTCGGCAAGCAGTGGCATTGCAGTGCCAGCTGCTGGAAAGTATCAGCTTGGGCATGGGACACTCTCATTCTTATTCTCCTTGTGTTCTCTCCTGGACCATGGTCTTGGAGTCAGTGGTTTCCAGTGGTCAGGAGAGCAGCAGATGAACGCGGGAGGTGTTGGCGTGGGGTGATGGTGGTGGCAGGTTCTCATCCCGGGGACTGTGTGTACACGTGTTTATGGGGACAGGCTGCACACAAATGGCCTGGCCACCAGGGCTCATGTGGTCAGAAACCAGGGCCAATCTGAGCCAAAATCATTTGGGGAAAGTATGGTACAAGGGACTATAGTGAGGTAGTGCCAAGAGTCCACTGTAGACACTCAAAGCAGGATTTGGAAGTGGAGAGAGATCAATTTTTTTGGAGGGTGGGAAGTATCTTTTTTCCAATTTTTTCCCTGCTGAATTACAAATTTGCACAGGGAACAGTCACAATTAAGTTCTGGGGATGTTATCACTGAGTGGAAAATGATTTCTCAAATGGTTGAAAGATGGAGTGTCTTTTAACCTTGGGTACTTAAAAGAAAATGCAGAAACTTTTGAAGAAAAATGTTCAAAACCAATGAAAACATTGTCGCTTTTGTCATTCCACCCCCCCACCCGGGGCTGCAAACAGCCCCTGGGTAGCCATGGGACCCTGCTCTGGCACAAAGTTTCCAGCTCTTCCCGGGAGTGGGAGCACAGCCTTGAGCAGCACATTGTCCAAATTGTCCCAAAACAGATGGTGACATTGGAGCTGGAATGACTCACAACTGAAATGCTTTATTCCTAAATTCCTCCCTGATGTTACTCCATCAAAGCCAATTACTTTGGCCTCCTGAGCCAGTGTTCTCCTAAACTTTGTCGAAGCTCTTTGACTTGTTGCTGTTTGTTGCAAATGGTTTTAAAACAAGTTCTCTTCCAATCCATGGTCAGAGAGCATGGTCAGTGGGCAAATGCATGTTACTAGGAAAAGAGCTGTCCATGACTACAGATTTGCACTTGAAGATATTTTCTATTATGTTTTAACAGTGGGTCTGATAAAGCTGGAAGGTTTTTAGATTTTGTTATTTGTTGCTTGCATCAAATTCTGCCACCTGTTATGAATGCTCTCTTCTCTGGAGAATGTAAAATAATGTAATGTAAAAAACTAATTATCACACTCACTGAGGTCCACAAACACTTTGCAGCAAAGTTGCTATTCAGCTTAAGAAGCACAGAGTTGACTCAGCAGACAACAGCCTGGCAAGGTCCTTTCTTTCCCAGTCACTAGTGCAGATCCAGAGCAAGTCAGTAACCCCCAGCTGCCGTCCCTGGAGAAGGTGGATCTGCCCAGTGTGAGCCAAGGGCTGTTGGAGAATTCATGGTTCTCCAGCCTGCAGTCTCCCCTGCTGCTATGCTGGGCTTCAGCCTCAAAGGTGAGATCCTGGGCAGGAAAGCAAGTGGGCTGAGAAAAATGTGGGGAGGGTGAGGCACATGTCAGAGGGGCTGGAAACTCTCCCAGCCAGTATCACACTTTGATTTTGTATTTACTTGTAGATGCTTTGCTAAGTGCCAGTGTCCCACAGCATGCTGTGCTGTCTTACAGGCAAGGGCAGTTATACAGAGACTGGTTTTTTCCCCCCCTTTTTTACTTCCCACCCAGAATTAAGTCAAGAGAATTTCCTGGAGTTACTCCAGCTAAAAAAATGGAGAAATGAGAGAGTGTGTTTAACACAGTTCTTCAGAAATGACATTTCCTCTGGCTTGTGTAACCTCACAGTGCCACATGGATCGTGGTGCAATGCTGTATCGCAACATTGGTTGGGAACATTTCTAGCACTGCAGTGCTAAAATCACAGTGAAGTGGAAGAGAACATGAATGGCTGAACATTCAGTGTGGCCAAGCATGTGTGGGGTATTTGTCCTTGGGCCTAATGCTTCTTTCCACAGGCTTCAGTTTGATTGTATTTAGGACTTAAGGGTCTGCAGTTCCCTGCCAGGCGTTTCGGATGCTTTTTCCCTGTGTTCCAGGAAGGAATACAAACCCATAGCACCAGTGCTGAAGCAAATAGTGTACCAAAATGTTTTGGCAATGTTTTCCCCTTGGGAGAACCAGGGCTCCTGGTGGGGGGCCAGGTCGCTGCTGGCCGTGGTGCCCCTCATGTGGATCTGTAATGCAATGCTGCATTTCCCCTGCGGAGGTGGGGAAGCTGCTACATCTGGTAATGATGTTATTCTTATTGCATTCGTGTGTTGCACTGCTGTACCGACCTTGGAAACACAGCCAGCCATCTGATCCAGCTTTTGCTTGACTCTACGCATTCACTTACTCCTCAGCTCTGAGGCATATTGACTTAATTCCCTCTGTTTTCTAATGCTGTGTGTGGTTTAATCACATCCCCAGGAAGAGGTGTAATTATTAAACCACAGGAAAGTTAATGACTGGTATTTGCTCTTCAGCATAACCCATTTTGGTGTCTGGAGTTTGGCATGTCATCCAATGGGAAAACCAGCTCAGAGACATAATCCTCAAAACACACATGATTTTCCAGTGATTTATACATCTTTTTTCACATAACAGAACAATAGTTTTGCTAGTTATTTCAGAAACCTGTGTTTTCTCGATCAAGCTGCGCAGTGCTTAGCGTGCTGAAAATTTCCTGGAATTATATGGGGGATGGGTATTGCACCATATGCAAACTATATTTTACATGAAATTTGCATACTTGTATAAAGGTTACCTACAGTACTTGTCCTTATACAAATGCATAATTTAGGGTTTTTTGTTAAATCAAGAGCTCCTAATGTATTTTGCTTATTACGTGTAAAATCCCTAGGAAATTGGCTAACAATTGCCCAACATTTTCTTTACTGAAGGGATTTCCTAGCAGTCTCTCAATAGCAGTTGGTTATTAGTAGGTCTTCATATGTCTTATGAATTCTGTTTACTAATGATCCTCTACACTATATCAAATTTTATATTAGTCAGAAGGAAGGGACTAGAACCCATTAGAAAACAGCATTTCTACATGTGTTTGGCATTTTATTTAGAAAATTATGGTCTGGAATCAAATCTCTGCTTTTTTTGTCCATGAAGTTCATTAAAAGATAAAAGTAATAAAAAATTTAGAAACAGGACCAGTTTAATCATCTTTATTAGTCTCCAGACAAAGCTTGCAAACCAAACAACAAATTTGTCAGCCCATGGCACTGGTGGAGTCACCATCACTGGAGGGATTTAAAAGCCATGAGGATGTGGCACTTGGGGATGCGGATTAGTGGTGGCCTTGGCAGTGCTGGGGATGGTTGGACTTGGTCTTAGAGGGCTTTTCCAACCAAAATGATTCTGTGATTACCTGCAGAGCTGCTACACACATCCCCTACCCCCTCCTTTGCTCCACATCTATAAATCAGACACCAGAGAGACTTTATTATGGATTTTAGTAGGGAATAGTTGGAGTTTGGTCTAGGGATGAAGGAGACTGCTGCAGTGGTTGTGCTTTATTTATTGTGTTTGAAGGCTTAAGGTGAAGGGGGAAGGGCATATCAGTGATGGAAAGTTCAGGGAATAATTTGTGATATTGGGGGAAATACCCATGGAATAAAGTTTTGTTTTGTGTGAGGAGAGGTATAAAAACTGCAATGAGCAAACTTGAAATAACCTTGTCTGTTTAAAGAGAGACTGGTTAATAGCTCTGGAAATGGAAGACTAACAATATTTTATGGAGTGGAGATAACCATGATTTGCTTTCTGTTTCACAGAGCTGAATAAACCAGAACTGAAAATTACTCAATTGCGCATTGATAGTTCTCTTCCTGAGAATTTGTGAGACTTCTACTCTTACCACACGGGAAATTCACTTTCCCCCCTTTTCAGATGCTTAGTCTGAGCTTTATTTGGGGCTTTTAAAAACTGCTAAAACCCTGGAGGGCTGGCTCTGGGTTCATACACAAAATCAACGCTAGTGTTATTTTACTACATTCGTTCTAAAGACTGTTTCTGATTTTATGTATTTCAGTTCAAGAAAGTCAGGATTCCTGATTTAGACTAGCCTTGAGGTCAAAGACTTTAAACTTTTGCTTAGGAATTCATGGTGATTTGTGCCTTGAAGGGGCGTAAAGCCCTTCGCAGCACAGCAGCACACTGCATGGGTGTAAGGGTTCTGCGTGGTCTAGACCTGGAGAATCAAGCTTTGGGATAGAAATTCATCCTCTTTCAGCCTGAATGCTTTGTCCATGTCCTCATCCTGATGGCTTAGTGAGAACAGGCAGAGTGTCTCCTTCATCACAGGTGAGTTGCACCAGTGAAGGTGATCCTCAAAGAAGGTCCTTCTGCACATCCTTGTTGGGATTGGTGTGGCAGGCACTGGCTGAGAGGTCTGGCGCATGAGAGGCTGACTGCCTGCTGCCAGAGCTATGTGGCTATGCAGAATCATAACTGGAGAAAATCAAATGATTTCTCAGTGAAAATGTTCATGGTGTGAGAATTGTTTTCATGTTTTAAAAAAGGAGAAATCTAGGAAGGTGCTTTGGTGCTTTTGTTTTTGTGTAAGTGGGGCTCAAAACAAAACAATATCATTGGGGAACAGGGAGGCAGTTGTTCAGTTAGAAAGTTTGAAACTTGTTTTTGAAGCAAGAGAACATATTGCATTTTTTTCCCCCACTCTATAAATAACTCTTGGCAGGCAGAAACAACCTTGATTGCATGAGATGAAGTAGAGCAACCAGCAGGCTCTACAGCAGAATAAATGGCACTGTGCCAAGAGCTTCATCAAATGAATAATAGCTTCCACTTGACAATCAGTAAAGTGCCTCTTCTCCTGTGGATTTAGTTTTTAATGATGATTAGAGAGGATGGGCCCCTAAAATTTCTCTGGTAGAAATGACCTCCTATTAATTTCTGTTACTTGAAATGCTGAATTTCAAAGCTATTTTACAGCTGCAAAACCAAAGGCACTGACATAAAGGAACTATTATCTTTGTAATTGTAGCAACAAGTACTAAATTTGTCATTGATTAAGAGTGACTTTTTAACTTTTATGATCCTTCTGTTGGCAATGTCCCTTACATAATATTCCGGGCTTTCCAGATTGCTGTCCTTTGGAAGTAAAATGTTTGTTAGAGGGTGGAAGTGTATCTTCTGGACTGAGAACCCTTTCTATAGTACTGGCTTTGTCTAATTTACTTCGTTCACATGATTTTTTTTAACATTTGTTACTGATGGTTGTGGGAAGCCAAGGGTGTGTTTCAGTATGTGGAGTATGGGAGAGCCCTTCCCAGGTGCGTGATTGGGGTGGGAGGAGTGCTTTGGCAGTGGGGTGCCTCACAGACACAGAGAACAAATAAGTAAATCCCATTTGTCATTTTCCCTGTGAACAGAGGGATTTTTCCTGCTCTGCTGAGCAAAGAAACCTGGGGATTTTAATGCCGAAGGAGTTTAATTGCCTTGAAAACCTGGAGCTGCAATACATATCCCATGCATCCTTCACTTGGTTTTTTTTGGTTTGTTTTGTTATTTTGTTTGTTTGGTTGGTTTTATTGAAAATAAAATTGTAGACAGAAACTTTTATGAACACTGTTAGACTCTCCATGGTGTTATTTTAGTGGGGAGTTACAAGAAAGTGTGGTTAGGACTTACTTTTCTATTAAAATTTAGAAGTAAATGACAGTCTAGTTTAGGCTTCTGTGCATGGGCTGCTGCTCCTGGTGGCTTGGGACAACACACACCACACAGCGTTTAATAGCTCAGTGTAATCTGATGAAGCTGTAATGACTTTGTATGATCAGCTCCATGGTGAATGTCCAGGAGGTGCCCTTTCCCTGCTGGTGAGCCCAGAAGGGCTCTGTACTGACGGGTGCTTGGTGCCCACTGCCTTCACCCCGGGGAGCACCACGGTGGCTTGGAGCCCCTTCCCAGCCCTACTGCCAGCTCCCAATTCCCACAGCCACTGCAGGGTTCACCCCAGGAGGGACAGGCTTCCTGGGAAGCCTGGCTGGCCCTCTGTGCTCCCTGCATGAAGGAGAGAAAGGATAGAGGAGAGGAAAGATGGAGACAGTGCTCATTAATGAGTGTTGGCATGAGGCAGCTACTGAATGAATAAAGTGAAGGCTTGAGGGCGGTAAAATAAACTCCTTTTAAGATCCAAAGGAGGTTTCAGAGGCCTGTGTGCCACGCTGTGATGGAGCATTAGCACAAGATGAGTTAAGGAAAATTGTAATGGGAAATGTGTGTCAGTGCAGGCCCTCAGCCTTGTTACTCACAGGGCTGTGGCTGCCTCAGTATATTGGGCTCGACCCCCTGCACTGTGAGCCCTCTGCACCAGTTTGAATCATGCTGGTAGGAAGCTCTGACAGCCATGGACAGCACTCAGAGAGATGCTGTAGGGAAAAAATAATGAGGAAAAGACTTAAGACTGCTATCCATATTATTAGATGTACTGTCAGGATGTGAGGCAGAACTGAAAATAAAAAAATTAAGGCAGTCAGTTGTAACTTCTTCCTTAGAATATTTTAAAATCTTTTATTCTGAATTTATTCTTTTCTTTATATTAATTTTTTTAAATTTCTGAAAATGTGATCACTTTTTCTTAGTAAAAAACTGACTTTGAATAAAAAGTTGGAACTTTTAGTTTAGAGTATTGAAACTGGATTTTGAATTGGATATTGAAAGTGACAATTTCTCATAATTGATCTTTTTCCGTACGTATGAAATCACCGTTGATGAATCAGTACATTTTTTAATGAAAACATTTCTGCGAAAAGAATTGGCAGGCAATGTAAGTATAGAGAGCATGCACACAGAGATAGAAATTTATTTCTGGACCTAGTCACTCTCTATGTGTACCCTAGGAGCTGGGATTTTCTTCACTTTTGCCATGACTGAAAATTATTTTGCAAATATTTTCTGTAGATACTTGTTTTGGCTGCCTTACTGTGTTGCATGTGTTATATTGTGGTTCTTTTGCCATGTCAACAAAAACTGAAATGAACATTTAGAGTAAGACCTTTGTGTGTGCAGGTTCAGATGTTGGGTCCTGTGACCCTGGTCCAGTGCTGGCACAGGAGTTGCTGTATCTGTGCTCCTGGCTGGTGTGGAATTACACAGTGTGTTGGTGAAACATTGGCTGGAGAGCACAGGAAGAGGAGGATGAGGTGATGGTCCCCCTGCAAGGGGAGCCTCTGGGGGATTCTGGCCCTTTTGCTATTGGGATCTGAACTAAACATCTGCATAATCATATTTTATGGTTATTGGCAAGAGTTGGCTGTCATTTAGCAAGGAGTGCCCTATCACTTAATCTAGAGTTCTTTCACAAATGATGTGTGATCAGCTAGCAGAGTTTAAACTACATTTTTCTGCTATCAGACTGAAGCTATTGGAGCTATTTTCAAGGTTTGGAGGATAAAATAGAATATCCATTGCTGACAACACTGAATTGCTTTTGTGAGATGCCACAACACTTCAAAAATTGTTTCCTGTTTTAATTTTGGGGGACTGTAGCACTGTTTTGGTGCGGTGTAGTAACTGGTAGTGAATACTTCTACCACAGTGGCCTATGTGTGACCAAGATAACACCAGACATCACTGAGCCAGGAATGTAACCTTGGCTTGTAGTTTAGGGACTAGGAAGGCAAAGGTGTGTCCAGAACATGAAGTAACACTGTAAGAAGGACTCATTTTCTCCTGAGGCAGAGGCTGTGGACTATACTCTGTAGATCTACAAAGTTCATACTCAAATGAGATGGTAGTGAGAAGGGTGCTTTTGCAAAGTCCCTCTTACTGACAGCTGGTTGTCTCATAGTCACATATCTTTGAGAAAATCCAGCATTTAGCAATTCATAACCCATTCATCCTTTCTTTTTGCACCTTTCTCCATCACAGAAGGACATGCTAGTGTTTACTGTGGGGTTTCAGTGTAAGTGCTGGCACTGTTGGGATGCTCTTGGTAAGGCTGTGGCAGCCTAATGTTTGTACTTAATTGTAAAATTAAACACATCTGGACTATTTCAAAGGCATGAGATTTGTCTATGGAGCTCTAAGCCATTGTATGTCTGTGAAAGCCAAATAAGGTTGTGGAAGACACCCTACCTTGGTAACACCCTACCTGGGTAATTCCCTACCAGGGATGCTGCCAGGACTCTGATTCAGATTCAACCCAAATATGTTAAAGTTCATTGTTTCAAGTTAATGAGTATAGCTTTAACTCAAGAAAAAGACAAGAGCTGAGACCAAGTGAATGTGCCTTTAAAGCACACAAGAATTTCCCTTGTGATTTTTTTTCTCTTTAAACTTAGTTGAATAAAACAATCAAAATACTTCATAGGAATGATAAACTGTAAAGTGTTTTATTCCAGTAGTGTGGCTTGGATAGTTTGTGGTAGCTTGGAATACAGAAAGTGGTAAAAATTATTTATTGCAAATGTTAGGAATAAAAATGAACTTAGAAACCAATCCCTTGAGAAATTCTTCTGATTTCATCTTGTAGAAACTAACAGGACTCCTTTGGAAGGCTTTGCCACAAACACAGATGTATTTTGTAGGTGATCAAGTTTTAGTGGGAATTAATAATTTTCCACAAGAAATCTAACTCTTCTGTATGTCTTCATGGTTTTAATAATCAGTAAGAACAACTATAATTATGTTTTCTAGAAGATTATTTCCCCTTCCAGTCTCCATTTTCTAGCTACAAGAAAGAAAGAAATAAAAAAAACAATTGGCCAATAATTTCAAGGACTGGTTAAAACCTGAAGCCCTCTGAAATCTAAACACTCAAGAAGAAAGAACCAAGTCTGAGGCTTCCCATGACAATCCTCTCTGACAGTTACCACAGCTGGGAACAGTGATGCTCACAAGTCTTGTATTGCTGTGAGCTGTGAGCTGCTACCTGTGCTGCAGAGAAGAATTACAGTCCTGAGGTTCATTCTTTTCTTAGCCATAGATGATTTTCCTGTTATGGAGCAGCTTCTTCTCACACAGATGTCGTGGTCCTCTTTTATTAACTGGAGGTCAGACCATGGAAATTTCAGAAAATATGAATGGAAGTAGAATCAAATCTACTGCTTTATTATTTTGGACTTAGCATAGTTTGTACAGGTTTCATACGTCTGAGCTATATTTAGCCACCAAAGTGAGCAATTTTCTTCACAGAGAATTAAATATTTGTTAACGAATCACAAGAAAATGCTCCAGTAGAGTCTCTGTGAGGTGCTGACGGACTCCTTGGTAATTTCCAAAACCAGACATTGGTCTACCCTTAACAGGCAAACTTTTACCTTTGCAATAGGCACAAGATCTTGAAAGTAAGACAAATTCAACAAAGAAAACCTAAAGATAGAAACGTAAAGGGAGGGCCAGATCTCCAGATGCTGCTAACTATTTTATTTCATTGACTCTCAGGCAGCTCTTGAGCTGAGGGAGGTGGACTTTAGTGTACCTACAGCCCAGAGTGCCCACATGTGCCCAGGAGTTACTCAGCAATCTTAACAGAAATGAAAGCCAAATTATTTATGCATCAGCTTTGGCACCTCCATATCACTGTGCCAGAAGCATTTCTAATGTGACCTAGGACCCTGGAGCACTGCCTTAGTGTCTGAGGTGGATGTGTCCTAAATTCACGTCTGCTCCCCTGAGTAGCTGGAGGTGAATCCTGCCCTTGCTGCTGCAAAAGTGATGAAGATTTGGCTCCATTAATTAAATGGCAGCAAAGTCTCTGTTCACTTCCAATAGGCTTTTACTGGTGATACAAACCCTTCTTTTACAACACTGCTTATGAATATTGGCTCCTCCAACATGATGTTCCTGAAAAAGCGCCTAAAGATGCTTAGAGCCCATTGAAGATGGAGTTTAATCCTTGCTGTTCACGAGTGATTACTTCTTGCTAGAGGAAAATTGGCTGAAATATCCTAATAGTTTCCTGAAGTCAGTATGAATTTGGCGTGAGCTGGTGAACTGCAGAGCTGTGGTATCTAGCAAGTGGGATGGAACAATAACTATTCCAGTATTCCCCAGGAGCCGGGGTAACAAATGAACATGTTCAGGCTCTGCTTTGTTAATATGGGATTAATAATAGATGTGCATTGTGAAATTTAAGATCAGAATTTGCTGCCCTTGCTCTTGCTGTGGTAATCAAAATTGTTGTATTTCCCTGGTATCATCATACTGATCTTCCAAAATGCAAAGGCAGAACATGATGCAGCTCAGGGACTCACCCCAAAGAAAACAATGCTTAATTATCTTTAACAAAAGCTGCATTTTCCAAGAAATTTAAGCCCCAGAACAGTCATATTGAGGCAATCTGGTATTTATCAGTGAACACGGCCCCTCATGGGGTGTGTAAGTCGTGCCACAATGTATAGGGAAGAACTGATTGATCTCTGAGTCTCTGCAGAGGTGGGTGGATTTGTCTCTGGAGGGTGCTCAGCCCTGGCCCACCGCAGTGCTGTAGGTCCCTGGTTTGTTCCCTGTCCTCGCCCATGCTCATTACACGTGTCAGTGAGAGGACAGCAACGAGCTGTTAGAAACTCCTGCTCACTGCAGAAAGCTGCAACCACTTGAAGACCTACCAAAATTTAGGCTAATTATTTGCTAATCAGTTAGATGGCAGAGGTATATTTGAGCAAAAAATGCCCAACCGGGACCAGCAGGGCAGTAATGAGCTGAACTCTACTGGTCATGCCTGTGATGTGCAAGCGTCTCTCTGAAACGCTGGTGTGAGACCTGCCTGTCACTGTAACCAGTTCTGTGGGTGCCGAGACCTCTCAGAGAGCCCAGCTCAGTCACACCTGGGATTTGTTTGGTAGCAGCAATACTTTACCTCTTTCTGCAACAGACAAAGCTGGTGTCTCCTGCTCACCAGACGAGGCCATCTCTTCTTGCTCCTGGGACTGCCTTTTGCCCTTTCCTGTGTGACATCATCACCTTGCTGAGTAATGAGCTCCCTGAGTGAAAAATACAGTAAAAACATGGTTTTTACAATTAACTGAGAAGAAACTCCAATCATAGAAATATAAAGTTGTTAAGGTTTGAAAAGACCTCTAGATCACCAGGTCCAACAATCAATTCAGCACTACCTCCATGTTCACCACTGAATCAAGTCTTGAAGTGCCACATTCACATATTTTTTGAACCCTTTCAGGAATGGTGACTCCACCAGTGTCCTGGGCATCTTGTGCCAGGGTTTACAACCCTCTTCATGAAGAACTTTTTCCCAATATCTAATCTAAACATCCTCTGGTACAACTTGAGGTCATTTCCTCTCATCTTGTCAATGGTTCTTGCAGGTTAAGTTCACTGGGAATAATATGTCCCCAGTCTTCAATCAGCATGTGGCCCTTGTTCCTGAGCTTTTGTGAGTTCCACCCAAGGCTTCCTGGGTTGTTGCATTTTGTGATAAAAGCACAAAAAGAGCAATGAGGCACTAAAGTGATGCCAATGGTGCTGCTCACAAGGGACGGTGAGGTGAGTTTTAGCCCCCACTTTGTGCTCGCAGTGGCACGCACCCCTGCTGTCCCAGAGGGTGGCCAGGTACTACCTCTGGAGCTCCTGGGGTGAGAACACAGAGCTTGAAGCATGTTCCCTTCCCTCCTGGGGAGTCAGCCAGTGCTCGTGTCTCTGAGCAAGGGAGGGAAGAGCAAAACCACAACACTGTTTCCCAAACCACTGAAATCATTCTCCTTGCTTTGGCACTGGTTCCTAAGCTTCTCTCTTTCCTATGGGGCTTTAGTATGTGTTTAAGGTTAAGCACATTCTTAAGTCGTTTCCTGGATTAGGAACCATTGAAAACACATAAAGTGTCTTGTGTAAGGGTGTGCAAGACAAAAGGATGGTTGGCATGGCAACGGCTGAGAGATTTCCCTGGTGCAAGAAGCCAGAGTACAGTGAGCAGAGGAATGTTTGTCCCTCCTTGTCTGTCTATCTGATGTCTGCCAGGAGGCCCAGCCAGCCTCTGGATCCTGCCAGCCACTTAAAGGTGGTCAGCCTTCACACCTTGCTCAGGGCTGGGTAATGGGTAGAGAGATCTTCTTTTTGGTCACTTTGCTCATCACTATATTGTATTTATGTAATCTCCAAGTGGACCAAATGTAGCCTTCGCTCAGGATTTTTTTTAGTGTAATTGTTCCTGCCTCTTCAGTTAAAAATATGTGTTTGATCATGGCTTTATCTCCAGCCATAGAAATACCCAGTGCAAACCCCACAGGTTCTCAAGACACTGTATGTCCTTCTAAACTAACAAGTTTGCATGATTTTTAAACATATTGCCACGGATACTTTTGTCTTTACCCAACAATATGCATAGAATCATAGAATATTCTGAGCTGGAATGAACCTGTGAGGACCCTTGTGTCCAACTCCTGACTCCATACAGGACAACTGAAAAGCTAACCAGGGATCTAAGAGCATTGTCTAAAGAGTTCTTAAATATTGTCAGGCTTGGGACCAACTAATAAAATTGTTACTTTTTGTTACTGTAAGTAGCAAGTATGCAATCTTTCATGGTGATATTTAGGCAACTATGTTATAGGTAAGGTTGCAGCATTCAGGAGTGTGTACCCTAATTCCAGGGTCCTAGAACCTCCCAAAATTAGTGGTGATAACGATGACTTTTTGTTCACCTGTTAGCATTAACTTTTAATGGTGAAAAGAGAATAGTGGCCTGGTAGTCAAAAATGCTGAATAAATTGAATTTTACAGGAGATGCAATGATGAACAATACTATTGTGACCTTGCTGTTTATTGGGCTGGGTTTGCATACCACAGTGTTCTGAAAAAATCATTTCCATATGAGCACTGGTGTGAGATTTTCCTTTCTAAACGTACCTTCCTCAGCTTGTCATAGTTTTCACTACCATGGAGCTGTGAGCAGGAACCTATCTGTTTTCGATTGGTTGCCAGAACACTCACATACTTAGTCTGTGCAGTTAAAACTGATTTATTTTGTGGATATGAAGTTGCAGTTACAAACTTTTATTGAATAGTCATCATTGGTAAAGAAAAAGCTCAGACATGCTGCAGAGAGATGAAATACCTCTGAACCCATGGGCTTTCATCTGAGTGGTGAAGTAGAGAGCCATCTGCTATCATTCCAAGGGATGATAAGGGCCTGGGACACTCCACTGTCAGGCTCCTGGGAGATCTCAATTTGATACTGAGTGTTATGGTCTATGTGGTAATAGATATTGGATGGAAAATCCTGAATAAGGTCAAACCTCCCTTTGCTTTTCTTGCGGTAGTCCTGCTTCAGAGGGAGCTCTGTTCACTGGCCCCAACACCACCAGGGCAGCCTGAGCTGGGTGGTTACAGCTGGAGCGGGACTTTAAACATCCCACCCCTCTGCTTTTCTGCTGTTTCTTGCTGGACAGCACTTGCCTTTGGGCACAGATTGGGTGTGGAGAGAGAGCTTGTGTTCGGCAAAGAAGTCAAAGACCCTGGACATCAAAGCTTGGTCTTCTGCTGTGGCATGACATCCGTGTGCACTCAGGTCAGCTGTTCACTCATTTACTATGCCTCAGTTCATCTTCTGCAAAACAGTGCACAACCACATTTCTTAGCGTTTTCATGAGGAAAAACATATCAGAGGTAGGGAGTTGAGCAACTTTTGCCTGAGTCCTGGAACCACATCAGGTCTCCCTGTGTTCCCTGAGTGTTCCACTTCTGCTGATCATGGTGGGAGTCCACGGTCCCTCAGCGCAGAGGAAAGGTTCAGAATACCAACTGTATATTCCTTATACGCACATTCATCTGTCAGCTTTGCTCAGTCTCCCAGCATGATTAAGTCATCCAGGAGTGAGTTGAAAGGGTTGGGTTTGTAATTAAAATGGGAACACATGGCTGAGTTTCCTTTTGCCTGTTGCAGAACATGGAGCGTGGGGCACGTAAGACATGAGCTGGATGTAAACTTCCAAGAGGAGCTGGGTAATCATCTTGGCAATACTGCCTGGGGCTCACTGGTTGCTTTTGATGCAGCTATAGGGTTGCCAGAGGATTGCTCACATCCCTGTGACTGTTGGAATCCTGGGATTTTGATGACATTTCCTTTCACTGTCTATATCTCTTCTATTCATTTGTAAGAGGGCATAAGTTTTTAATTTGGTTAAAGGAGTCCTAGTCATGCTTTTCGCTCAGATTCTTTCTCAAGGAGTCAAAACCAAAAAGAACAGAGTCTTGACAGAATTTTGGCTCTAGTCTTTGGCAGGTATTGAGTCAAAATGCAGTGTTAAAAGTATAAGCTCACACTGTTTCCATTTGCAGTGAGTTGCTATAATAATGGATTGCAGTGTTTGGTTTGGGTATCAGCTGCCTTTGCAGCTCAAACCCCAGCATTTACAAGTATCTGGCTGGGAGTTTCTCTGGGGTTGGTTCTGCCCACAGATGCACAGGGGCTCCCAGCTTACACCCATGAGGCTCCATCACACCGCTGGCACCCAGGGACCTACGGCACAGGCTGAGCCATCCTTAGACAAGACTGTGATTTGGACAGGCCTTGGAGAGCTCAGTCTTCCTCAAAGACCCTCTTGAGAAGCTTCAGTGGCTGGTGCTTGCAGAGCAGCCACTCAAGGCTCTGGTCTGGATTCATCTTCACAGAGCATTGGGCAGCAAGAAAACCGAGTGAGGCAAAGGTGTCTGGTGCAGTCAGTTATCAGCAGGTGCTTTAGCTGCTGCTTTGGGCATATTACAGTCACCTTCTGAAGTTAAAGCTCATGTCAAGACGGCAACTGGTTTACTGGTTGAAAGATGGGTAAAATACAGCACTCAAAATGGGGGTGTATATTCAAGTCACACAAACAATCTACAGGAAATCAAAAGACAGAGGTAAATTCTCTGAAGTCTGAGGCCTCAGCTACAATCACAAAGATGTTTTACTTTCATTTACTTTTACTGTCATCAGGAGCTGATTTTGTTAAATCCCTAAAGGTTGCAGTGCTCCCTATAGCAAGACTGAGACAATGCAATGGCCCATTGCTGCACCTGCCATGATAAAACTGCTTGTGTTTATTTATATACTGAGGAAACTCTTCTTGCGGTTTACTTTCGCTTTCTCCAGTAGTACATTCTCTACCAAATAACTAAATCTTGATATCCCACTGAAAAACACAATCTATCCTCAATTTGCTCAAAGACTGACCTAAACAGGAGTGTTTTGGTGCCATACTCTGACTCATGGAAGTGCCCCTCGCTCTGGATTTAGGACTGCAACTCTGTAAACAGGGCAAGTATGCTCTGTCATGGTTGTGTGTTAATTGTTTGTGGTATACAAGTTTAAACTGCTCATGTGGTGGAAGAATTCAGAGCCATCCTTGTTACTGTCAGACAAAAGGTCACTAAGGTTTGGGAACAAAAGAAATATTTGTTTGTGAAATTTTCTCCTTTGGTTTTGCACTTAATCCTTTTTCTGACCAAGGTCCAGGGGTGGCATCAGCCAGTGCTGGGAGGTCCGAGCCCCACAGGTCTCCTCAGCAGCTGCTTTGCATCAGTGGGAGCTCTCCTGTGTCACAGGGGGAGACTGATGTGATACTCCCTGGGATGCCCTGGGCCTTCGCTGGGTGACACCATTGTCACCTTGGCTGGGGCCAACACTGAGGGAGCAGGAAGGTGACAGAAGGGTTTGTGCTCTGAAATGCAGAGAACTGAAATTATTTGGCTGAACACTTTTCACCCAGCTCCAATTTTAACACTTTAAAATTGTATTAAAATGCAAACTGATGAACAAACACTTCTGGCATGTCTGATAGGAAACTCACTGAAAATAACATGACTTTCTGTGATAACCAAATGGTGACTTAGGATTCAGGTATTTGAGTAAGAACCTAAGTTCAATTTTTTGTAATTTTTTACACCTCTTTTTACATTTACCTTGTGAAAAATTAATTTCCTAGTTTTGTTTTCGTCTTTGCTACTTGTTTTTTGCTGTTTGAATCTGCAGAAGACCCACTTTTCTTTTGGAAAACTGTGCTGCTCGTAGACGAAGTGTCCAAGGGTGGGTCTGAGTCCACCTGGGGACTGCTCAGTTGCTATTTTTCATTCACTCCAAGCTTGAGGGACAGTGACTGTTTTTTGTTTTATTCTTGTTTTCTCCCCAACAAGGCTGAGCATCAGTTCATCATGACAGTTTCCCTGCCCATCCCTGTGCCTCATGCTGCTGTTCCAAGCACAGGAGAAGCACTGTGGGATTGGGAGCAGTACTTCCAGCCCTGGGAAGCTCTCAGTCTCTGCCTCTCCCTTTCTCATTTTTTTAATGTGGAATAGTTACACTTCCCAGAGTCTGCCAGGATCACTGTTTTCCTTGACATAATTTCTACCCAGCGTTAATAATGTTGCACTTTGTTGAAAACTAGCAAAAGCATTCTCAGGGTGCACTGTGACTCGGATATCTGAATTACAATGTCAACAGCCTTGGCTGCTTCACTTCTCTAGAATGAGCTGCAGTTTCCAGGACCCAAATCACTCCCTCTGACTCTGCTTTTGCTCAGATCTCTCCTGTAGCACCTTCCTTGAAAATCAATTTGCTTGTTCTTTCTATGTTTCGTTAGGGCCTGTCTGCAGTTGCTGTGGACAAAACTGTGTAGTTAGTGGATGCTCACAGAACGGGTTCAGTTATTAATTAAATCCAGTGAGTTAGCTGCAGATAGTGAGGACAGAGAATTATAACCATCAAGCTGGTTTTCCTTCTTTCCACCCATTTATTTCTGTCAATATTCAGAATTTTGGGGATGGCCCTGAGCCCCCTTTGCTGTGCGGCGGTAGAGCTGCCTGGCATGTTTCAGGCACAGCTGGGGTGTTTGCTCTTCTTTAGCTCAGTTTTGGAGATGGGTTTTATATCTTCATATGCCACTGTGACTGATATATGTTTATTGTTTGCCTCTAAATTTTTTAAAAAACTTTTCAACTTAACTGCTTTCTGACCATGATAAAAACATGTGCTAGAAATTGTGCATGACAGAAAGGTCTAGCTCAGTCCAAAAATTTCTTCTTGGAAAGTGGCTGAGGAAGCAGGTTTTACCACGTGCTCTGAGGATCAGCAGACCTGGATCCTCATCAGTCAGTGACAGAAGGTAACTCCAGAGCCAGGGAGCTGAAACCTTCATCTTCTTTTCCAGAATAGTTGAATTAAATGGCAATGAACAATTGGACAGTGTGGAAATCCCAGAATCTCCCAATGCCTGTGCTATGTAACCACCTAATTAGATTAAAATGAAGGGAGAGATGAGGGAAGATGTATAGGGAATCAGGCTGCCATGAGCCTGCCGTTGACAGACTTATTCAAAGAAGCTGTGCTGTTTGGCTTCAGTGAATTATAACCTTAGCTGAGAGATTTATAAAGATACATAAGAACATGTTTGGCACTTCAGGCTGTTTGAAATTTCTACCCTGAATTTTTTATTGGTTCCAGCTCTAAAATAGTGCAAGCCACTTCTGCAACTCTCTGAACACTCTTGATATGGAGTAGTTATACATCCTACCCCTGAACAACTGTGCATGAATAATGTTTTCTATTTGATTCTTCAGAGGTTGGAGAACTCCACAATGATACGTTGCAGACCCTTGAAAATTAACAAAACTGTGAAAAGAAAGGCAATGCAATAGTAAATCACAGATTTAAGGGGAGCGAGCTGGAGTAGTAAATCCAGAATTATTGAATGAGGGTTCATTACTGTGCACTGTGAGTGCTGTGTGATTAAGGAATTGGGACAGATTTCCTGGGGAACACTGGTAAAATCACAGGGGTTTTGTCACAGCCATGTCACTATAGTGCAAAGGAAAATGCAAAGCTAGAAATGTTTATGATTTGATATTAGCAACTCAAAAGAAACAACCAAATTTTGTGGTTGCCAATGACACAATGCTCCCTGTGAAGTCAGCAATTAAAGTTGGTGTGTGACTCCCAGGAATAACTTGTGTGGATGGAGTGTCGGGACTAGTGAGGGTTGCTCAAGATGCCTTATTTTGTCATGTTGCTCAGGCACCAGGTCCCTGCTCCCACCCTGACAGAGTGTTACCTGATAACAGCTTGGTATTCGGTTCTTAAGGTGGGGTCACTTGGTCTGTTCAGCCTGGAGGAGACTGAGGAGAGACTCATTGCAGTTACAACTTCCTTGGGAGGGGCAGAGGAGGGGCAGACACTGATGTCTGCTCTCTGGGGACCACGGACAGGTTCCAAAGGAGTGGGACCTGTTCTGTCAGGGGA
Source organism: Pachyramphus minor (assembly GCA_013397135.1). NCBI lineage: Eukaryota > Metazoa > Chordata > Aves > Passeriformes > Tyrannidae > Pachyramphus > Pachyramphus minor. The sequence goes on from VYXB01004616.1 coordinate 2,768,444, forward strand.
GGTTTAGGTTGGATATTAAAAAGAGGTTCTTCCCCCAGAGGGTGGTTGAGCACTGAACAGGCTCCCCAGGGCAGTGGTCACAGCACCAAGGCTGACAGAGCTCAAGGAGGGTTTGGATGATCCTGTGGGGCACCTGGTGTGACTCTTGGGGGTGGGCCTGTGCTAAGGATTGGACTTGATGATCATGTGGGTCCCTTCCAACTCAATGTATTCTGTGATCTTGTTGCAGTCAGATCTTTAAATTCCACAGCTTCACTTAACTTGCTTAAACCATGGAAAACAATGATAAAAATCAGATAAAATATAAATAATACTTTTAATAGAGTGATTTTGGGGTAACACTTTTTTTCCCCCCTCCTCTGGCCTGGATTGATGCAAGCAGAATCCCCTCTGATGGGCACCTTTCTGGGCATCTCCTTTGAGAGCAGAAAGCTGTCTAGGGATCTGTTCCAAGTGTCCCATGGTGCTCCTGTATGCTGCCTCCTGCAGAATGTAAAAGTTTACTTGCAATCAGACCCATGAAGTGAAGTTGTGGGGTTTTCCCTGAAGTCCCAGTTTGCAGGACCTGCCCTGTCCTTACCTGGGGCTGTGTCCAGCACAGAGTGTTAGCAGTGTGCTGTGTGTTAAATAGAGGTTTGTACTCTGTGCCAGGCCGTAAAATGTCTGTGTGATGTGAGTCATCCCACCAGAAACAGACCCCAAATGATCAACAGCTTGTTGCATTGTGTCAGGAACAGTTTGGACAGGAAATGGGTTTTTTTTTGGCTTCAGTACACAAAGTAAACCCCTCGTGAAAAGAATTTGAAATTTCAAGTGGAAAATGTGGAAGGAGGGAAGAATGCATGAATACTGCCAAGAAACAGACTCACTTCTTTGGCACAAAATGTGAAGAAGTCTTTCCAGCTGGTGGTAGGGGACCTAAAAGCAATGTGGTGGTCAACAGTGAATAAACTAAGTTGTCTTTTCATTCTCATTAGTATGAGTCATTTTCAAGTAAGTTGATAATATACAGTATGTTACAAAATCCCTTTTGGGTGACAAGAGCAAGAACAAAAAGCAGGGTTTGTCAGACCCATACATCCACATTTCACTGGTGAAAACAAGCAGAGCAGGCAGTGCCTTTGAAAGGGGCTGTAGGTGTATACAATGAGCTCATCTGGGTCCAGGTGCAGCCAGCAAGGAAACATCTGATATTGCCGAGTTCCTTAAACTTCAAATGCTGGTACTTCTAAAAAGTAAGTTATTTAATGCAAGTGTAAATACCAGGCAAGAAAGAGAACCTCTTTTTAAAGCCTAAGAAGTCATGTGCTTTCTCAATATAAATGCAATTAACCATTTCATACCTTTGAACACCGGAAGAGGGTTCTGATGATGTTACATTATTCCTCTGTACTCTGCGGAAACAAGAAACTGTGACAACATTGCCTGACTGTAGTTTTACCAAAAACTGCACTGAGCTGTCCTTTGACTGCAAAACAGGCCCTCCCACACACAATTTGGACGCTGTTCCCAACAGCTCTTTGTAGAACTCATCTTGGTGATTTTCCTGACTTCACACCTCTGGGCTCCCTTGTAGAACCAACCTAAAGGCTGTCCCATGCCATGTTTTAGCAGAACCGGGGCTGCCCTCCTGCCCAGGGTGGAGGAGTCCTGGCCACTGTGGGAGCTGGGAACAGCTTGTTTCCACCAGCTGTTGGGTGTCTGTGTGTGCACCAGGTGTAAGAAAAGGTCATACTTTGTGTTCATGAATGTGTTGAGAACTGGTCTTGGGCAAGGAAATTGATTCAGGCTAAGCAAAACATTAATTTGGTATTAATAAGGGAGAATAAACTAGTGCCTCCTTCTGCACTCCAAATTAATTTTTTTTCTACACTGTAAAGCAGGGATTATTTTTTTCCCACTGTTTTCCCTACTTTTAAAAATTGTTTACAATTTTAAGTAGCCTTTAAAGTTGGTAAAGAATTAAGGCAGTAAATGGTCTCCTTTGTAATGCTGTTAAGTGTTGGGGACATCAGTGTAGTTTAACACATTTGGAGGAAATTAAATAACAGTTGGTTAACAAAACTTTAAACCACGTTCCGCTGCCTGCACAGGTTTATCTTCTTAAATGCAGACACCAAATCTCTTCAGATTTTAAACACTGTTTTACACTTTTTTCTCAGTTTCTAGTATTAAAGAAAACTCCTCACAACCATTGTCTAAAATTCTTATGTTCTGGCCTTTGGTGGTGTATTTAGATCCTGAAATGTATTGATCGTACCTCTTGAGTCCCTTTGTGCAGGACTAGAAATAAATTACCCTGGGTCAAGTTCTGTTTATACAGTGGACTGCTCTTGCAGAATTACCTTCTTGACTTAATAGCTTCCTTTTGGATGACATTTCTGCCAGAAAGAAGACAAATTGGCTGAGGTCAGGGCGCGGATCAGCTCAGTGTGTAGGAGGAAATTGTAGTGGATCAGCTAAATTGCAGCGGGTCTGGGGCAGCACTGGGCAGCGTCGGCCCGCGCCGGCACTGTGGGCTCTGCACCAGGGTCATGCTGTAGTGTGGCCAATTCCAGCCATTCCAGAGTCTGAGGAATTCAGGTAATGACAATGAATTAGATCAGCAGAGTGATTCTTTTGGCCTAACGCCGATGTTTGCAGTGGCCCTCCAGACTCCTTGTGTTAAACCCAGCATTACCCAGCCGTATCCAAAGTGCTCAGAGGTCTTTGCAGATGCCACACAGTACAATATTACTGCACCTTCCTGTCACTCACTCCTGTGACCTTCTTGGAAATCGTTGTCTTACAAGTAGCTGGAAGCTGAAACCTCGCAGCTGGGCTTGTTCTTGTCATCCACAATGGCGGGGGGGGGATGCTGAATTTGCTTCCTGATATGTGACATCAGGGCACAGGACTGAAGGACCTCTAAGATCCCATAATACTCCTCATGATGACCTTGGTCCTATTCTGTGCACATCTGTATGTTCTATAGAACACATTGTATTGTGTTATACAGAATGCATTATGTATTTATTACATATTTAGCATTATTTCTTTTACTTATATGTGAACCCAAGCAAACCTAAGTTGCTGGGGAATAGTTCTGCTGAAGTCACTGGCTTTATATTTTATGGAACTTGTGGCAAGAGAACAGTGGGGGCTACAGGCACTAGTCAGAGTCGCACCAGAACCTTTGCAGAGCCTTTGCAGAGGAGCTTGGAAAGCTGAGCTGCTCCACGGCACCGTGCCCATCTCACACCATACCCCATTCCCTCTGCACGAGGAGAAAAGCCTAAAGCCCAACTGCATCATGTTTAAAATGATGGAGTTACCTTTTCCCTCTGCAAATTCTTCTATTTATTTTGTGTTCTACAACAGAAGAAATAGAAAGTCTCTTTTTAATTAAGCTCTTTATCCTTTGAAGTTATTTTGGATTTTTTTTTCCATGTTGGTGATGTAATTTATGTAAATAATCATCTATCTATGAAAGGAGTGTGTCTGTCAAAAGCTAAAATAAAAAACATCCGTCATTTTGAAGTGATTAACATTCTCCAGATGTTTAAATCCTCAGATTTCAGGAGTTTCCCTTTGTTGTGATAATGATATAGTATCCAGAACAAGACTGTTTACTTTTTGGTAGAGGTCAAACACAGATTTTTCACAATCCTATTAAAGCATGCAGTTTATTGTAATTGTATGTGTAGATGAAAGCATATGCAGTTATTATTATTTCCCTTAATTGTAAACTGCTGCTGGTAATTTTACTGTAAAACTGAAACAAAAGGAGCATAGTTGAAAGGACCACCACTGCCCACTTATGTAATCAATTTATAGATGTCAAGTTTGTACCAAGATGGTTATCCCTCTCCCTCGAAGCACCGGTGACAGGCTACCACCCTGCAGCACACCCCCCTGCGCTGGGGGCTGCCGGGGCTACAGAAGATGTATCTGATAATGTTAAGTGACAGCTCTGAACCACTGCAGTCCAACGTGCTCAGCTTCAGGCTGCAGGGAGGAAGGAGACACATGTTCCTCCCTGCTGCTGGACCTGTGGCTGACCAAGAAAACTTTACCTGTTCTCTGCTGGCCAGCTTGTTGTGGTGACTGGAAGGAAAAGGAGGGGTGTAGTCACAGAAAAGGGGTACACATGAAAAATGGACCAATTCCTTTCCCTTCCATAGTCCTTGCAGAGCAATACCCTTCAATTCATGAAACTGGACAATGCACAAGACATGTGGATCCGGCAAGTCACCCCATTGGCAAACTGCTCAGAGCTGACAAAATACACCCAGAGAGAATTCTGAATAGGCTCGTGGGCGACGGCAACCAGCCAACCATTTTCAGGGTTTGTTTTTAACAAAACCTCTCCTGAAATATGAATTTAGAAAAAAAATTCCCTAGAAAAATACTAAATAGTTATACCAGCCAAATAACCACTGCTTCTGCCCCAAGATTTCATTTGAGCTGATATGTTACCTAAAGATTAGTAATGTAACATTAGAAATGTAATAGTTTTTCAGTTGATGGAAGATTCTTGTCAGGTGATTGCATACACCCTGTAGGAACGTGGCAAAGGCAGGAGCGGGCTGGGGCTGTGACCATCGCTGTTCTCTGTCCCCAGTTCCCCCTCAGGGTTGGTTTCAACACCTGCACCCCCCGTGGCTCTAAGAAACGAATGTTCTTAGAAAGAGCCACAACCTGCTGGAGCAATGTCTTCTGTGTCCCACCCAGAACTCATTTCTCTAAAACCACCCTTAGATGGAGTCAGCAAGGGGAAATTTCAGCAGTGTGCCAGGCTCCAGTGCATGCTGGGAGGAACGTGCCTCTTCCCAAATGTTATCTCATCTCCTTACTGGCCTTTCACCACGGGAAAAAGACAGATAAATGAAAACTGTTTTATGGAAGAAGAGAATTTCACTCTATTTCTCTCCAGGGACTGTTACAATACCACACATGATTAAGTCTCTAAAATGTTAGTCTTTTTTTTTTTTCCCCCAGGCTCCTTGGATCTCATCTTGCCTCGGGAAACATGTATGAGAAAGCTCGCTGCAGTAAAGCTTTGTAAGTCTAAGCCATCCTGAAATAAGTTTTCTGTGGCAAGCAACCTTTACAGGGTCATATATGGACTTACTTACGATGACCAAAATAATTAATTAAGGACTTCAAGATTTATGTGCAAATAAACCAGCTAATTCGACCAGAGCCTTGCTGGATCTGAGCCAGACCAGCTGAGGAGCATGGGATGCATGGGGAGAGAGAAAATGTGGGTGAAGCTCCGAGTGCTGATCCCATAGTGGCTGGGGGGGCAAAGGGACATGGCAGGGCCATGGGCACAGGACACTGGACATGGGAGTGGGACATGGTATGGGAGGTGCAGGCAGAAGGGTTGTTGCTGGCTACATTTCAATATTTTGATTGCTCTTGTGAAACTTTTGTCACACCAAACTTGCTTGTACTTTTCCTTACCTCAACAGGAGAGATGGACAAGGGCAATTCTTCTGCATCACAGTTTGCATAATTTTGCATATTTTTCTCTTCTGCAGTTCCATTGGCCTGATTGTAGTAGATACATTAGCACAACTTACAAAACTGGCAATAAGAGGTCAGAGCTCATTTCTGGTTTTCTGAGCCCTCACCCATGGAGGTGATGAGCTGCATGGGGTCTGGTTCTCCATTTCTAGAGCCTCTGTGGTTCTCAGCTGCTCTACCAGCTTTGTGGGCACAAATACCTCACTGGTAAGCGTGAGCATCACTCCATCCTCCCTAGAAACCAGGGCACCTCAGAATAGATGTAATTAATTATGCAAATGTTCGCATTACAGATGAGGGGAGCTGCTCAGATGGGCAAGCGTAAGGAGGCACATTTGTGTAAGTAGATGGAAAATGGGTGGATGGGTTTGGTTCTCAGTCCTGAGATGAATGGGAATAAAATGGTTCTCAGCTGAAAGGTGATGGTAATGATATCCAGCATAAATGATGAATTAAAGTCCAAGGCTCTCTTCTGTCTTTGTCCTACCTCAACATTGCACAATATCCCTGTGCTGTTCCTTTGAATTCTTTGTGCTTATTGAAAGGTAAATACAGTGCAGAAGAGCTTTCTGAGTCTGTGTTTTGGTTTTAAGGCTGGTTTCTTACTTGTTTGTGATGTCCTAGCAGAAATGTGCCTTTTATCATCACTGGTATCTCACACCCCCAGGTGCCTTTTGCAGAGATGGTTCTCGCATTTGCTCCTGAGGGTTTGTAGCACTGTGTCCTGGTGCTGCCTTCACAGTGCATGTAGGTGTTCTGCAAGAACATACCTCAAATACAGGTGTAAGAAAGCAAATAATATCTGCAAGTAATACGCATTTTGGCTTTGCTGTTCATTCTCCCTGAGCCTGCCTAAAGTATGGTTTTCCTGGTTAATGCTGAAACAGATTCTTCCCTTTTCTGAAGTAATTTCTCTTTGAGAGTCTTCCATTCCCTCATTCACACTGGCTTGCTAAGGCCTCATTCACACTGGCCTGGGAGATGAGCTGGTGGTATGGCTGATGTTCTCCTTGATTTACTAGACCCTCCAAGCTGATGCTTCGAAAAACAAATGGCTGCAGAACAGGTGAGTTATAGACCTGCACTAAACACCTGCTCTGCTTCATTTGCAGTCTCCAGCGCCAGGAAATATTCGTTCTGTTATTTTTACACTTCCTGTTTTTGTGCACAGTTACCAGCACTACTATTCTAATGCAGCATCACATTACGCTACATCACATCACATCACCTTACATCACGTTATATGGCATTACACAGTATTACATCACTTTACATGGCATTACGTGGCACAGCCTGGTCCCTGCACTCCCAGGGCCTGTCACACCATTGCAGTTGGGGATTTCCATTCACTGTGATTTTAGGGATGTTCCAGTGGTCCATGGAGGTGTGTTTTGTTGGATTAGCTGACATAGAGTTCCTGCCTGCAGATGGACTCTGAGGCGAAACTCAGCTATTTCAGAGCAGAAGTGATAAAAGGAATGAGATTGATGTCTGTGGCTTCCTGCAGATATGCTGATGTGCTCCTGACCCTGAGGTGCTGGCAGGTTCTCTGGTTGGGCTGGAGCAGGGTGGCCCTGCTGTGGCTCTGTTGCCTCTTCTGCGCTGGCCACACTGGCCACTCCTGGGTGTGGGCTGGGGTCCGGGGTGAGCCCCATGGTCTGCCAGGCACCAGGCCCTCAGCTCTTCCACACACTTCTAGAGCCAGTTTGGGAGGAGCTCTAAAGTACAATATGCCAGCTAAACAGATGAGTTCTGGAAAGAAATGATATAAATACAAGTTCTTGGCTCGAATCTGCTTTTCAGGCAAACAAAAGTCTAAACTCCAGCGCCCAGAAACCCGTCAGTGCTTCTGGCTGACTTCAGCCCTTTGAACAAATTACTTCATCCCTGATTCTCATGTAACTGCAGATCTGGTATGTGTGTGGAGCCAGATGACAACCTGCCAGCTTCAGCTGCCTTCTTTCAACTTCATATTTGGAACTAAAGTTCACACAATATTTTCACAGACATCCATCCCCCCCTTACCAAAAGAAAAAAAAAGAGAGAAAAAAGGAAAGAAAAAGCATGAGAAAGGAAAGGTGTGGGAGGAGAAAAGACAAACACAAAATGCAGTTCACTTAAAAATATCTCTGCTTGATGGAGGCTAAAAGGTGGCAGCTGTGCCAAAGTAGTGGACCCTAAATCGCTGAGCAAAAAAGAGCAGGGAAAGCTCTGATTGCTCCCAGTACTGCGGTGAATGTGTGCTCTCAGCCGCAAATCAAGCAAGCTTAAAAAAAAAAAAAAGAGGAAAAAAAAAAGACTCAATCAAGGCAATAATGGCCTCCACTTCACAATCAGACAAGTGCTTCTACTTCAGAAATCCTACCATTTAAGGCTGATTGCTAACCCTGGCCTCATTTCTAATCTAAAGGGCGAGTAATAATTTGGAAAAGGAATTATAACAACTTCCCAACCATTTGGTAAATCGTCATTATTTTAAAGGGGTGTTGGGAGGCTGTTGCTGTTTGTCAGGTATTTTTTTTCCTGCTGCTGCTCTCCCACTTTCACCACCCCTTTTCTCCCTGATCTCACATTGAAAGGGAAGTGATCTATGGTGAAAATATGTAAGAAAGAATAGTCCAGAGCCGGGGCTATGGTATGTAGATTACATGAAGGACAGAGAGATGAAATGGCTCTTCCCTTTGCTACTGTAGAGTGCCCAGAGCTTCGTGCTGGGATCAGCAGCTGTGCTGAGCAGGGACACTGTTCCCAGCCCAGGGGCTTCTGTGCAAGCTCTCCCTGGAGTGGAAAACCTTCTGCTTTAGTGACTTCCCAAAGGAAAGGGCAAGGAGCACCCATGCAGGTGCATGGGTGATGGTGGCATTCTGGTGCAGCGGAGGACTGCTGCCCACCCAGCCCTGCAATGGAGCCACTATGGCCCTTGGCCTCCCCTGGTCAGGGGCCACCCAGCCAGTGGAACAAACTGGTGCTCTGCTGTCCAAATCCTGCCTGGACTGCCTGGGATAGGCAGAAAAACATTAACCATTTAACCCATAGGTTATCCTGATGGGAAGTGCCAAGTGTATTAGTCTGGAACCCTCATAGCTGAGCTGTGTTTATTGCACTTGCTTTCCTGGTTCAAGCAGGGAGAACTGCATCTGTAAATATTTCAGTATTTATGTGAATATTTATTCCAACATCTCCTGCAAGTTTGTTGTGATTTTCACACACACATCACAGCCGATCTTAGAAGTCTTTCCAACCAAAATGATTCTATGATTCTAGGATTTTCGACTGAGAAAACTGAAACAAGAGGACTCAGAAAATGTGCTTTCCAGCCATGACTTGAGAGGGTCACAGTTGCCCTGGGCAGAACCCGGGGCTTTTGTCTGGCACCGCTAGAACAGGGTGCTGCTGTTCTCAACGAGAGAGCGTTTAAAAACAGATGCAACATGACACAGAGCAAAAGAGCCGTGCGGGACCTGTGCTGGGGGGACCTGTGCACAGCTTCAACTGGGTTATCTAATCCTGTGGAAATCTTGATGGTGTTTTGATAATAGCAGATATTAGTGATCAAAATACCTCTTATTTCAGTGATTCAAGGACAAAATGGGGTGCCATTGTCTCCCTGGATGAATGTGAGATGTTTTATGAAAGGGACGATCACTGTGTTTGGAGGATGACAAAATTTCCTTCTCTGCCTCTGGAGGTAACGGCAGCACCAGCTGTAATGCAGCAGTGTCCCTTACTCCTTCTTTGTGCTGTGAAGGGATCTGTGCCGGTTATTTACATCTGTATTTTAAATATGATTTGAAAAGAGACTGATTCAAAAATTTTCAATGACCCAGTGAAATCTGAACTACTTATTGCAAGACAAGAAGTATAATGCTTCAATCAAAATAGCAACTTGGAATGTGTTTTATTAAACAGAGTTAATTTAATATTACCCCAGAGTGCTGTGGATGTGAAAACACATTCTTGAATTTGAACTTTCATATCTAGGTAATAGGAACAAGGAGAAAATGGTAATTTCTAATATTGCACATTCTGGGCCAAATTCTGATCCCGTATAGAACTACCCATGGCATTCCTGCATATTTTCCAAAAGCAGCGTGTCCCTGGGACCTGTCTGTCACTACAAGATAAAAATATTACAGCGTAAACAAGTAGACCCTACACAGAGCTCTGCGTAAAATCCTGCTGAATTTTACTTTCCCATCGCTGTCTCTGCAGAATTTCTGAGGTGAGTGTTTGAGAGAAAACAAAACCAGGCTCAGGCTCCATGCAATCGAAGAAAATTCTGAAATAATTTGCATCGAGAGATGCAAAATAATGGAAAAACGTGGATTATATGCATAAACGCTGGGTGAATTTCACTTCTAAATATTCCTTGATTTTTGCCAGCAATGTTATGCAAAAATATTTAAATGAGCAGATGATAAAAGAGCAGTGCTGCCCGTGTAACATCCATGCAGAATCGATCGGGGACGGGCAGTTGGGAAGCGATGGGGCCATTTATATCTCCATTAGCAGAGAATTGCTGGTCATCCCAAGGAAAACGGGTTTTTGCTTGCCAGCAGTTTGATATTTAGGGAAGTTAAATGGCTCCTGCTGCCAACCCGAGCGTGAGTGCGGAGAGCCGCAAGTGCTGCTCTCTCGCACGGACCCCGCGGTGAGATCACCGGCCCCGAGCGCACCGGGGCGGGGAGCGGGACCGGCGGGCGCGGGGGCTCCGCTGCTCGCTCGGCTCCATCGCTCGGTGCCCGCACTGGCCCCGTCCGCAGCTCCGGGTCCCGCCGCTGCCTGGCACCCACTGTGGGGTGAAGCCCCAGAGGGACTGTCAGGCCGGGGCAGGCGCGGAGAGCTGCAGTCCCTGTGCGGCGTTAAAATACGGTAAACCGGAATTTATTAGGTGCTTATTTAGAGAAACGAAAAATCCTATTCTGTTCCACACGGGCCGAACTCCGGTGCCTGTATGAATTGTAGCCCGCCGTCAGCGCGGGTTGTGCTGACACCTTCCACCCCTGCCTGAATCCCCAGACGGAGCGGTGATGTCACCTGCGCACCGAGGGGATGAATCGAGCACTGCTGCACTCGCCGCCCGGTGCGGCTGCGGGACAGCCCGGCGGTGCTGCTGGGACCGAGCGGGAATCTGTTCCTGCGCCGGGACCGACCATCCAACCACCGGCCTCTGAGCTGTCAGAATTCCTTTGCAAAAAACCCAATTACAGTAACTATAAAACTTAGTTTTCAGAAAAAGAATATTTCTCTTTTCACGGGATCCTGCAGAAAATAAAAACAAAGTAGGATTTTTTTCCTTCCAGTATTACATTGACCAAAATAGTGTATCTGCTCAGGTACCATAAATAAATTGCATCCAGAAAGCAAAATAAAAGCTTTCGTGTAATTTGGGTGCTGTTCTCTGATTTAAAAAAAAAAGAGCTGAGGATTCTCTGACCGTGATACCAGGTAGCTGCCTGCAGCCACACCACAGCAGGCATGTTTGACAGCAATTCTTACAGGCTTTACTTTCTCTAATTATCTAATTTTTTAGATAGGCTCAAATTTTTTAAAGGCTCAAATTTTTTTTCAAAGGCTCTTTCACAAAACCCCTTGTATGCTGCACTGGGGCAATTTCAACTATGGGTAGAGCAGAATTGAAACATTTCCCCTAATATCTCATTATGTATGTAGCTGTATATTTTCAGTAACTAAAAGTACCAAAGAGCTTCTAAGCCTCTAGTGCGTGGTACATTTAATACTATAATTTTATAAACTTGAGACTGAATTTCATACAATTGTATGTTGTTGTTAAGTGTGTGGACTTGGGCAAATTCAGGTCAAGCCCTCGCAGGAGTGGAGGATGAGAGCTGAGAAGCTGCCCTGTCCACAGAGGTTTAACCCCATGTGAAAACACCAATTTCAGTGCACTCTGCGGTTGTTACCGTCATGCTCTTGTAAATTGATTTAAGTACTTGAATTTCAGAGGAAGAAGCTATTTCAAGCAAATACTTGTGCATATGACATCTGTGATTTGCATGTACAGAATTATCCTGGTGAATCAGTCAAGTGACTTTGTGCCCAAGTGCCTGGATGTGCTGGGGAGCACAACCGGCTTGGAACTTGCGGAACAGCCAGCTGGGAACACTGTGGCTCTGATTTGAGTGGTTTCCTGGTGTGGATGCAAAATGCTATGGATGAGAAAAGACTAGCAGTTGCTGGAGTGAATGAACTATGCCTTCCCCAAAACAACTGAGTGCACACGGAACGAAATTGTAATTTTAAAAAATTTAACACAGCAAGAGCAAATATGAAAATTGAGATGAAAACACCTTTTAGGTTAATTAAGTGGCTAAGCACACTTACAAATGGTTAAGATTTGCCAGTTTTATGAGTCTTGTTGCTTATCAGTGGATTTTCCTTTGGCCATGACCCCCAGAGTTGCCTTTTCAGTGGTGCTGCCTCCCACTGCCTGTGGCTGCTCTGCCTGCTGGCTGCCTGCACTCTGCAGCTGCAGATGGCATTTACAGCCCAATAGAACTGCTTAGAGCAGCTGGAAATGAAACACAACTTGACAAAATCAACCCCAAAAAGAGCAGGTGTAACTTGGGTGAGCCTGGGGTCAGGTGTGGTGATCCCCAGTGTACGGGTAGGGAAGGGCAGTGGTGCATGGAGCAGGTGGTGCTGGAGCTGTGCTCCTTCTCAGAGCGGCTGCAGGGTGGTGAAACCACCTCAGCAGCTCTGCAGTGTTGGAAATGATCCCCCCTGTGTTCAGTCAGAATGGAACCATGGCTGGTTCTCCCAAATGTGCATGAGATCTGAGACCAGTGCACACAGCGCTCCTTCGGAAGGTTTCTGTCGAATTTCCACCTCCCATACTGATCGTCTCACAAGCGGATGATCTTCAGTCTTCAGTATTTGTCCCCAGCACCTCTCTCCTTCCCTGAAGGAGAAATCAGCAGCACCTGTGTGTTCCGTGACAAGCTATTTGTGCTGGCAAGCGCCTCAACTGGACAGGGCAGCAAACTTACAAGGATAGAAGGGCACTGGCCTCTCCCTTTCCCACATCCAGCCACATGCTGAGGTGTTTCAAGCCCCCAGAAGGACAACATTTGAGCTTGAAGTCAGCAAGACAAACACACAACACAAGAAGCTCCAGTTCCTTTCTTCTGGTTCACCTGTGACTGGAAACAGCCCAATGGGTCTTTCAGAATCAATGCCCCAATTACTCTTCCCTGTGGCTGCCATGCAGTATGTTCAATTTTTACAGCGGATTAAAATGCACCCAAGACACAGGCTCATGTAATGGAAACAGTGACATCCCTCTCTGCATGGCCTGGGAGTTCCTGCACAAATAAACCACCTCCTTCAGCCAGGGTCTGGCTCTGCAGTGTAAGCTATCACTCAGTCACAAAAGACAGCTTGGAAGATTTACAAATGCATTATTTTTCTGAAAAATACAAGAGCATGAAGTGCCTTTGCCAGTGGCACAAGGAATGCACACAGTGCTACACGATTTGTATATAACAGTTCCTGCAGTCCTTGGTTCACACCCCGCCCAGCCCTTGAGGTGACTTTGGCCAGGTGCCAGCTGCAGAGCACAGGAGCTCTATGAGGGGAAGGGGTCATCAGCACACAGAGCTGGCTAAAAGGGTAAGAAAAAATGGTACTGAGTAGCCAGTGGCCACAGGAATTGGAGCACATACAGTGGGCCTGGAGCCCGAGACACAGCAAAGAGCAGGGAAACAGCAGCTGCTGGTGTAGCGGCCAGGAGGGATCTGGATGCACCTGGCTGAGGCTGGTAGTAGTATCCAGCTCCTGCTTTTCTGTCCCAGCCTCTGCCCCAGATATGCTCTGCAGGTGACTAACACCTGGCCCTGCACTGCTGGTACATGCTGCTCTTCAGAGGTCCTGCAGGCAGTAACAACCTTTGGGGAAAACAACCCAGTTTTTAGAGTTTCTCTGCTCCGCAAAAACAAAGTTGGAAGTGAAATGCTGCCATAGAGAACATGGCCAAAGGCTGCAGCAAACCTGCTACTTCTGGGATAACTGACAGAAGGAGTAAAAGTTTGTTAATTCAACAGTACAGTTAAAAAAACCCCAAAACATTCTAAGGCTTTGTTCTCTGTGCCCGGTTGCATTACACCTGCTCACCATTCTGTTAATTACCTTTTTTCTGGTCAGTGTCCATGGGAGTGTTACTACTTAGAGCACAAACATAAATAAACCTCTTACAAAGAGCATTACAGTCAGTTTGCCATTTGCTTTCAAATGCCTTAGTCTATATCATGATTTCGGCAAACAGATCCAGACTGCTTTCAGTATCATCCTGGGGCTCCAGCTCTCCGCTGGGATTGGCCTGTTCCAAAGTGGTCCGTCTCTTTCTCCTGTGCACATAGACAGAGCGGCTCCTCTCCGGCCCCTCAGGAGCCAAGGTGTCTGTAGGGACAGTAGCCTCCAGAGCCAACTCCAAGCCTTTCTGAAATCTAGAAAGAAAAAATTTTGTATTTACTATTTTGTAGGCTTGCTACAAAACTCCTCTGAGAAACTAATGCTTTTGGAACGTAATGAAAATATGCAAGGAGAAGAAAGTGGTTTTAGCCAATACTTAAGAAAAATTCAATGTCATGAACATTACATCATTACACGGTGTAATCTTACAAACCTCTCAATTCTCCTTATGTTTTCTTCCATTTTCTGATTGGCTACATGTACCAGAAATTCAATATATTCTTCGGAGACCATCAATCTCCCCTTGTGGCTCAATGGAACTTCTAAGCAGTGAGTGCTCCGGACAGCCTGAAAAAGAACACGGGATTTATCTGGAACAAAGGTTTTTTTACTTTATGAAGGTTATTTAAATATAGCGAGTTCACTGCAGGAAAAAAACTGCTTATCCATATAATTGGTTAGTTAGCTCTCACCTAAAGCAGAAAGCTATTTCTTTGCCACAGCATGCCCTGTGACAGCTGTTCAGCACAAGCCAGATCTCGGCTGGTAAAAAGTCAAGCTAACATAATGATACGATTTTGTTACATCCTTAATGTAGCAGAGTCCTTACCATCGTAATTTTTCCTCCTCTGCCAACCGTAATTCCGGAGTTCCTGAATCCAGAATCAACAGCTACTGAATGCTGCAGAACAAATAAGTGCTTAAACAGGTCTTGTACACTTTCACAGCAGAAAATAATCATAGATGGGTTGCAATGCATCTTGCAATCTTAGTTTTGCAAAAAACATACTCAAAGCCATCTCCACAGACTGATACAAAAATAGTTAAATTTAAACGTCTTTAAGATCAAGTCCACAAATGATGGGTGGTTTTCAGAGACCCATGGTGGATCCTGATTGTCTGAATCCATCAGTGCAGATGGGACACAACACGTCTCTGAGCACTGAGCTGCTTTATCCCAATAAGCTGGAAGCACACACGTCGTTGCCAGACATCTGTAGCTGTGAGAGCAGCAGCTCTCCTGTGCTAATGAGGGAACGAGCCTGGCACGGCACACGCTGCTCTTCGGTCATTGAGTCACACAAAGGTGCCACTCAATTCATTGAAAATGGAGACAAATGGCCTGGATGGTAGCAAAGTAATGTCTAAAATCCATCCCTTTCAGCCAGTGAGAGCAGCCCAGGCTCCCTGGGAAATGTTTTATGGGCAGCCCACTTCAGCTCAAAGGTGAGTAATTTTGCTTTCTGTGTACAGCAAAATCTCCATCAAGTTTAAAGCTGTGTTTTCCTCACCAGCTTACTTTACTATCCTAGTTGTTAAACACACAGCACATCTGTGACTACTCCTAAGTGTTACAGCTTAACCAGGAGCCAATCCTCTTACTTTTACAGGCAGGAATGTAACAGAACAATGATGTCGCATTGTGTCTGACGTGGTTTTACCAGCAACTGTGCATCCTGCAGCTCCCGACACAGCACATGAAGAACAAATGGTTCAAACTTGAACACAACGTCTCCAGTGGCTTTCTCTAGTGCTGTCATCTGGAAAACACACCAAAACATTTATATTAACACTGCAAGTGTGTACTGTTACTGCCAGGAAAAAAAAAATGCAAAAAAGAAAAAGCTAGTCTGTGTGGGAAACAAGGATCAAAAATGCAGCAAATGAGTCCCAGGCAGTCAGGTTTGATCAGCTGCTTATAAGTTTTCATTGCTCACAATACACAGAAATTCCATGGATTTCCCTGATTCTGTTTGCTAAATGATCAGGTTTGACAGAAATTTATGGCAAGACAGATGTTAAAAACTGTGTTTCATCCTTCCTGTTTTTCCTTCGTACATCCAAACATCGACACCATCAGTCCAGCAAGGGACAATGACTGTTCTGCTGCAATCAGGTGATTTAGCAGGGATTTTTTTTTTTAACTGTTCTTTAAAATCAAAGACATTTAGTTGCTGAAGTACATTCCTCAACTTCAGAAAACTTTCTGGGTTTCAGCAGATTAAATCCATGGCCTAACATACTCAACCACACTTTAATCCTTGCTCAAATACCACTGTGTAGCCTACTATATGAGACTTATAAAGACAAATTCAGAGGTTGAAATTAGAGGCATAAACCCACAAGACAAGAAAAAAAGAAGTAACTTTATAATTATAAAATTGAAGAAATCCCCTTCAGATCCCTCAGTTCTGCCAGAAGACAGAGATGCTAATGGCAGTTTTTCCTGGATCTGTGTGTGTGCAGACAGCTCTCTAACATCCTGCACAGCTCAATAAGACAGTTTATCTGCTTTTCTGTGCTGTCTTCGTGCAGAGAAATCTTAAGGGCTGGAAATACTTTCTTCTATTCAGAAATGTCACTTTGAGACACATCGAGCTTAAAAGCATTCTCTTCGAAATGGGTCTGAGGAATTTACTAAGCAATACCCCTAAAGAAGATTTAATTTTGAAAGAGTGGCAATTCATCTCAGCAGCAGGAATAAAAACCCTTTCACGTGATGTGTTTTCCATGACACGAGAAGCACTGCAGTTAATAAATACAAAAGCTGTATCCTACTCTGCTCTTACCACATCGCCTTTGGCACACGGGTCATGTGTTACCAGGAGCCACGTGCAGTTCTTCTTCTGGATCCCGCCGCCGTCCGTGTCCTGGTGATGGACAGAAACCCGGGAATGGGCTCTGCGGGTCGGCGCTGTTTGATCCGGTCCTTCCGAACCAGGACCGCCGCTGTGCCGCAGAGACAGGGGCACTGCTCGGCCCGGCTCCGCCCCGGCACCCGCCGGGTTTGTGTGTCCCGGCCACTGGCACTCGGCTGGGCACGGACAGGGAAGCACCGGCAACAGCGGGGCGCCCATCCCGGCATGCCGGCCCCGCCCCGTCACCCCGGCCCGCCATGCCAGTACCCATCCCGGTATCCCACCGCTCCGGTACCCATCCCGGTATCCCACCGCCAGCAGGACCCTCCCGTCGCACGAGCTGGTGGTGCAGAACCGCTCGCGCGCATTTAGGAGTCGCGCGAGCTCCGCGGCGCGCGCGTCCAGCGAGCGCTTCCGGCTGGGGTC